>JAPZEB010000013.1:7490034-7501046 GCA_029783705.1 Chaetodon striatus | reverse complement strand
TGAACCTAACCACGTGTTTTTGTTGCTAAACCTAATGACATGTTTTTGTCGCCTTAACCTAACCACGTCTTTTTGATGCTAAACCTAACCACATGTTTTTGTTGCTAAACCTAACCACATGTTTTTGTTGCTAAACCTAACGACATGTTTTTGTTGCCTGAACATAATCATGTTTTTGTTGTCTTAACCTAACCACGTGTTTTTGTTACTAAACCTTAGAACATGTTTTTATTGCTAAATGTAACCACTTGTTTTGTTGCCTACATCTAACCAAGTTTTTATTGCCATGCCAACCATGTGTTTTTGTTGCCTAAAATGAAAGTGTTTTTGTTGCCTTAACCTTACCACGTCTTTGTTGCGAAACCTAACCATGTGTTTTGTTACCTTAACCTTACCACATGTCTGTTGCAAAATCTAACCATGTGCTTCGTTACCTAAACCTAACCATGTGTTTGTTGCAAAACCTAACCATGTGTTTTTGTTGCCTAAACATAATCAAGTTTTTGTTGCCTTAACCTAACTACATGTTTTTTGTTGCCTAAACCTAACCACGTGTTTTTGTTGCCTAAAACGAACCACGTGTTTTTGTTGCCTAAAACGAACTACGTGTTTTTGTTACCTTAACCTTACCATGTCTTTGTTGTGAAACCTAACCATGTGTTTTGCTCCCTAAACCTAACCACATGATTTTGTTGCGAAATTTAACCACGTGTTGTTGTTGCCTAACCCTAACCACGTATTTTTGTTACCTAAAGCTAACCACATATTTTTGTTGCTAAACTTAACTACGTGTTGTTGTTACCTAAACCTAACCACGTGTTTCTGTTGCCTTAACCTACCCACATGATTTTGTTGCTAAACCTAACCATATGTTTTTGTTGCCTAAAGCTAACCATGTCTTTTTGTTGCTAAGCCTAACAACATGTTTTTATTGCCTAAACCTAACCATGTGTGTTTGTTGTTGATAGAAGAAAAATGTCAGGTCGTCATGTTGTACCAAGGTAGTACATTTGTTTTGAAAGAGACGGTATGTAAATGTTAAATTTCCTGTGAAAACAGAAGAGTATCTTGAAAGAAGAGAACTTGATAAGGCATCCCAGAACGTTAACAACCAACACACCCAGGGTACCTTGCACATCATATGTGGATGTGGAAAGTCCATCACTAAATGTCAATATGTGTCAAGGTTGGAGTGAGAATGTCTTGTACCTACGGTTACACTACTTGGACAAACCAAATACACTCACTGACTCAATGGTGATTTGTAAGAAAACACAAAAACGCAAAATAATAACTTTTGCCAGCTCTACCACTATTAAGACTGAGGGCTTGTTAAAATTATGTTAAAATCAGGTCAATACAACTACTCACCACATTACTACTATTAATACTTTATTTCTTAAATACAAGTAACAGAATTTTTCCCTACAGTGAATGTTGTAGCCAGGGGTTTGTAGAAAAAAATCTCTGATTTGGACAAATTTCAAATCAGTAAAGTATTCTGTATATTTGTTGTAAGTTTTTTCAAAATGACTGTCTTATCAAATTTTAAATTTTAAACTGCTTTTCTAACTTTCAGGGCCAGAGAATTACATCTTCAACATGAACCACACATTTTATGTAGTGACTCATGCTGTGAAAAATGCATGACTCACATCCATGTTTGAAACTCAGATTGTGACATGAAAACCAGATCATGACACGTGGTTTACTCAGATGGTGTAGTCGTAGGTAGCTCGAGTCACATCGACACATGACTCTCATCAGAGGTATCAGATGGTGTTGTACACAGCAGTTCTTGGGCGTGTGTCTGATACCTCCAAGGCTGCGTGGGTCAAGGCAAGATGGAGGGATCAGCTGAAGTCAGCACAACCATCTAGGCTCCACTACTACATTGAAGACCCCACAGATGCTCCGGGCCAGTACTTGCCCCAAAGCAATGGACAACCCTCAACCACCTGAGGACAGGCGTAGAGTGCTTCGGGGCAGCAATGCAAAAATTGGGTCTTGTGGACAATGCCCACTGCAAATGCGACGATCCGCTAGAAACTGTGGAACACATAACAACCATCTGCCCCAAACACCGGCCACAGAATGGCGATTGTTGTTTAATTGACCTGGAGTTGAAACACTGGACTGGCTTGCCTCAATGGAGCTGAAGGTCTAAGAACATACGGCAGAGGAAGATGACTCACATCGTGTAACACAGCGCTAATACTCAGAGGCTACTGCAGAGGAGGGCGCAAAAAGATGACATAATTAAAAGAGTGTTGGTCAAACCTTAAACAAAGGAAAACAACAGGTGTATAATAATGGAGAATACACCTGACAATGGAAATAGAGAGTAGGTGTATGTCACCATTTATTCATGAATCTGTTTCCAGTGCACTTAGTTGAATTTACCTTTTATCTATATGCCAACTTTTTCACCTCCACCCCCAAGCCTAAAGATGTTTTGCAATATTTTGAGGGTTTTTTGAAGTTTGGGTGTTTCCACTCAAGTTTCCTTTTGTACTGCCTCATGGAAGCAGGATATCTTCAGATATCCTGGATTAGATAAGGTTTTCAGCTACATTCAACTTTCAATTACACTGGGCTCTTTAAACTATTAATACCATAAATTAAGCTATCTCAGCCAGGCCGGAACATTAATTTAATTATTCATTTCAACCATTTATCCATTGGTTGTAGCATTAGCATTAGCTTGTTTCAATAGCACATCTAGGCTACTTTTAAAAGTAGTAGTAGTAGTTTTTACTCTTATTTTTGGACATGGATGGATTATTTTTCAGCACTTTAACACATTTTAAGTGTGTTGACTGTTTATCCTTTTGGCTAATGTTACCTAACAATTTCAACCATTTTCCAATATGTTAAGACACCTATTTTACCTGTTTATCTATTATTTTAGCTATTTCAACCATTAATCCATTACTTTTAGCTAACTATTATAGAAGTTTATACCATAGTCTGGGTGAATACTTCATTCTGATAGGGTGCAGGGCAACCGTTAAAAACTGTTATACCATGGTTTGGGTGAATACTCGATTCTGATTGGCTGCAGGGTGTCCGTTAAAAAGTGTTGTAGGACACCTATAAAGAAGTTCCGGTCAAATAGCCTGATTATCCTAAATTATTGTGCTGGCTCAAACGCTAGTTGGTAACCATGGCAACAGAAACTCAGAACATACGTTAACATACGTTATTTCACAGTTTATTTATCACAACGACAGATTTAGAAAACTATCTGTGGACTTTGATTCTTTGAAACAAAATTTGGCATCATCCTCTGGACACACACAAGCGGGAAGAGGTGCACTTACCCTCTGAAATGATACTTTGTATCACGTAACATAACGTTAAGCAGTCATCTCACTTCCCTCCACTGATTAGGCCTAATATAACAGCTGCGGCCGACCGAGCTGCAGGTTCTGTGGCCAGAGCCGGTTACCTTGGCAACGCGTCACAACGAGAGGTATTAAATAGTCCACTCAGCCGCTTCTTGTGAAAAACTTACGATTTTAACGGTAAAAAACAACATTAACGAATTAATAATTGATTTGATATTTATTTCTTTCGTAAGTGACCATGGTATAAGCGGGATAATGCCCTTCAAGGTGTACATTATCAGAAATGAATGGACTTCGCGGAAGCAACCGTCCGACGCGTCGTCCATTCATTTCTGATAATGTACACCTCGTCCGGCATTATCCTTTACATAATGGACACCTACTAAGTAGTTCTGGTGAAACTGTCCATTTACTGTTCTAAATTAATGTACCAGCCAAGTGACAGTATCATTATCTGTAATCTGCTTACAAGTAATTTACCACACTCATGGAAATGTTGACACTGATTTGGGGACAATGACATGGCTGGACAGCTAGCCAGACTTGTTAAACATAATGTCAAATTATATTTACTGTTTGTCAACTGCATGCAGTGTAACTGACATTGAATATTGCTAGGATAACGTTAGCTTTCTGGCTAATACCTGGGCCAAAAGGTTCCATGAGCTAGGCAGAATAGAATATCTCGCGTTGCTAGGTCATATCTAAGGTTCGTCCTATTTACTGGAGTAGTGAATAACATTTCCATTGCATAAGAACCTTACAGGGCAGCAATAATTGTTACAGGTATTAGGAAAGCCCTCAGGTGTTACCAGAGCCTTTGCAGAGCGCAGCGCATGGTTCACACCTCCACTTTGGCCATTAAAAAGTGATAATGGACACTTCGTCTGGCATTATCCCTTACCTATTCATTACTTTTACCTAACTATATAACTGTTTATCCAATAGTCTTAGCTAACTATGAATTTATCCAGAACTTTTAGCTAACCATTTCAACTGTTTATCCATTATTTTAGGCAAACTATTTTAACTGTCTATCCATTACTTGTAGCTATTTTGACTGTACTTAACTTTAAACTAACAATAAACTCTCAGGTGTTGAATGGTTCACAGAATGGTCACACCTCCACATTGGCCAGTAAAAGGTGATAATGGACACCCCGTCAGGCATTACCCTTACTTATTTGTTACTTTTAGCTAACTATTTCAACTGTTAATCCATTAATTTAACCTATTATAACAGTTCAATCCATTATTTTTGGCTAACTATTTTAACTGTTTATCCAGTCATCTTAGCTAACTATGAATAACTATTTATAAAGAACTTTTAGCTAGCCATTTCAACAGTTTATCCATTATTTTAGGCTAACTTTTTCACTGTTGATTCATTGCTTTTAGCCAAGTAGTTGAATTGTTTATTCACAATTTTGAACTATTAAATGTATTACCTTTAACTATTTTAACTGTTTTTCCAATCGTCTTAGCTTACTATGAATAACTATTTATAAATAATTTTTAGCTAGCCATTTCAACAATTTATGCATTATTTTGGGCTAACTTTTTAACTGTTGATTTATTGCTTTTAGCCAAGTAGTTTAACTGTGTATTCACAACTTTGAACTAACTATTAAATGTATTACTTTTAACTATTATAACTGTTTTTCCAATCGTCTTAGCTAACTATGAATAACGACTTATCTAGAACTTTTAGCTGACCATTTCAACTGTTAGTCCATTATTTTGGGCTGACTATTTTAACTGTTTATCTATAACTTTAAACTTAGCTCACTATCTTAACAGTTAATTCATTACTTTTAGCCATCTATTTTAACTGTTTATCTAGTAGTCATAATTAACTATTTGTAAACTAGCAAACTTAACTGTTTATCCATTGCTTTGAATTGACTATTGTGACAGTTTATCCATTACTTTTAGCTAACTGTTTTTAACTGTTTATCCTGTAGGCTACTTTTAGCTTACTATTACAACTGGTTATCTGTTACTTTAAGCTGTTTTAACCGATTATCCATTAATTTTCTGCTGCTACTCTACAATCTTTCTTTGTACTCCCTGACTAATGCAGAAGTATCCCTCTGGGCACAAGTTACACCTGGCTGGATATCACTGCTCTAACTGACATATAAATATGGATTGATACTCCTAATAGCAAAATAAGTAATGTTAATTGCTGGTCAATCTCTGGCCTGCTAAAAGACAATTGACATTATAATTCCAGTAACTGCCTTTCACTGTCATTGGAAACAGATGATTGTCCCATTGACTGGCCAATTTCAGCTGTAAACAAGGTATTGATCTCCCCAGTGGACATTTAAAGAAAACATGTCGCTGTGCTCACAGCTAAAGAGCTGTCATAACATATGTTTTCTAAGGAGTCCTGCAGAACAGCACTAAACACATTCAGGCAGAGAAAGCAAGAGCAGCAGAATAACACTGAAACAGCCACACGTGATCTGGTTCCTCTTATTATGCAGAAGCAGATAAGAAAACACACACCGAAATTTAAAATTGTCCTTACATTTGCAGTTTAATTAATTTTAAGTTTCTAAGTTTATGAAAATAGAAGTCACTACACTGCATCGGCATTCACGTTCTTTGGTGCAGGCAGAGCAATGATTCAAAGCAAGTGACCTTTTTCACACCGTGATCTTGACAGTGGGATCCTGATTTATCATCAAACTGAATTCCATTTAGTGGTTGTTCTAATTCATCTCTGACTCCTCTTCTCCATAATTGCACCGAGACATTTGCACACAAGTTAAAATGCCCCCTTAATTGTTTTTTATTTTATTCTAATTCTTTTTGTTGATTGATTTTTTTTTCTTTCTGTTGAGCTCAGATATTTTAAGAAGCAGTGTTTCTCACAGAGAGGCTCAGCCAGTGCTGTTTTTTTAGCATTGCACACAGTATGTGAACATGCTCTTTCACTACATGGTGCTCATAAGGCTGCAGAGAGCCTGGGATCAGAGGGAGCAGAGGGGCCTTGATGTTCAAGGGACAAGGCCATGGAGTTGACGTCCCCCTGACTCCGGCACCATGACCAAAATACAAAAGCCATACGCATTTGCATATGCTGCATCAAAACAATCCTGCTTCTCCTCTTTGAGAAGCAGGGATTCGGACTAATCATCCAGCGAGTATTGAGCGATTACATTTTCATCTAATGCTATGTAAGAGGGTCGAAAGATCAAGTGAACTAATGGATGACCTAATCATGGGGGATTGGCTGTATCGATTCAGATGGTCATATCCTCATTGTCTGTCAGCCCACTGAAGCTGGAGGCGGATACAATCCCTCACTGGCTGAAACCACCATATTCAAGAAACCCTCATTCAGATTACACTAATTTAGCCCATACCTCTCCTGTTCCCCTGGGGGTTAAATAGATTACGGGGGAGGAATGGCAATCTTGCTGAGTTGCAGCTTAGAACTTGTCTTCCAGAGGGTTAGACTTCGAATAATTTAATGTAACAGGTTTTTATCATCCCTCTACTCCCTTTTTTAGGTATTTTATATTTTTCTCATATTTCCTCACAAGGAGATTCTGCAGCACACCGTACCTCTGCGTGCACCCTCCATATATAAATTGTCTTAATCCTCATTGATATACAGTGTGTTGAAAATGTTGTCATGCTTGCAGATGCAATTTTGCACGCAAGCAAAATTATGACTTGGTGGTTGGTGACACTGGCTGCCAACACTGCAGAGACAGTCATTCTTCAAGGACAATCTTCTGCATCTGTGCAAATAATCAATGTTACTGAAAGTTTATCATGAACTCGTGGCATCTTTCATATCCCGTCAGGCAATATCACTTCTGCAAGGCGCATCTAGAAGTGAAGTGACATTCATTCTTTCTCAAGAAGATCGAGTCTGAGAGCCCTTAAAAAGAGAAAAAAAATCTAGGTAAATACTTGAGATAGATAACAGACAAGTACAGAGGTCACTCTCAGCAATTTCCCTCCAGACGCGTCACAGCAGGTTCTGAAAGAGAAACGTCTCACTGCAGACAGACATGTTCATTCACCTCAGTTTGTGTCGACTGAGACAGCATCCTGATCCGAATCCTAATGACACACCAACTTGCAACCATTCAGTGGTCTGTGTGTCAGAGCCGTGGCAGCTCGGGCTGTGCTCTCAATTCACACTCAAATCTGCACCTACAAAATCTCTGCTCAAGGGAAATAAGGTTGTCAGAGGAGATCTCACATGTCAACACAGCTATTATAATATACTATAATATACACTGCATGTAGGTGTGGCTTTTGAAACCTCCAGTTAAAAGGCAAACATGCATTTGATTAATGGCTGTCATTCATGTTCCACTGACCACAAATAGACATTTTTAAAGTTCTTCTTATTAAAAGAAAGTACTCTAAATTACATATACCTACATCTGAGGTGAAGGTGGTGTGCACTGTGATAAACACACACACACACAATTATCACCTATCTCATTAATATTATGATAATAATAATTATTACCTAGGAATTTTAGCTTATTTTAGCCCATTGTTTGTTCATTCGACATGCTGTAATTTAAAATTTCATCAAACTTATTTGCTGTGTCCACCAAAAAAACTCAGATAAACCCACCATGCCACAATATGCAGACAGACTCTCGCACACTGTCTAAATTCTATTTTGACGTTGAGGTGCTAGACGTTTATTAGGCTAATTAAGGTGACTAAGGTCTCCTAATGTCGCAATAAATTTCTTTCTTTTGCAAGTTTGACAGTAGGTGGGAGTTTCTTTGCAAATCATGACCTACTCCTTCATCTCCTACGCACCTGCTCTGAAACAGATGAGCAAAGTGTTCTTCTTTTCAAGCCCAGTGTGTCCCACACAAACCAGAAAACTGACAATGTCAGCAAATAGCTATTAAAGAAAGTCAAACAGCAGCTAAACTGATATATGTTTCCATCAGGAGTTGGTGGAGAACAAAACAGAGTTACAAGAGGGGTAAATATTGAATTTAAATTTGTTGGAAGGTCAAAAGTATTTTAAGTAACAGAAGTATTTCACTGCTGGGAAGACGGGCGTTCCATAGGCTGTCTATGTTGTTGAAAGATGGAAATACTTCTGAAATTGGTGCTACATGACCACAGACCATATGGTACTTGCTGTTGTTCAAGAGGTAGAAAACCTACAATTACAATACACTGCACTGCACCAAAGTATTAAACACTACCTTTGGTGGGTGATGTAATGCAAGCGTGTCTGTTTGAACACAGGAAACAATATGGCAGCCAGGTTGCTGAGGCAATAATAGACAAAACAGAAACAGCACTGCCTAGTTTTGCTGTTTGATCTCAGCTTTATCAGCCTCCATTTTTGCAATACAGGAAACAGTATAGTGCCCACTTGCTGTTTATATATTCTTGTATTACAGCTTAACAGTGCACTAAAATATGTTTCTGAAGACATTTAAGGTGATACACAGGCAACAGAATCTTGATGGATATTTGATCAGCACTGCCTGGTTTGATAGTTTGATCTGAGTTCGACAGAAATGGGGCGTCTCTCTCTCTCTTGATCGACCTCTATGCTCTTTTATGTCCATGCTGGCGGGCATACAAAAATGCGGAAGTACAATCTGTAGATCGAGCAACAGCCCTAAAACAAGCAAAACATTTGAGCTGAAAGATGAGCAGGGAGAAGGAAATTGGAGGGAAATTTTTATCGTACATTTACGCATACTGCCCACACTGTTATGACACGAAGCTAGTTGAAAATTAAAATATCATGGATGACGTTATTTACTCGGGGAAATTCCAGTAGTGTGGACATATTTTGGATTTTGAAGAAAATATGGGTCAACAGAGCACACAACATATGTAAACAATGCCATTACAAGATAAAACACGACGTAACGTTACCTGCCTGGCTGGGCATCTCATGCTGCTAACTTCTCACTACAGCAACATTCGCTGCTGTGTTTTAACAACGTTCAACTGACAAAACATGCATGCAGGCTGAAATTCAACCGAGCTGTTCTGTTGGGAGATGCAGAGACTTTAACCAACAGTCAGTCAGAAAAATAATTGCGTTAGATATAATTTGTTAAGTTATGAGTAGAGGTAAAGAGTCTGCTAGCCACCAGGCTAATTTATGCAAGGTAAACATGCATAAGCTAATAATGGGTGACTAGCAAAAAACAATTATTTTGTCTGTGAATCTGGACAATTATTATTAAGCTGAATTTTTTACCTTTTTTTAAACGGTGTCGTTGTTAATCCATGTTTTACAGCTGTTTGGAGAAGTTTTCCTGTAGGGCTTTAAGCCAGATAACCCTGAAGTTTTATGAAACAGATGATGGTTTGGGTTAAAATGAAAAAAAAAAAAATTTCAGAAAGGATTTTCTGACAGAGCCTTGAAGGTCAACTTATTCTATGTGCTGTTTTAATATGTGCTCAAGGAGTCAGTTTAAAGTAAACTTAACTGCACTTAAGCAGTTCCAGTTACTTATTTATTTATTGTTTTTATCTTTTATGGCCAAAGGCAAAAAGAAAGGGATGGCAGCTTCTTCTGTAACCAGTTGTGTTAAATGGACATTTAATAACGTCTCATATCGACTGAAGGCCCCTGAATCGCATCAAATCACAATCGTAGCATGGCAGACTTTATAAATCGGCAAATATTGTATTGTTGTCCAAAGAATCAATGTGATATTGTATCGTGATGAAACTTGTGATTTACACCCCTATGATTACACAACCTTACTTTGTATTCATGCATAAGCCTATTCTAGCTCACTCATTAGCTAGGGAAGGTTAGTGACTTGGACAAAATGTGGTGTGGGGAAAAGTAGGCAGAACTGGAGATAGTGTAGGAAGCTTTGTTTGCTTAAACTGCAGTTGCTAACGTGGCTAGCAGGCTAACAAGAGCAGTCCAGAAGGAGATTTGTAATTGAAGGAGAAACGTCATAACCTTTTTCCCCATTGTTATGGATGTGATCACAGCTTCAAAGGCGAAACAAAGCTTGCCATATTTGTTTGATAAGGTCAGGCTGTTTTAATTTAGCCTTGAGAGGGCTGTCCATGTGCATTGCGATCAAAGAATGGATTCTCCAAACAGTATTAATGTGTAATCATGAGTATGAGCAGACGTGTGGATATTGCTGCAGGAAAAGTTTGAGAAGTCTCTATGGATGTTTTAATACCTCTTTAAAAAACTGGTTTCCTTGTATTCATTGTGTCTGCTGAAAATCCAAGGTGACTACAGGTGACTCCATCTGTGAAGACCTACAACTCTCAAATTGACCCTTTCATATCTACAGGATACACAAAAGACAGGCTTTGTGAGGAATATCACAAACAAGTCAAACTTGAGTTGAATCATCTTTAAAAAATGTTTCCCCACATTAAGATACACAATTGTGTAAAGAAACTGGGTGTGGTTGCATATAGATATCGCATCTGTATTCATTTCTACTTTACACATTTCTAGTTTATTTGCTGCACCTCCAGAGCCAGGGTTTTCAATTAGGATTTCCCTGAAAGGTGGCAAATGTTCCAAGCTTTTGACAGCAAGCCTTGACTGCATATCACCCAGATGCTTTTCTTTCCCATTTTGAAAAGAGAGAAAATAATGTCACCTTGTGTTATATACAATGAGAAAGAAAGGAAGAGACAAACAGAAAG
>JAPZEB010000013.1:7470155-7482305 GCA_029783705.1 Chaetodon striatus | reverse complement strand
TCACCAGTTAACCTGCATGTCTTTGGACTGTGGGAGGAAGCTGGAGTACCCGGAGAAAACCCATGCTGACATGGGGATTGAACCAGGAACCCTCTTGCTGTGAGGCGACTCTGCTAACCACTAGACAACCGTGCCGCCCCTGAGCATGAACTAGTTCGTTTTAATCTGCTTATCTGGCACAGACTCTTTTACCAAAATCTGTGTACCCTTTGACATAACATCATTCTCTCTTTTTAACTTTCCTGAAAGTCAATTCTAACTGTTCTGTTTTTGGTTTTATTCTACATTTAAAATCTGCTCCCCCCACCACCGCACACATCTCACTCTCCGTCCCCGTATAAACTTTCCAAAACCTGATGATTAATATTTTTCTCTCCCTCACCTAATCTCTTCTTTTTATACACTCACAAACACGCAGGGAAAGAGTCCAACTGGCTGTTTGTCAGTTTGGACGTGCCCTCGCTGATCTCGTCTGCCAGCTGTGTGAAATCTCTTCGCCCGCCGTGCCATTTTAATCTCTTGTATGCCATTTTAATCTAATCTGTTTGCCTTTTATGTGAGGAGTACACGGGGCAGCCAAATGCTTTTTTTGTAGTAACTCCATCAAACTTCGACACATCAGCTGTCATGGTGTGATTAACTGATGTCCTCTATTTCATTCACTGCCGTCCTCCCAGTCAGTACACCTCGCACCACTGGTGTGTCGGCATGAACACAAACACACGACTAACATAATGCTGTGCGATCTTCCACGCTCCCTGACAGTGTAGAAAATGACTTGATGAGCATCCTGCTGCAGATATTCTCTGCTCTGCCCATCGGGTTGTGTTTATTAAGTTTTTCCCTGCAGAATCCAAAGTCAAATGGTCCATCTCTTCTTGTTAGGGTCTGCTCTGGGATTGCAGCATCACATCACTCCTCCCCTCTCATGTGAATGAATGTTTCCAATGGAGCAAATCAATCATCTACCAAAGCATCAACTCCAATTTGCTCTGCAGCAATAATTTATTTGTTCAAACGCGGCTTTGACAGAGCTTATTTTGTCTTCAATCGCATTGGTAAGATTTATTTTAGAATAATATATTGCGTCTTGCATATCTGTGGCAAAAGACCAAAAACATATTAGACTTCCGCAAACCTCAAGCAAACAAAGTGACCTCACCACCACAGTATTTCACTGCTGAACTCTGAACCTTAAAAGTGTTGATATTTGTTGGTTTTTTTCCTAAAGCTAAACAGGTCACCCAAACAGGCAGCAAAAAAGCTGACCAGCTGGTAAACACAGTAGAGCAACTAACAAGACAGATATTTTCTCCAGGGGTTGATGGAGACTAAATTAAAGCTTTGACCAGGCCCGAAAAATGAGGCCTGACCTAGGGCTGGGCGGTATCACTTCAAGTCACAATTAATTGAACATTTGACCTCGATTACAATAAATGAATGATTATTTTGGTTTTGGTTTTTGCCCTCACTGTCACTGACACGGTTTGTACTTTAAATACGCTCAAAGCTTAAAGCTGGGATATTTTTTTCTAAGTAATTGAAGGAAACACACACAGATGAACTGTTTATGATTATTTATTGAATATTTTGTGATTGAAATCAAAGCACACATCGCTTGGAATGAAAACGTCTTATGTAAAAGGTCATATTTTAGTTTTACTAAAAAAAGCAAAAATGAATAACTTGCATCTCTTGCAAACAAACAAATTTTACATTTTGACACTCGCATCTCTTAAAAAATGTCACATTTTAGTTTTAAAGTAAAAATCCAATTCTATGAACTTGTGTCTCTTGCAAACAAAATAAATTATTTTAAATTTTGACATGTAAAAATTAGAAATAACTCACATCTCTCACATTTAATTTTTAAAGTAAAAATCTAGTTCTCTAAAACAGTATAAAATAAAATAAAAACTTGCATCCCTTTGAAACAAAATAAATTTTAAATATTGCCATTTCAAAATTAGAAACTTACTTACATTTCTTTAAAAATCAGTTGCATATAAGTAGAGCGTACTTCAGTATCTTGCTCAAGGATACTTTGACATGCAGACCGGAGGAGCCGGGGATCAAACAGCTGATCTTCGAATTATTGGACAACCCGCTCTACCTCTGAGCTGCTGCTACATCCTTCCCTGGGCTCTCTTTTACATTGCTCCATTGTTCTGTCACTTTCCCTGTGTCTCCCCCTGTCTCCCCGCCCTCTCTTTCCCTTCTCATTCAGTCCAAAGCAACTCTTCCCATTTACGCACAGGAACCTCCAGTTTCATAAAAAAAGAAGTCTTCAGGAAACTGGCTAGAACACAACCTGATTCAAGTCTAGCAGAAAAATTGAGAAGTTACAGCCTGGCCTGACCCGAACCTGACAGGTCATATGGCCAAAAATGTCATTTAATGCAGGTTTGTATTCAGCCAACCGTGTGTCACGGGGAACCTGTTATGCTTTTCCTTATTTTCTGTCATATTTTTATAATGTTACAATGTTAGATGTTTATATTAAACAGGGCCAACATTTTTAATAATGGGGTAAACGTAGATAAAAGTAATCCCCTCTAGCAAAAACCTCAGGCTGCAGACTATTCTGAATATTTTGTTTCTTTCAAATTTTGAGACAAGCTGACGTCAGCTTGTGACAAGTTTCTTCATATGGTCGGTCATGTACTACTAGAGCTGGGCGATATGGACAAAAATTCATATCACAGTATTTATAGGCTGACTGGCGATACGTGATATATATCTCTGTATTTTGTATTAAATGGGCTACATGTTTTCAGCTGCAAGTCAAAGACACATTTGAGATGTCACAAGCAGTTTTATAAAAACAGACTGTGATCAAAATAAAATGCAAAGACAGGGATTTTATTCCCGTTTGCAGCCGCACAACAGTTACACCTCCATAACACTAGTCAGTGGCGGAAGTGCTGTAAAGTTTAGTTGATTTAAAACACACCCAAAACACACATTAAACATGGCTTAATAGAGACAATTTCAAACAAAAGTACACAAATCAGCTTCACTATAATTTGGAGAATTCACAGACAAAGCACATGTCTTTATCTGGACACATTTTCCCCACAAATACAACATGCTATTTTTTTTAGCACAAGCCTATGGCATTTTACATTGAATAAATTAGCCTAGCGGCTAGCAGACTTTTTCTTTACTCATATGCAGCCAGCAACATAACAGCAAAATTTAACAAAGCTAACATTACAAAATTCAGCACCATTACCGCTCACAAGGTTCACTGACAAAACAATTTTTGTCAAGACTTTTTCCAAACAAATATAATATGCTAACGTTATTAGCACAAGGCGATGGCATTTTACATTGCATAAATTAGCCTACCGATTAGCAGGGATTGCCTCTACTCATATGAAGCCAGGATAAATCCCCGAAGGATGAATCACACACAAGACTTAAAATAAATTAAATTTGTGGAGGCTTTATTGTATTCACAATTGATTGTTTCTTATCTGTGAAATTAAAGTAAATTAAAGCTTTGTTTCCACTGAGGGAAATCGTTTCAGCTTACAAAAATAGACAGGACGTTTGTGTCACTGTGACGTGGCGTTACATTCCTGGGGAGGTGCACGTCAGACCAGAGCTCTAAAAAGTTACTGGGGAACTTGTGAGTGAGTGAGTGTGAGAGAGGAGAGATACGCAGTGGTAAGTGTCATGGAATGCAACTTGACCCTATATCGATGTTAACGGTGTTGTCTAAATTTATTGTTTGACAACATAGAGTTATATCGTACATAGTCGTTTTATCACCCAGCCCTGTGATTTCTTGTAAAAGGCAAACCATTTTATTTCTGTAAGAAGCTAAAAAATATGCCAAATTACATCCCCAGCTAACTTTCTGCATCATGTCCCTCCTCCTGCACCTTTGTCTCAACCAAACAGAGTAATCCCAGGACCTGATTTTCCAGACATTGTCCAGAGTTCATATGAGACAACGGCTCAGGCAAAGACAGGTATTGTCAAATTTAAATTCATATACTATATATGAAATGGCCAGATATTATTTTTATTTAAGATTTTTTTTTCTGGCTTTTGTCTTTATTTGACAGGACAGATTCTTGGTGTGCGTGTGGGATGATTTTGGAGGTGATTGCATGCAGCAGGGGGCCTGTGGGTTTGACATAACTATTTTTGATTGAAAATAGCTCAAATGTAAAAATAGCAAAGTTCTATGGTCAAAAAGTGGAGATGCAAAAACACATTTGCTCCCCCAAGTCTAATTTTGGGAGGCTGCGTCTGCTCCGTCGCTCAGGCGCTTATGTTAATGCACCTATAGCCACCTAATATATCAATATCAATACTGACTTGCAACGTAATCTGCTGTCTTTGAATTTCATTTTTATAAGTGATTGCGAGAGAAAATTGGGCCATCTGCATGGATCTGGGATACTGTACGTGATTTAATTAAGTTTTTTTTTCTTGAAAAGCTAAACAATCTTCCACTGGCAGACTTCGGTCCTCCAAAAGGAGGAACCTTCTTCATTAGCGACACACTCTTTAAACTGTTCCTGCTTTTGTCCCCCCCTCTCCCTACCTCCTCTGCCCAGAGAATAAATAAGATAAGGGAGAGCAATGAACGCATCCATCATTCAAAGTGGAAAAGGGTAATTTAGCTTGGCCCTCCTGACAGCTTTACAACTTTGCACGCTATTCTATTTTAATTGGCAATCATGAATTAACTGAATGAAAGCCCTGTTCACTGCCGATGTCTTTCTCATTGCAGCTTTTAATTGGGTTGACTTGATGAGTTCCTGAGATAAAACCAGACAATATATTCTCATGATTGGCAACTCGTTTGTTGCCATATAATTAGGCCGCAGACAAATCAAGCGCACGACTGTTTCCTCCTCAGCCAGGCCTCATCCTTTCATCAGACACAGATTGAGGGAGCCCTACATACAGTACAGCGGAGTGTTACGTGTGACATGATGGATATTTGGAGCAGGATTCGGACAGGCGTGCTGCTGAGACTGTAATCTGTCATTGTTCTGTCATGTATCCATTTGTCTCGAGCAATTATTGATCCACCAGAACGAGGTCACCTGTTCGAACTGTCACATATCTGTTTCCTCGCCCGAGTGTGATCATAATTTTACAGAAAAGGGGAATAATCAAATGCAGCAATAATCTGATTTGAATAATATGTAAGTCCGCTCCAATAGAGCAAATTCCTTTTTTTCTTCCTTGCTGCTGGTTCTTAATGATTAAAACAATCCCTTAGGCTCCTCAGACTCACCCTACACTTTTACATATAAGGTCAAATGTTCAAAGCTTTCCTCCATTCTCCCTCCATTTTAAAAATAGGGGGGGGAGAGGAATTAAACTTTAATGGGCTGATGAATAAATATTTTGTGTCTCCAGGACTCAGCACTTTCTCCCATTCCTGCAGCTGGCTTAATTAACTCTTCCTCAAGCCTTTTGTAAATTAACACATCTCTTTCAGTGTCCTTCGACATTGTTTTTCCTTCTTCTTCTACTTCTTCTTTTTTTTTTTCCCGGTCAAAATTTGTTAGACAGCTTTTTTGTGCAGCGATGTGCCACATGGAGGGATGCATAATTATTCGACCTTAAAGTCACTGTTTTAACTTACAGTGCAGATTTTTTCCTTCAGATGTTAGTCAGACCAGTTGCTTGAGGCGAGAGCGCACTTGGGATGTTTTTGTACTCGCCAAATAGTGTGCGGATCACTTCAGAGTATAAGACTTTTATTTCTTATATTCAGAATACTGCAGGCGAGGAGCTTGAGCTACATTTTGGACAGTTCAGTTATCCTGGTCTCGGGAAAAGAAATCAGTTTGTCTCAGTTGGACACTGATGTCTTATATCCTACAACTGTGTCTCCCTCTCTGCTTGTACAGACAGACATCTTCCTAAAAAGAGCTCAACGTATCTATTATTGAATATTCTCTCCTTTGCTTCTCCCACTGACAGGAGGTTAGGTGACAGCCCCCATTATTGGTCCTGAAATGTCGAAGCACAGGTGAAACTCTGTGCATTTTAAACAGATCCCATTTTAAACACAGCTGACCATTTGCTTAGCCACACCCCCCTCAGTTACCACTGCTATGCTCTGCTCATTCCCTCCTACCACAGCACATAACAGAGAAGTGAAGTCCCTCCCCTTCTGATGGACTACCATGTGAGTTTATTACAAAACATAAGTACAGTTGTTAAAGGCAAGAGGCAAATCATTCTTTCATAGGGATGCGGGATAATATCTGCATGTCATCGTTATTAGCCGATATTGGCTTAAAATAATTTTAATCCTGTAGATGGAATCTTTAGTATGCACTTTATGGTTATGCACATGATATAATGCTAAAAGAGTGAGAATAAGGCTGCATGTCTGACTGTAGACAAAAAGTTGATTGCCCAAATAAGGAAGTGTTTTTCTTTGCATCAAAGTTTGCTATCTTAGACCCTTATCCACCAAAACCTGCTAAAGATAGGTGACAATCTTTCCTTTTTTTTTTTTTTTAATAAATGGTAGGTCACGTTGAACATTGCTAAAGTGCCAGAAAACAGGATTAACAGACCATGAAAAGCAGCATGGAGGCCATAAACAAATGTTATGGTGTTTAATTCTTTTTTATATCTGCTACTTATTCAGACTCTCTTAAACTTGGTGCTAAGTGATGAAGCTCTAGCGAAAATTCAGTCAGGAAGACAATACTTTTCATGCTCAGGCTTTACGTTGTCTTTCTCACCCTGCCATTCACTCCTTGCATGTCTGCTCACTCACTATCTCTAGGTGTCACTGTCTGTGTAGGTCGATTGAGTTATAAGCTAATTCACAATCAACCAACAGCACAGCGACACACCTTCTCTGTCAGCCTATCATGTTACTGCTCCCTATTTTAAATGGGGTTCTTTCTCTCCTGTAGTTCTCTCTTGCTGCTGTCGTGTGTGCCCTCAACTTCCCCATCACCACCTAGTCTTTACAGATTCATCAGCCTCATCCGCCTCAGCCCTCAGCAGCCTCTGAGTCATCAGCCACCACCACCTCCGCAGTGGGATTCATCTTACAGACTCTCAGATGTCCCTTAATCACAACATATTTTCCTCTGGTGTCCAACAGCCAAAGACTTCTGTTAAATCTTAACCAGCAAAATTATCTGTTAATTTGTTAACTCATATGTTGTTTTAAATACTATCTTTAATTCATTCTTCTGTCACGTCCGATAGAAATTTGAAATGATGTTGAGTGCTGCTTGGACAGAGACACACTAACATTGTGGCTGAGATGACAAGGAGTCTCAGAAGTTACCACATATCACACTAGAAAATGGGCAGTTATTATCGTGTCCACCCAGGTGTCAGGTTTCCATCACTGCTGACTGCACCCGAAGCCAATAAATACCTGATACTGCTGCAGAGTCATTTGTCACCAAAATGAATGCTGATTGTAACTTTTCCTACTAAAGACAAAAGCGAGATGAAGCTGGGTGATGATGGGTTTTTTGTCAAGCGGGAACGGGGCTTTAGTGTACCTATGATGACAAAAAATGCGAGATCGGACTATCTTACGTATTTGTTTTTACACTTTGATTTTCAAATAAAGGCCTTCAAGATGAAAACTATCTGATGCGTGACGGAATTTCAACACATAATGCAGCTTTTTAACACAATTTAGAAGTAATGCTTGATTACTCATCCAAGTAGCTAGTTAGCTGAACATGCTAACAATGCAACAATTGCAGCTTATGTTTGAGCAGTGGTTTTAGAAATGCTAAAAAAACACCATCATCCTCCAAACTCTTCCAGTGCTGAATATAGCTCTTATTACAGGCCAATTCACATTCAAAATGTGGATGTCACCATGGAGTATGAGAAAAGGTTGCGCTGCTTGGTTTGACTTTTTCCCCCTTACAGTGTAATTCCTGACTGCCCCGGCTAAATCTGTCTTACTTGGGGTGCCTGCAGAAGACATTTCTGCCCAGTCATTTTTGAGGACTTTATCCTGAATTACTCTCACTGTCAGTCAGAGTGCAGCTCCTCTTCCTTCCTTATATTGTTTGTTTTTTGCTTTGGCCTATGCTCGCCCCTCAGATTCTGCCCTGTCACATCTGCCGGCAAGTGATAAATGTGACGTTACTCCATCAGAGGATCATTAAATGTCAGGTCCTGCCGTGACAGCGGAACGTCATGGCAGAAAGTCAATGGAGTGGGGGGAGGGGTTGTGCGAGCAGAGGAATCGCCTGGTGGAAAAGCCTGCTGGGAAGGATCAATGGCTCATCTAACACCCACATGCCCACTCCTGAACCAGGCAAGACCACTCGCTCCACTCACACGCTCCCCGCCTGGCAATGAGGTTGTCCAGCTGCTCAGAATGAGTGTGCACAGTCAGATGCAACCACTTGTGGTGATTTGTTGATGTATGACAGGAAAGGGTTGGTGACAAAATGAGTGAAGTCGACTATACTTATATTCTGTGTTCTCAGATAAAAATTATCTGTCTCTGAATTTCTTTAGTGAGACAAAATAGCAAAAAAATCAAGAGCAAATAGAAACAGAAACAGAAAAGAAGAAGGGGCTTGAAAATAGAAAACTGGGCATGCCAGGCTTTAGATCTTTTATTTCTCTCATCTTTCTGCTATCCTTTCATATATATAGCAATGTTGTGTGAAGTTTACCACCATTATATGGTCTATGAGCACTGGATTTAAAAGTTTTTCAACACCTCTGGCTATAGAGCCTCTACCATGCCTTGTGTGGGTGCGAAGGATATCTCACCCAAACACTTTCTCTAAAGCGCTATTTATAACTATTTAGTTACAAAATACAAGGGTGCCAATCATGTTGTCACCATGTGAGCAGAAACGGGCTAATGCTGTATTTATCTCACAGAACTTGGCTCAGAGCTGAAATGAACTCCCTCTGTTTAGCCAAAGATGCAGCTGTGTTCAAGGACGGCTCTGAGATATGGTTTATTTAAAAAAACAAATAAAGCAGACAATACAAGAACTCCACATCATTGTTCTTCTCACAGCTGTTCTTGCATGGTTGTATAGCTACTGTAAAACAAGATGCAGAATTACTTCTCAAACAGAATTCAAATCTATTAACTCCAGTTTGCGTTTGACCTTTCAACACAGATATTAAATCATTCTTATCGGTTAATGTCTTCCGCTACAAGAATCATCTCTCAAAGACAAGGTTGTGGGGTTTTTTTCTTCTCCTCTGTCATGCTCCTGTACTCCATGCATATGAGGTAGTAAAGAATACAATACGCGATAATCCTTTAAAGGAACAGTTAGACAATTTGGGAAATGATTTGGTTTCTTGGTAAGAGATTGATGAGATTATTGATTCCACTCTTGTTTGTTGGGTAAATATGAAGCTCAAGCAAGTAGCCAGTTAGCTTAGCTTAGCTGAAAGACAGACAAAACTTGGAAACAGCTGGCACATTTTGGATGATAAGCCACAATATGAAGTTAATTCATGAGCTTGAGAGGTGTTGGTAAGTATTTTGTTACCTTAACACAGAGCAAGGCTAGCTGTTTCCCCCTGCTTCCAGCCTTTATATTATGCTACGCTACACTTAGCTTCTAGATGCTAGTTTAGCACTAAAATGCTGCCTTCAAATGAAAGTCATGAGCATGTGGTTATGACATTAAAAGTTGTGAACGCTATGCTTGGCATTTTAGTGGTTAGGTCAAGGGAACACCACTGCTAGGCAAAGGCAACATGGATGCTACTGTTAGTGTCTAGAGGTCACAAAGGCTAACAATTTAGCAAGCTAGCAGGTAAAGTAAAGCAGGAAATGCAAAGGTATAATGACAAATGAAATATATGAGGCCACTGGAAATAACATTTTTATCAGATATTATTACAAAATTACTAAGAATTAAGTAGTCTAGTAGTAGTAGAACTTTTTGCAACTAAAATTATAATATATGATCTTACCATCCATCAAAAAGTGAACGTCTATGGTCTCGGCCATTTCACATTCACACTTTCTATCTGGTTTGTTAAATGTGCACAAAAACTATTAATAAAGACAAGTTGTAGTTTTACACTAGTTTTTGTGCCGAGAGTAAATAAACAACATATAACGTGTTATATACGTAGTAAGCTTTAAAGGTGCTCATTGGCTTACTTTGTTACCTTCTAACAGAGCCAGGTTAGCCATGTCTTCCTGTTTCTTGCCTTTATGCTAAGCTAAGCTAGCCATCTCCTGGCTGCCGCTTTATATTTAGCATACAGACATAAGAGTGGAATCAATCTTGTCATAATCACTCTTGGCAAGTGTTTTTCCCCAAAATATTGACTCATTTCTTTATAATAATGAAGGTAAATTGGCCACACAGCTCATTTTTATTACAGCCAAAACCATTTATCGAGATCATGTTTGTCCGAGTCAAATTCATCACTATAAATGGATGATATAATTACCATTATGATAACCAATGGATTATAACCTATCTATTTATCTTTGTTGAGAAGATTACCATAAGTGTCATTTGTAAATCTATTACGTAAATATAAAGGAATAAAATGGACAGATTTGCTATTTATTATTCGCTATTTGCCATGTCAGCATCCCACGTTGAGTTTCTTAAACACAACATTCTTTATCTTTTAATCTATTTTTTTTTTTTATCTTTTATTGCTCAAACCAGCCTATGGAAACTTTAAAACTGTCCTCTCTCAAGCTTGCTGCCAATTCGTGTGTTTTTTTTTTTACCACCCAGGACCCCCACAGTGGATCATTATGTGGCTGGGCCTTATCAATCCAGTTGACGAGGGCAGCTTCAGCTTCAGGTGCATTCCCTCCTGTGCTTTCTGTTTCTGCCTCTATCACTAGCAGCCATTACTGTTTCTTGTTGTTTGAGTAGACCACACAAGGTCTAAAGTTTCACTGCTGCATCTCGTTGGTTCATTTTTGACAGTTTAATAGCTTTGATAACACTACTTTTTTCATTGTGAGATAATGACTTTATTTTTCCTGTTATGATTTCAATTACGGCTGGACAATAAAGCGATAATATTACAACCTTTTTGATATGATAAAATCACCATACACCAGTAGAGGGAGGCGCTGATACACCTTAAAACAGTTGCCACCTGCCATTAAGAAAAAGACCTAATTGTAAAAGAAGATGAGACCAACCACCAAGCTAACGCATACGGTGACGTTATCACATTGCAACAACAACTATCAATATGCTCATAATATTATTTTTTGTATAATTGTTTTGACCATGGATAACACAGCTGGGCTACCCTATGATTCAATTTGCCACATTAATTTAGATACAGTAACTACACAATGAACTCATTCAATACTAATGATAAGTTAGCAAGTTAATGTGAATAGCTTGTGTCTTTTTCATTAGAAAGAAATGACATAACGTGACTGAACTTTACTTAAGGTAATGTGTAGAAAACCTTAATACATTTCCTCATCTGAGAACATGTTTTTGGCCTGAGTCACGAAAGATAAACTTTCATCGGCAGCGAATGATCTATGTTACTTCACAATGTCATTAAAATCCAATTTTTGTTTTGATTGGGAAACAGCAGAAATGACATAATGTGCATTCAAAATTTGAACAGAAAAAAACTAACCACAATTGAGGTTTTTGTTTTGTTTACATTGTCAGGTAAAATACTCAAAAAATGTCTGTACAAAGAGTCTGACATGTTTCTGATCAAATTTAAGATTTCTTTGTCTGATTTATTGTTTTATTTATTGGTATTGTTTTGACTGTAACTGTTCAAAATCGACCTCAGATTTGTGAAATGAAGCTCTAGCGAAAGTTCGGTCTGGAGGACAATGCTTGTCATGTTCAGACTGTAAGTTTCTTTCTCATCCTGCCATTCACTCCTGCGCACTCACTATCTCTAGGTGTCATTGTCTTTGTAGGTCAATTGAGTCATCGGCTGATTCACAACAGCACAGCAACATACCTTCTCAGTCAGCCTATCATTTTACTTCTTACTGTTCCCCATTTTGAATATGGTTCCCTCTCTGCTGTCATTCTTTCTTGCCCCTATCTTTACGGATTCATCAGCCTCATCCACCTCAGCAGTCAGCAGCCTCAGAGTCATCAGCCACCATCACCTCCACCAGTGTCTAGACGCCATGGGGTGATTTATCCTGCTGCCCCTCAATCACCA
>JAPZEB010000013.1:7430000-7451239 GCA_029783705.1 Chaetodon striatus | reverse complement strand
CACACACACACACACACACACACACACACACACACACACACACACACACACACACACACACACACACACACAGAAATCTAAATCATCAGCCCCCTCCTCTCAAACTCCCCCTCTTTCCGGGAGTGTGTGAGACCACAAAGAGCTTTGGTGAGCTGCCCGAAAGCTTTTGGCTCCTCAAGACTGGACGACAAGGTGGTGGGTGTGCGCTTGTGTGCTATCACGGAGATGTGTGTGTGTCTTTGTGTGTGCACGTGTTGCGAGGACATGCGGGGGCAGCTGGTTGAAGCCCACAGAGCCAGAAAGAGAGAGCGAGAATGAAAGAGGGAGCGAGGAGTGGGAGCGGCCACCTCTGGCTGTTCCACTGGGCTGGTTTGAATTAGGAACCCCCGCTGGGATCCAAGCCTGTACTTCCTGTCGGGGGGTTTCAGCTCGTGTGTGTGCACGAGGGGTGGGAGGGGTGGAGGAAATATGGTCGAAAAGAGGAGGGAGGGGTGGACAGATAGTGATAGGCGGAGGCCCGCCGCTTGCCGGCAGCTGCCCATCCGTTTGTGGGGACTCTCCCTACAATGAAGTCCAGATGCATTAAAAAAAAATCCCCCTGCCGCCTACTCCTTTCCTCTGTGACCTTGCGGCGGGCTTTATTCTGTTTGGAGCGTGTCCGAGTGTAAAGCTGTAAAAGCGAGGGTGCAGCTGCCTGCGACCTGTGGGCGACCCCGACAGGACGAGACACACTGGGGCTAAAGGGGGATCAGGCTGACGGCTCCTCTCTGCTGCGTGATAAGCAGAGATTTTCACTCCAGTTTGATTTAAAATCTAATTCCAGTTCCTCAGAAACTGCCTCTGTGGATGTTTTAATAAATCAGAGCATTGCGGTAACTGTTTTTCAGGTAATCTGCTTCTTATAGTCGAATCTTTAGTGAGAGATAGTGAGAGATAACAGCCCAGAAATCAGAGTGAACTGTCATCACCTCTTTAACATTGCACTGCAGAACACCAGGCTGTAAGAAAACACAGCCCCCTAGAGGCCGAGACATTGTAGCTTCCTGAACTCCTTACCAGGCCAATTTCATCGTGTGAGTGTGTGTGTGTGAGAGAGTCAGCTTGCCTTTGATTTTGAGTCCTCCGTCATCTTCATCTGATTCGCTGTCAGACTGAAACAGATCCTTGAACTCCTTCTTGTCCTCCGCCTTCTTCTCCTGAATCTTCTTTCGTTTGATCTCAGGCAGGTCCAGATCCTCCATCTTTACAGAACACACACACACACACACACACACACACACAGCAGAATGAGAACACAAACCTGCTTTCAGTGCGTTAATGATGATGATAGTCATCATAAAATAATTGTTCTGCCAGTAAAATGTTCGCCTATGTAGCATGACTGTTTCATGATTTATGTAAGAGAGCAACTGTTGTGGGTAACAGCGACATTCATAAAGACAAAGCCAGAAGTGATTCATGATGACTGAGTGGGATGAGGCAAATGTTGGTGTGTTTTAGGTTGAGACGGTTCGGTTACCCTGTCTTTGCCAGAGATCTCCAGCTGGATCTCCTTCTCCCTCAGCTTCTTCCACTGGCTGTAGTACCTGCTGAGGGGAGTCCCCTCCTCCCTGACCTGCTTCTCCCAGGCCGCCTGACAGAAGACATGGGGATTAAAATGTTGTTAAAAAGAATGAGCTTCTCAAATATCTCAGGTGGTAATTATTTTTGCAGAATCTATTCAGAGGAGCCTTTTAAGATTAGGGCTGCATGATAGGCAAAGAAAATTATTCTGATTATTTTTGACATATTGAGATGAGTTGTGACTTGTTGCATTTCATTTTCACTGGAAAAAAAAAGGTGATGATGTGATTTTTCTGGGGTGTGTACCATCCACCTTGTTACCTGTTACATCTGGAGTATGATTAGTAGGTTGGGGCATCTCTGTAGCGCCACAATGTCTCATTTATAACGGTATGTTGTGTCACATTTTATCTTTACCAAAAAAATTGCAGCGTCTGTGATCTGTATTTTTCACCTGGCTATAATGCTATTAAGATAATCCTTTAATTAATTGTGCAGCCCGTTTTCAGAGTAGAGCTGCAGCGTGTAATCGATTAGTTTTCAACTATTAATTGCCATCAAATTTGATACACAATTTATCGGTTTGAGTACATTTTTTAGGACAAATACGTTAAAATTCTCAGATTCCAGCTTCTTAAACGTGAAAATTTTTTAGTTTCTTTGTTCCACTATGACAGAAAACTGAATATGTTTGAGTTGTGGACAAAACAAGACATTTGAGGACGTTATATTGGGCTTTGGAAAACACTGATAGACATTTCTTTTACTATTTTCTGACATTTTACAGCCCAAACAACTGATCCATTAATCAAGAAAATAATTGACAGCTTAAGTGACAGTGAAAATAATAGTGAGTTGCAGCCCTACTTTCAGCAGATTTATTAAGGCTCTATAATGATCTACATGTGGCTCTCCACCACAACTTTAACAATTGACCAGAAGAAAGAGATGGACAGACAAGACAGCGTTAAGAGTCAGAAGATGTGGAAAAGACGGATTGAAGGTGCCTGAGAGGGGAGACCAGCAGATCTTCTCCAGCCCTAAAGGTCTTTGTGGATGATATTGATTAGACCCAATCACATTATCTGACCAACAAATCCAATAGAGCGAACAGACCGCAGCCTCCTGCGCCTGCTAGCTTAACACATTTACCACAATTTGCCATGCTGCTATTAAGATGGGTGACATGTGGACACACACACACACACAAGAGACAGGATAACAAAATGAAAGTAGAGAAGCTACTTCTGAATTCAGCCTCGACTCAGACAAACAAAATGTTTCCATACACAGGCAGCAGAGAAAGACAAGAGACATCAGAGTGCGACCTGGATGGAGGCAGGGCATCATTAATTAGGCTAGCTCTCAGTTTGGGTGACATGTCAGCGGGGGGCTGGTGGCCGGAGGGGGGCCGTGGCCTTTTCCACAGCAGCAGCAAGGCTGTCCCCTCTCCTTCGCCTGCGGTGACACCTACCGCTGCCACGATGCCAGGGAGTGGATGCCATGGCGACAGCCTCCACTGAGCAGAGAGCCGTGGCGACAGGAGCTGGCGCTGCTGCGGTGCCGTGCTGTCTGTCTGTTGTACTTTGTTAGAACACACACGCTTCCATGTGTGCACGCACACACATTTTCTCATCATCTAAATTACACAAAGACCATCTCTTTAATTTCATCCTTAAACGCTCTTAAATATTAATCAGCATTACATGTCAAGACGGAGGAGCAGCAGCAAAGCCACATAAAAGCATGTTTGTGTGGACAGATAGCATACAGAGAGAGCGAGTCAACACAGAACACACACTAATGGCTGCTCATTAAGGCAGAGAGAGGCGCCTCTGGTTCAAAAGCCCATAAGAGCTTCCAATAACCACAGGGTCATTCTTAACCAGGCTCAGAGTTTATACAGGGAAGTGGCCTCCATTATCAGTCGCTGACTGCAGGGCTCGACAGTCAGGACTGTTCGATGGCCGGCAGCCTCGAGGTTCAGCTGGACGAGAGCCCAAAAGCGAAGTTTCTGGTAAAAACTTATCTTTGCAATGCAACTGGAAAACACCGCTCTCTTTTTGATGCTTCTTGAGAACATTCAGATAAGACACCACCTACGAGTTAGTGCTGAGTGAGGCGGGGAAGCGAAGTAGTGTGAAGCAGACATGACTAATCTAAACGATAAAAATAACAACATTTACATCACGTTGTACTGTTGTGGAAACAGCTGTTATATTTAGACAAACACTGAGTCAAACTTGAACTTATTATTAAAGATTTCCAAGTCAAGTGGATTGAACTGGCTGATTGGTGTCAATTATCGTGAACATCAATCAAACCCGCCGCAGCCGCAGACACCGTCTCACTGAAGCTGGCAAAGTGACAACACCCAACTCCTCATTAGGTCTGATTTATGTATTTGTAAGAAGGATTAATGGACAGACGTCCCGGCCTAAATTATTTTTCAATCTGAGCTTGGTTGACTGTCTTCTGACTCTGTTACTGTGAATACATTTATGTTGCGTTTACTGTCAGTTCTGAGTCTCAACTGTAAATAACATAAGTGAATCAATAGTTTTTAGAGTGATTTACTCAAGGATTAAAATTTCAAACTAAATGGTTCAAAGCTGAGTATTTAATTTCAAAGTTGAGGTAAGCGATATACTGATTATACACGATGTATCACAGCTCGTTCCACTTGGGATGTGTAAAATTGCTATTGCACCAACACTGAGTATAAATGGTCATGTCATTCTTAAAGCCACTGTGATGAGACTCACGTTTCAGTTCTCTCGCTATGGCTCTCTCCCTCTCATAAACACACACACAAAAAAAAAAAAAAACCCTCACAAACATGATACATCACACACACTCGCCTGCCCATCCAGACCACTCTATTTGCAGTGACACTGCATGAGCAGCACACGAGGCTTGTGTTTGTAGATCCGCAGGGCTCCAGACGACGACCATTTGGATGCATTTTGCGACCACGAAGCATCAGTGTGACTTGCATATATTGTTTGTATGAAATATAAAGTTTCTAGTTCGTTTCCCACTTAGAGTGAATAAGTCATCACGTTTGCTGGCGCCGCTGTAACGGTTTAACTCTCTGCTGACTGCTAAAATCTAACTGCTGACTGAAAGCTTCAAGCTCACATCAAAAGCATCAACACTTACAGTAATGACGAGGCGGGTGCTTCAGAATAATGGTTACACTTTCATCTATTCAATTAGAACAATACTTTATTATAACACCACTTTATTTTACTTTATGATAAAACTGTAGCTCTCTTTTTATACTATGTTGTAACTGTAGTTCAGCTGTGTATCGTGACATAGCCTGAATACACTGCAATATTATTTTCAGCCATATCGCCATGCCCTATTTCAAATTAATAAAACTCTCTTTTTTTGAACCTCTTTAACCAAACTGCAATCGGACAAGAAAATGCAGTCACATCAGCGAATAAGTGGCGATCACCTGATAAATAACAGACACACCAAACTGACATAAAGAACTAGTGGCGATGAAGGCTGGCTGTTGCATCACCTCACCTGGATCGCAACTTGGCCGAAGTTGCACTCAACACATCTCAAAGCACTACATTCTGTGTTCCTGCATGAGATGAAATAACTCCATAGCAGGAGGTGGTAATCGTCTGTATTCATCATTCAAAAAGGGAATCCGAAAGACTTGCAGGGAGAATTCAAGACACTAGATAGTCAGTTAGCACATTAAAAACACAAGAACAAAGCATTTTACTGTATGCTACTAAACAATAACACAAACAACTACAAGGCACTTTTGTGAAGGAGCTCAAAGGCTGAAAGAAATAATCTAATTTCATATAACAAGTTTGTTTCGATCTCACATTAACATTTGTTTACCTTCCTCACTTCTTTCTCCTTTTACGCTCCAAATATGGATGTTCCAAAGAAGTTAAAAAATACTAAAACATGGAGGCTTCACACACATCTTCAACCCAGCAGGACAGAAGATCTACACAATGACCAACGCTTCAAGATGGTTACCTACGATTAGGTTAGTTTCTGACCAAATGTCTCCTGCTCTGTTCCTGAGATATGGCATGATGGACAGAAAAGTGTCTATGTAGAACATTATGATGTCACAGTGAAGCTGACCTTTGACCTTAAAGATGTAAAGATGCAAAGTGTCACTTTATCATTTTATCCTATTACACATTTGTGTAAATTATTTTCATAACTAATGTGAGGTCAAAGTGACCTTTGACCACCAAAATCCAAACAGCTCATGCTTGAGTTAAGGTGGATGCACATGGCAAATTTGAGGCAATTCCCTCCAGGTGTTCTTGAGAGGTCTCGTTCATGAAAATGGGACGGCCAGACAACCTGTACACATGATGCCACAGCTATCCCTGGTGCAAAGGCATAAAAACAGTGGACACTGCAGGCACAAGTGGTGAAATATGCTCACCAACAGCCCATCACTGACTGATGGCCGACCGTCGGCTTGTTGTGTCAGGGCCTTTAAAGAATGCCGCTGTTATATTTAACACTGTCTGGGTTTTTGATGTGTGTGATTTTATCTGAGCTAAACTTGAACAACACGCAGCTTCTTCAGATGGATCACTTTTGAGGGAACGTGCTGAAAACACACCAGGTACTCTGAAACCCTTCATAAGCACGAAGTAAGCAGAAAACATGTGGTACGAGGGCTAATAAGGTGAACTAATAAAAGAGCCTGTAATTACTTGTCTGTTGTTCTCACTGAGTAGAAACAGCAATAAAACAATTGTCTTCTATGACAACAGTAAATCATAAAACATATTGTTGCATGACCCGATACTCATCACTCATCAGAGCTGTAAATTATTTTTAACTGATCATATACTGCATTATGACCCAGTAGATATTATTAAATCTTACGCAAACAAAACAAAACTGACTTATGTAATCACAAAACTGATGAATGCACATAGGTTTTTACAAGTCAGCTCAAAAAAAGGCTGTACAACCTTTGACAGTTATGCCTTATTTCAGTCTTCCTTCATCTATAAAATGACCGTTTCCTGTGCAGTGATATAGTCTGAAAATAAATTTGAGACCCTGGGAAGTTACACATGGAAGTTATTGAAAAAAAACTGCCACTATTTTCTATGAAAATATTTATTTAAAATAAATTAACAATACATTAATATGATAAGAGTCAATGTGTGAGTTGGCAGCTTTTCAGCTACATTTCAAACCTACTATCTTATTATATATATATATATGATGTTTTCCTATTTTATTATGATCTAGGCTCACCTTTATAATTATGTTTTGAAGGGAGAGCACCAGCATTTACAAAAGCAATTTTATGTTTAAAAAAACTTTATCAGAAACACAAGCGTCAAACTGACGAGACATACTGACGGATAGAGGAGGTAAAATGAGGACTGAGGCAGCCTGTAAAATCAGGACATGACAGTTTTCCCCTTGCATCCCTCCTCTTTCACACACACACACACACACACACACACACACACACACTCACCACAGCGGTGGCATCGGCCACTCCGAAGGCGGCCTTCTGTCTCCGTCCTGTGATGTGGCTGCTGTTCTCCTGTACCTTTTCCAGCAGCTGGCGCACCGGCTTGCAGTAATTGGCCACTTTGCATTCCTTCAGGAATGCTTTCAGCTGCAGGGACATGGAGGGGGAGTATGAGAAAGGAGGAACCCGTGTAAAAAATCTTACAGTCCGCCCATACGGTGCGTTCAGGCAGAGCAGAGGAGGGTTTGTGGTCGTTTTCCCTGAGGGGAGCAGATTCAGCCTGGCAGGTTTCAGATCCTGAACCAGATCCTGAATCATCTTTTCAGACAGGTTTCAAATTCTGGGAATGATGTTCAGTGTTACTGCGTCCTCATTAGTTTTGACTCAATCTATGTTATTCTGTAACGCCTGTGTATCTGTGTGTGTAAACTCATGTAGATACGGCAGAGTTTAAGACATTTTATTTCACAGACCTACATCGCTCAGGCCTATTCCTGAATCACTTTAAAGGCCGTGTTACCTGAATGACGGTGGGCAGGGCGAGCTCTGGGAAGCCAATGGAGCTGGCCTGAGTGTGGAAGTACTCCAGTATCAGGTCATACAGCTGGTCAATCAACCCGTCCTAAAATGCAACAAAACAGCAAGACAGACAATCGATATTCATCTTTAAGACACATTTGTAAAACTTCAGTTCATCATTTGACTAGCCACTGTGCACATCAAGACTGATATTAGCGTTAGCATTTCACTTGTTACTAAAGATTCATGACTGACAGCCTAGCCTAGCCTGTTTCAGACCTCTGAATCTCTGCACACGTCTCTGATTTGTTTGGTGAGCCTACTGACGGCCGTTTTTTTCTTCCAAGTAAGAGAAGCAATCAGCTCAGTAGGTGAATAAAGAATGAAATCTTTCCACAAAGATAGTCAGCTACTGACCTGCATTTATGAAAAACAGTGACAGAAATTTGGGATAAGCATGGATGACATCTACAACAACTAGTAAATCAACATTTTTCTTTATCAGTCAGTAGGTTGACGTGCATGCAGTAGTCGAGCTAAGCTCATAGCTTGGCTAATCAGTCAAGACGGACTTCTCGTCTTGTCAGAGTATACATGCAGAAGAGAATATCTAATTTCTGACCAAGTACGTCTGACTCCGCCTTGATAGGCGGCGCTGTGTGCTTTTTAATATAGTGCGTATAAGGGATGCAACGGTTCTCTGTAAAATATTGAACCGTTCGGTCAGCCCTGCACGGGTCAATACGCCCTTATGGACCGCAGGTTTTCAGTTCTGCAATTAATTTTGCATTGATGCTTCACAGGCCACTGTCTGTGTGTGTGTGTGTGCCTGTCCACAGGATGTGTAAAGAACCGCAGAGTCAGCCTGCTGCACAAAAGCCCTCCCCGCAAGTTAATGTCCAATCACTTTTGTGGCTCCGCCCACTCATCCCCTCACATTGTTGTAACGTCAAGGTGTTGTCAAGGTTAAGAGGCTGTTAACTTAAATGAATTACAGTATGTCTGCATTTGGAAAAGTGTTGTTCAGTACACCAGTGATACTGGAATTTGTTTACTGCGAAATGTAGTTTTTGCTGACAAGCAAAATAAAGAGATAATTTTTGGGAAAAAATTGTTCTCTTTACGCACAAAACACGTACCAAAACTGAACCGAAACAGTGGCCCAAAAAACCAAGATACGGACCGAACTGTGGGCTACTTGTACCGTTGCACCCCTAATCTATACATGTGCACATGTTTGGATCACTTATGTATATATGTATATTTACCCTACAAAAGAGGACATGGCCTTGGTAATGCTGGTCTGCTCTGTATGTATCACGTGATAGTAGTAATGTCTCAGTTATCACGCAGCGCAGCACTGGATTTTCAATTGTTAATACATGGAATGTATTTTGCGTTATGTTAGACATGATATGGGATTTCTATCAACAAATTTCAAATAAAAGCAAAAACATTGCATATTTAAACCTTTTCCAAAACATTATTTAACTTCTAACCAATTTCCAAGCCTGGAAAACAGCTTTGTTTTGTTTTCCATTTACTTAAGTTTTCCAGGAATTTCATGACCACAGGGACCCTTCTGCATGCTTTTACCGAAATCAACCCATTAATTGGCACACTGCTGAGCCTGTGTAGGTTTTCAAAGTTCACTCTTTCTAACCTTGTAGACAAAAATCAATTATTTTCTTTCAGCCCTGAGGTGCTTTAGATGTCCTGCACCTCCCTGCAATCAGCTGCTGCATCTGACTGGTTTTCATAACCAAAAAAAGGGGGTCTAAATAAACCGAGCAAACCCCGTGCATTTGACAAGACACCAAGGTTGGGACCCAAAGCACCAAGGACCAAATGGGTGGGAGGGGGTAAGGATGGAAAATAAACGCAGCTGTTTGAGACCGAGGATTCATCACAGAAGTTATGGTAAATTTGTTTGGGACAGAATTGGTTTTAGTTGATGTTCAAGGTCCCTTTTCTTTCCCGGCAAGACAAAACGGGGAAAATGCATGAATATGAGGAAGATGTTATTAGACAGTCTCCCAACTGGGCGAGACGACCAGCCGATGTTCGTCGCCCCGCTCTGTTTCCCCCGTTATGTCAGTCTCCAGGGTTACTCATGCAGAAGACCCAGCTGCCTTAGTCACTTTAGGCCTCACCGGCTCAACCATTAATATAATATAATATTAATTTAACATTAATATTAAAATCCACAATAAACTGTATCAGCCGGGATATCATATCACCCCGTGGTGGTTGAATTAAAGCACCTCCTGCTCATCTCTTATTCTGCTCTCACCCGCTATCATGTACAAAGACGGCGCTGTCATTTATCACGTCAAACGTGGTGCAAACATTCAAGCAGGTGCAAAGAGTCTACTGACGGCTGTGAGGAAGACAGGCTCAGAGAGTTAAAAAACAGTTCATGGTGTTGATAACAAAGAGCGTCGAGGAGGGTTTTGTGTTTAAATACAACACACACGGCACATAGCAAAAGGTAAGCAAAAATAGCTGCCTCCTCGGCGAGCTGTTATTCAATATTCAGAGTTACTTGATGCTTTCCACCTCAAAGGACGCATCTATTTACTATTTCATATGCACGGTGGAGAGTAAATTGAACCCACACAGGCCTGTGTCCAAACTCAGAACAATATAAGCACGAGATTTTCTTGTTCAGGTGCTTTCTGTGAGGTATGAATGCATGCATGATTCAAACGGAAAAACACAAACCCTCCTCTCCATCCAAGATAGCTTCCAAAGGGACAAATGAGACATCTAAATCCTTGTAATATAGATTTGTATCATGTCACAGACTTAATGTCTTTCTTTGTAATTGCAAGATAGTTGTTGCCAAAGGAAGGCAGTGATCCACTTAAGCCCTGGAGATTTTCTGTATAATTCTGTCAACTGTTTACGAGCCCTGCTCTCAGTGTGAACGGATTGTCAGAAAGAAATAATAATAATTACAATTAAGTTAAAACACCAAAAAAAAACAAAAAAAAACAAAACTTCAGTTTCTCACTCACTGTCACGAATGTTAATCGGTCAGTACAGATCAATGGCTTTATATGAAAGTGACTTCCACAGGTTCTCTTCCTAAATGTCACCTGGATTGTCTTGTTCGTGGATATGGTGGATTTTCACACATCTGCCAAAGCCCCCAAATCCTCATCTGATCAAAGCTTCATAAGCTTCATGGTACAATATATAGAGGAAATTCTGCTCCTGACATAGCGAGTGGCCTCTTTATAGTCTGCCGTCTTGCTTCAGACTTCACCGCCGGTGCGGTTTGGGAGGCTTGGCATTTGCAGTTAACACCTGAAGGAATCTAATTAACAAGGGACCGGAGTATTTAATCACGTCTTACGAGTCCGCAGTGCACCCTGTACTTCATTTATTAAAAATATTATGATTTTAAATAAAGCCATCATTCACTGTCATGGCCCGGGCGTTTTGTGCACACTGAAGGTCTAATCTTATAGTGTGAAGAGTTTTCTCGGTGAGCACGTGGAATTAAGTGTGAGCTGTTGGTATATGCAGAACAGCTGGGTGAAACTAAAGGACTGTTTACTACTGACGGGAGATGACTAAGTGTATTTACTCTTAAGTACCAGCGTCTGATATTTATTTTTTTAAATGGAGGGAATTACCCCCTTAAATGTCTCACATAGGGAGGATTTCTACACTTAACTACACTTACTATTCCCATGTCCTCTTCTTACCCGAGACTGCATTTTGTCTCTCTCCTCAGATTCTCTGAATTATATACATTACTGTAATTTGTTGTCTCTTTCTGCTCCTCTCTAGTGCTCATCTCTTTGAGTAACATCAGCGTCCTTACTCTACTCTCTTGACTCCATGCTGTATTCTTTACCTTTCCCTGCTACATGAGAGACTCCATACGAGTGGCGACTTAAAGTTGACATTTTGTGACATCGGCTGATAAAAGGCACAGCGCCGTACGTTTTACAAATGGAGCAGGCCATTTCGCCGATGTTAAGTTAAAGCTACATATATATATTTTCTGAGTCACGCAGCCTGAAACTTGTCTTTGAGAGGCTACTTCACCTTATGCTGCGTTCACATGGAATCAGGCAGACCTTAGACGGCTATCGGATATCATTTTCACCATGAAAGAAGGACGGAAAAATTATGAGACTGGCAGAAACACCAGTGTCAGTAATTACCTGACATTACTAGAATAATTACATTAAAGAACAGACAAAAAATAATAGCAGTGTGCCAATCATCTTGTTCACAATAATACCTGTATATATTTTTAAATAACATATCAAAAGTCATATTGTGATACTCAGGATATTTCGGCTTGTTGACATATTTACATCATACTGTTACCCACGCAAAAAACAAGCGTGGCTGAAAGCAAAATTATGACAGAGTCTGCGGTGGTTCCAGAAAGAGGAGCAGCTTCAGTCGTGTGGAATACACTGTGGTGTCCTGACTGTTTTATGAACTGCCCCGGACTTCTCAGACTCTTTTAGCGACCTACAGCTCAGAGTGAACTCATTCAGCGGCTCCTCCGGCAGCAGCGGAGCATCTCTCCCTCTCCTCTCTCGGCTTGCGCACACAGGAGTCGGTGTCGTCAAGTGATTATACCTTTGGTAATGTAAACCTACATGATGCTCGCAGCTCCAAAAAACTACATGAATGTACAATAGGTCTGGTATCATAACAGCCTGTCACAGGTTACAACTTGATGATTAGAGGAGAAATGGCAGAGCATAAAGGTCCAGGTGGAAAAAAAAAAAAAACGACTCAATCATTTAGGATCTTACTAAAAGGAGGAAATCACCTGTTGATTTATATAAATATATAGATCCCAAGGTACTTTTTTGTATTTGAGAGCTGTTTAAATATGTAATTTATGGCAGATTTTATTTTATTGTACTATTAATATTGTATAGATAATGTGAATCTCACTCTGAGTTGTTATCACTTTTGTTTGGTTTTTACTGAAAATCTGAAGTAGAAGAACTGTAAAACTATACAGTATCACTTATTTTGTTATGAATGTATTTTCTTAAATTTAAAATTAAAATTTGTCATATAGTCAACAATATCTTTACTGCAAAAATACCTTGAAATATCAAGATCTTATTTTAGGGCCTTATCGCCCACCCCTAATAAATACTTTCATTTACTTTATTTCATTCCATTTCATTGTTTGTTAACATCGACATTACCATGGCAACATTTTGATACTTGTTGCATTTTACAGTCCTGCCATTCCATCAGTGTTTGTTTGTTTGTTTTTCCAGTGCCCTCGAGAAGCTGTTTCCCATCTTCCATCTACCACCTGCCTGATTCCATGTGACGCAGCATTAGTAACGTTACCTTTACATACTTGTGGATCCAGAGGATTAGCATTTTATGAACATTGACACCACTGGCACTGCTGTTTGCGCAAGTCCTTTTGAGTTTTACCAGCAGTCCATCATGCTTACATGTCTATTACTTAACATCACTGAAGCCTGTCTTTGTATGCTAACAACAGATGCTATAACAGCAGAGGGGGTTCGTGGCCTTGGGGAGAGAAGGAGAGAGCGCATGCTTTGTGTATTGTCCAGGGGACTGAAGCTGGCCTTATCTGATGCAGTGTTCCAGCCAGTCTACATGCGTTACCCACTGATGCAAACAATGGCTGAAATTTATTAGACATAAATGGGCGCATTCCCACATTGTAAGCGCTAAATTTGCAGGATTCACTTCAATTCTGCACAATAACTGCAACCCAACCCCGGTATTCAGTCCAAGAGTATTTAAAGCTACACTATACTTCTCCTACAGTACATTTCAAAGGAAAATGTTATACTTTTTAGTCCACTACATTCACCTTACAGCTGTAGTTACACCACATATTAAGATTGTGCATTAACAGACATTTGCTTAAGTTAGAAATAAACCACTGCTTCTGATTATATTGGCTTATGATCCTTTACAAAACAGCACCATCTGGTTGATGCCTCTATTTCCTTTTCATTTGTCTATAATTTCCAAATTTTCAGAAAATCTTACAAATAAAAATGCTAATTAATTGTGGACAGTTCCACAGAGGGTGATTCTCCCTATTAACTTATACAATGATTCCAGTTAAATGACTGTTTGAGGCCCAAAGGTGTTAAAGTATCTTTAAAAAGTAGTATTTAACAAAAAGCAAAGGTTAGAGAAATGTCCTAAAAGAGCAGCACAAATTAGTTTTTTCCTCTTTCCTACTCCATTAATCATCTCACAACCCCTTAGATTTATTCGGTGACCTTTAGGTGGGGCCCGACCCCTACTTTGGAAGCCACAGGACTAAACCACCCACAGTAACGGTGTATAATGTGGTTAAACTAGCTCTAACTCAACGGGATACAACAGTAAAATGCTGATTACAAAATTGCGTAAGTATTATATTTAATAAAATATCAGTCAAAGGGCCAATTTTTCTGCAAAACAAGTACTTTCACTTGTGATAATTCAAGTGCATGTTACTGATAATACTTATGGGCATTTACTGAAGTAAATTTGCCTGCAGTTTATGCCTATTTACTTGTAATGGAGAATTTGAGAATCGATGTACCTATTTATCACTTTTTCTGGAGCATGACTTCTACACGTGTATGAAACATGTTGCATATAATTACAATACTGAGGAGGTACAATCCACAGCAGACTGAAGCAGATATATGTTATATGCTGTGTCCATTAATTATATCCAGTAGGCTGGCTGTGTGATTAAATTTGATTAGTTAGAGTGGCTCCTGATTTATTCTCTCCTGTCCTTGTACCAGATGTCTAATAATCGCAGCTACATGGGTTCCCAAGCTGAGGTAATACAATGGACACACATGCACATGTCTTCTGCCACTAGATCTGCTGCACAGATGCAGGATTCACTTCAGGAATTAGTCTAATCAGTGACGCATCCGAAGCAAAGGTGACACGTATCTGCTTTCTACTGATGTCTCAAACCTGCTTCTCACTCTGTAAACATATAGGTTGAAATTCTAAGGATTACTAACTAAATCCATCGGAGCAGCGTTTGTTTGGGATCAAATATGGCTGATGCAGATTCAGTTTGCATTATTCTGGGGGATGCATAAGAAGGGGATCTGCAAAAATGAAACCTAAGGTGGAATTTTGCTCATTTCGTCCTTATTTTTCCTGCCAGATGTGCACAAACTGTAAAGGGATGTCATCAACATACTGTATAGAGGATAGCATTTGGTGGATTATATGATCCAAATGTTAATGTTGCCTGTGCATGAGGAAAAGATAAATGGAGAAGAAAAACAGAAGCACATGGTTATATAGTGACTTGGTCCCTTGATTACTGTGAGTGGCAGATTTTTGTTGTACAGTAGATACACTCCACTGAGGAATAAATGAAGGAAAAAAATACTCTGGAAGAACTGATTATCTTAATTTGCTGAGCTCAAACGGTGCAAATTTGTAGCAGAACAAACAAAAAGAATTTGTTGGAAATACAGCTGGATGTTCTGCAGTAGTTGCTCAGAAAAAAAGAAGACAAAAACTAATCAAAACAAATGCCATGCATTAGTTACAAGTGCCCGGGCCTTGGCGGGCATGCTGGATGTTACAGCCCAATGACTTCCTCATTTAAATTATGACCGGGCAGAACAACAACAACTCAAGACAGGAGCACAACCAAGACGAATCGGGCCAAAGTCCAAGGCAAAACAGTTCACAGAATTTCAAAATATACTGCTTCTCCTTTCCTTAGCTACAGTCATACTGCTCTCTTAATAACATGACTAACATCACTGCGGATATGGTGATGTGGTTCAGCCAGAATTAGCAATGATCATGGGGAGTTCTATATATCAGTCCATTAGGTGGTCTTTGAAAACTATCCGAGGCCAGTGTGAATGCTGCAGAAAAAGAAAGTGAAAATGGGCTGCAGGAAATAGCCGTTATAAAAGAGACTTGAATTAAGGCACTACAATTCCACACAGTTCTTAGGGTAAGCGATTTAGTGACTTTCAGCCCTTCTTGCTTTAATCACTTTAAAAATGAAGCTGATTAACAGTGGTGGTAGGAGGCACATAGTGCAGCATATCCCTCTCCTGGCACAGCCTATTCTTTGATGTTGTTGTTTTTGTATGTTGCACCGCCCCATCATTTGAATATCACACAGAGAGGGGGCTCCTACTCGGCCACTTGCTGCGCCTTTGTTGCCGTGATTAAAGCAGGTGTCGCGCAGGGTTGTGTTTGTTAATGACAGTTTGCATTTAAATAGCTGTCACTCGTCTGTCAGGGGGAGGGGAGGAGGGGAAAATGTTTGTTTCCGGGCCTCCAACGTACTCAGAATGCATCTCGTTTACATAAGCTTAACCTAGCTTTGCAAATGAGCTGGCAAACTTTTGCAGGAGTGTACCTGTAAATACCCTCCACTGATGTCGGCGAGTGAGAAAAGTCCAAACTTTAAAAGGGAGGGAAAGTGAAGGCTAACCCAGTTGAAGTGTTGACTTGTAAGTATTTGTTTACAGGAAGAGGATCTGAAAATATTTTCTTTACTGCACATTTCTGTTGCACAACATGGTGAATAAAACCAATCTGAAGTAATGGGCGTAGAGCAGGGCTTCATGATTAGACGGGGCCGCCAGATTGTGGATTGCTACATAAGAAACAACTACACATTATGTGCATGTCTTTCAAGTTCTCCAAACTAAAGTTTGATTTGGCTGATGCACAAAATCTGTGAGGTTGTCATGGTTAAAGCAACACAGTGTAAGAAGGAACAGCATTGGGTGCGAGTGAACCAGTAACATGGCCGGAATTTATTTCAGTGAGTGTCTAAGCAATTAAAGCAGAAGCTATTACTTTAATTAGATGATAAAAAAAAAACTGTAACTGTTTTAATAACAATAATTACATTTGGGTCATATTCTAAGCAAAAATGTCAAACTATTATTGGTTCCAGCTCCACTGTGCTGCTTTTCTTTGTCTTGTAAAATACATATGTCGCATTATCTAAATAACAATAGCCTTAATCTAGTTAACCGTTAGGGATGGGTATTTAAAGTAACTTCCATATTTAAGTTTTCATATAAAAACAAAGAAAAAAAACTAATGTAAGAATAGGAATGTAAATTGGTTACCAATGAAAAACATGTGAAATTCGAAATTAATATGTTTAACAAACAGACAATTAAGCCCGGTTAGCATGAGCTAACACAGCAGCTGCAGCTAACACTGGAGATCGCATCGTTTAACAGTCCCAACGAACTCACACCCACACGGCTTGACTCTGTCGTTACACTTGTTAATCGTTGAGTAGTGTTAGCCATGCGAAATAACAGTTAGCCTAGTCACTGTGTATGCGCGGGTGCATTGTCACCAACTTTACCCCGGTGTGAAGCTCACACTCCTGAACCTTGTGTCTCATGAAACAGAGAGAGAGCATCAATGGTAATATTGATAATGTTAACGCCCCCCAGTTATCACATTAACTCCAAGGACCTCTAGGGGTCACAGACCCCTTGTCGAAGACCCAGGCTTTATACGCTGAACGCATATTGACGTCCAAACGAGTGCTCAAACACTCTTGGAGTGTTTTGTGAACTGGAGACCTTCACCCATCCTCACATCAGCACAGGGGTGAGTAGATAGTGAGTGGATTGTCATTTTTGGGTGAACTATCGCTTTAAGTCTGAACTTTAGTCTCCTTTTAATTCTGTTGTGGTCTCCACTAACTCTCTTCAGAGATGTCTCAAGATGCCAAATTCTTAACTATATTCATGTTGCTCATGTTTTAATGTTACCATTTTAAATACTTTACAGCTAAGCCCAAATCTTCTTTTGCTTTATTCATCATTAAAGACAAAGAGGAGAGAATTTTTATATTGTTGCAACTGTCACACATCTCTGTATTTTACAATAAGTTTGGAAGCCCCAAAAGTCTGAGATTTAATGTGCTGGGGTATGTGTCATGTTTCCTAAAGTTTTCCTGCATTTTAATACACTGTCTGAAAACAGAACTTGGCCCACAGAGACTTCATCATGGCACAGTGTAGCATCCTTTCAGAGGAAAGTGACAACCAGGAGGCAAACATGACATTTTCTCTACACTAAAACAGGTGATGTTCCTGGGTTGGATATAAAGCGTATTTTACAGGACACTGGCAGAATGTGGTATCGAGAAATTAATTCAAAACGGCAACCAAAAATCAAAAGAGATGCCTCGCTGTGGTATTAACTCTAATCAAGGCACGAATGGCACAGGACCCGTATGTCAAGAACAATTGTATCGTCCTTGAAGAGCAAATTCCTCTTTACAATAATGGCCCCGCAATTGCAGTGTTTGATTGTTTAGCTGCCCTTGATGGGTCAGCAACAAACAGCCAGCCATTCATTCATGAGCCACTTTCATCATAACAAAGTTGGTAAAAACAAAGTGGAGGGGGGAAAATTGCCTTCTGGAAGTAATTAGCCACAATCATGCTGTTCTGTAGCTATTGGTGGCATTAGCTTACCTTCGCTCTTAATCACTGTTTGTTTATTAAAACCCAAGGGTCTTAAAAATTTAAATATAAGCACAGGACTGAAACTTCAGTGGTGGCTTTATGGATATGTATGTTGCACTTTTAAGCAACAGAACAGAAGGTCCTGAAATGGCTGTTGGGGGAAGTGATTGCACTTTTGCGGACATGCTATAAGCTAAAAACAGCTAATTAATTGTGTTGCTGACAAAAAACAACCATTTAACTCCTCATGCGTGCTTAGCAGCATGTCGGTCATATTAAAATGAAAAATACTGAAATATCTGCACCTCAAATCCTCTATCAATTGTATTACAAACATGTATCCAGGCTAAATCTAATTCTATGTAATAGCACTGAGAAACCAGGTTGCTCATTACACTCACCTATTGATTGTCTCAACCTAAGAGAAAGGAGATTAGCAGTCAACTTTCAACACCTCAGTCAATAATCATCTCCCTAATTGGGTATTAGCAACAAGAAAGTGGACTCACTTGTCACACAAACAAGCAAAGAAAGGCTAAAATTCTGCATTTTGAGCCAGCTGGGTTTTGGCAGTTATTCATCTGAAGCTTGCTCTTGTACTTTTAATTTGAAATTAGGGTGCTATTCCTGTTAAGGATGTGCAGTTCTTGCTGTCTGTGAAATATCATAATCCAGGACTTACTGAATAAAATGTTACAAATCCCAAAGGACGAAGACGCATGCTCTCATTAATTTGCAGACTTTCTTCTGTGAAGTTCTGCTCAGTTTGGGTCTGAAAGAATTTCCTAGATATGCTGGCCAATTCTGGAACAAAAAAAAAATAAAAAATCTACTGCAGCAGAGAAAAACGCGACGTTGTTTGACCCTAAAATGATTTTTTTGCATGTCAACATGAAATTTAAACACAAACAATGTTTGGTATTTTTCATATCTCCTCTTCACAAGGTCAGTGACACTCAAGCTGTGCCTCTTCGATTGACTCCAAAACTACTGAAAAGCCTTTGCATTCTTTTGGTGCACATGGCATTTATCTGTAATTGATTTGTCTCAGCCACTGTGAATGCCATACACCATGAGCACATTCTGCGACTCTCTCTAGCTCTCTGTATGCAGTGCTTCCCATCTGGCTTCCCATTCAATCAGAGGAAGATTCAAGGAAAGCAGTTGCACAGCTTCTCGCTCTATCTGGATAATTGAAACAAATGCCCGTTTGAAACCAAGAGTGTCTGCTTAATTTACAGACAATATGATTCTACAGCATTTTTGGAGGCAACGACTCTCCATCAGTATGTCCCATTCATAACCGCTAACAATGTAGCCGCACTCAAAGCCGGTTTGAAGCGAGAAGAGAGCATAATGTTGCAGATGAAGATTTTCTCGCTCCCTGAGAAGTTGACAAATAAACAGAAAACAGTGATCAGAATACATTAGTTTTAATTGAAGTCTGGTCTACCACGATTTTGTGAAATGAGCACATTGTCTCAAAATTAAAATACATTCACTGTGCTTAAAAAGAGGAGAAAAATAACATTTCCTCACTTATGCTTGCAACAGAAACAAGCTGTAGTTTGACAGTGATGGCACACAGTATTGATATGATGACTGTAGTTGGGGGTAGATGTAAACAGATTATGAGCAGCCTCTCAAGCAGCAACAATTGATGCAAATTCAACCAACTCCTGTGAAGTCTGTGCAACCTTGTGATTTTGTCCAATCACCACAGCTTTTCAGCAGATGACCAATCATCGTAGTTTCCTATGAGTTTTAACAATCATAGCAGTCCCCTTTGCATAGTGTCACCAAACTCACTTTCTTGTTACTGGCTGTGAAGATGCAAACATGTGTGACACAAATATCTCACATTTACAAAAAAATAAATTACTCCTAACGACCATGCAAGGCAATTCTCTGATGTTCAACATGAAAGCAGGGGTAAACTGTTTTGCACAGCGTGAAACAACATCAATTGACAAACACTTTTCTACTGCAAAGCACGCCAGGAGAATGGCTGAAAGGTATGGACAACAGACAAGACAAATCACCATGACAGAGAAATGTTGCATCCACATTGCAGGTGCGGAAAGAATCAAGATGAGTTGGATTTAATATGCATCATTAGTGGGAACGTTAGTGTAGTAGAAATCACAAATTCAGAACATTGCAATTTTGTTCACGCTGGATCACACTGCCTTCAATTTTTAATAAACAACACACAAAAATCGCAACTATTTTCTTGGAAAAGAAAAAAAAAAGCCTGAAGCCTGCATTTTTTTTTCTTCGAAAAGGTGCTGTGAAACAGTTCCTAAAATTACCTGTCTAACTCACCGGCCAAGAGAACTGGAAGAAAAAAAATCCACCAACCGAAACAATAAATCGCCATTTTGTTAGGGATTCACAATATCCAATTATCGGCTGATAATGGCATGACATTTTCATTACTGTGTATTATTCTGAAAATTAAAAAAGCAGATAAATAGCGGCGATAATACCAAGCCAGACTGCTTTCATTGACTTAACAGTGGGTGGCGGTACATGTACCTTTAAACTTGGTTTGCCAATAACACAGAGAAGACGAACAATAACTACTGCAGCACGCTGTCTAAAGGGCAAAACGTGTCGCAGTGTGGACGTCTTTTACAGTTGCAGAGGAAGACAAAAGATTGTGCCAAGGGTCTTATCTTCAACCATCCAACACAACACTGGAGGACCGTCTCCAAAGTGTTAGCACAAGCTAACTAGTAGCAGTGGCTTACGTCCAACACCAAGCTTTTAAAAGGCTTGACTTTGTTGTTAAACGGATCAATAACCGCTAGCCATGTGAGGCTACAGTTAGCGATTACTTGTTGTGTTACCTAGCAACCCAGTCTGAAACATGTCTCTCTCTCTGACTGTGTGTGTGTGTGTGTGTGAGAGAGACACAGCCATTTGTTTGTCTAAGTTGAGTGTTAATGTGTGAGGTGAATCAATAGCATATCGCTATTCTACTTGGTAGTTGTAGGCTAGATGGTGAGATGGCGCCTGTGTGTGTTTATAAAAATGCAGCATGACGATATAAGCATTTCATTCACCAGATGTAACACAGACCTGCCAATGCGCATTTAACCCGTTCATATGAGTCAGTTGTCACCAGATAATTGCACAGTAACACTGGGCTTCATGCACTCCCTCTCTCT
>JAPZEB010000013.1:7415376-7427612 GCA_029783705.1 Chaetodon striatus | reverse complement strand
GCAACCTGCCTCCACCCCAGCTCCTCCTTTTCATGCTGTGTCTGACTTATCAATGTAATTTCTGTTTGTCATTGATGGAGCTCTGTTCTGTTCCCAGGGGGTCTTTGCTGCTGCTCTTCCTGCCTTTGCATTTCCATGTAGGCACACGGAAGGGTTTGCTTCCTATGTGGAGTATATATATGTGGCAGTCATGTTCTCATAAATGCTAATGAACTTACATACAGTTTTACAGATGTCTGTTTGATCGTTTGAAGTGAAACAGCGGGAAAAAGTTGATTTGAAAAAAAAGTGTATTTTCTTACATTTTATTTGGTGTAAATGTTGTGGTCTCAGTACAAGACAGCGTTCAGACAAACATGTAGAGGTGCATGGAGTAGCATTCACAAACTCTGTGAGACCAACTGCTGTTCCCAACAGCATTTTTAAACTCCAAGTAGCAATATAAAGCTCTCATCGAATGGCAGGGGAAAGAAGTTTAGTTTTCTACAGTGATTTTTTTTTGCTGCAGCGGCAAAGACGTGACCAGTACGAACATTGTGGCACATCAGGCTAACCCTGCTTTGCTGCGGTCCAAAACAGACAGCTCTTTTCTTACTTTTCGGCAGTTTTGGCAGTGCCTTCGCTGGCACACTGTGGTAACGACAAAAGCGCCACCACATTGGCGTAATTGTAGCTGCAAATGACATAAATACACCAAAAACAACGCTTGTAAGAAAGTCATGCTTTCCATTATGACGCAGTTTTGTTGAGTTTTGTTTAAAGCTGGAGGTGAGACAAAATTTGACAGAGGCAGCCATCTCGTAATTCTCTATGCTGAAAAGAACCTAACCCTTATTTTAATAAAAGCACTGTATTCCAAATTTGGTGTGGAAGAACTTGACTGGCCTGCACGGAGCCCCTGACCTTGACCTTATCCAACACGTTTGGGATGAAGTGAGTAGCCAGGCCTTATTGACTACATAGGACCTTCGGAGATGACCTTTCTAATGTTCTTGTGCCTGAATAGGAGAAAATGCCTGCAGCCAGGTTCCAAAACAGTGAAAGTAGAGGCTGTTACAGCAGCAGATTAATGCCCGTGGATTTGGAATAAGATGTTCTACAAATAAATACGGGTGTAATCTGGTTGTCCACATACAGCTGGCCATGTAGGGCATTTTGTACTTATTGACTTGCATATTTAAACCTTGTTATTCTAGTTTATGTTCATTCGTAGTTTTGCCATTTTGTATCTCTTCCTTATATAATTGTGTTTATCTATACTGTAATTCTACCACTTCTATTTCTGTCTGCTCTGATAATGCAACACCTATTGCACACAGGCAGCTTTCCTCATCTGAATCGAGGGTCTAAGGATAGAGGGTGTTCTCCACAGATTGCAAAGCCCTCTGGGACAAAGTTTTGAGTCCCAGCTATAAAAATAAACTCGAGTAGACTGGAATTGATTTGACTACCTGCAGTGTCAAGTGAAAATGCAGCCGCCCGGCTCTTATTCTCACCTCCAGCACTGTCCTGATGCTTTGCTCGATGTCATTATACAAAAGTTTTGGGCATCTCTTCAAACACACTCAAACGCTGCTGAGAGGATCCATCCAGTGTAACACTTTTTTTGTTATCCTCCATGTCATGATAGTTGATTGTGGACTTTCTCCTCGACACAGGCCATAAACCTTCACAGACACAAGCAGCCTAACAAGACTTAAGCATGCTCCAAGACGCCAAACCAGTGGCTCCTCTCTACCTCGCTTTCTGTCTCTCTGCTTCAGAAAATGAGAGGAGCTTCTCAAAAAATGCGACTCTATAACAGTAGCCTGTGTGTCCCCAAGGATACTGAGCTAGCACGGTCTGCCAGTCTATCACACAGGAGCACACCGCTTTTGTGACAAACTGGCAGACTAACATCTTTCATTCCTGTAGCTCCTCTGTGCTCTTCTTTTTCTTCCTAGACAATCCTCACAATAACCTCGCTGGTGAGTGCATGACTACACAGTGTTCCCCGTTGCTTTCTGTTGATTCAGTGCAGCGCACTGGTGGATATCAGCGCTCGAACACTCCACATTCATTTAAAAAATGTGTTGAACACACAGCAGAGAGCTGTCAAAACCTCACAAAAGGTCAGAGTACAGATTTAATTACTTTTTATTGTGCTCCGCGCATGTGTACAGCAGTCAGTACCAACAAATATCCCCTCTAACCCCCTGATCATTTGCTTGCAGCAGAAAGTCATGCTTTGTCAAAGTTTGCCAGAGGATAGACTCGCGCGCGAGCTCTATTTTAACAGGTGAGCAGCCTGGCCATCCTTAAATCCTTCAGAGGCTGTATCCATTACAGGATCCATGAGAGGTGGGTAAGAGGCAGAGAGCATGGAGGGGCTGCTTCACTGCACACCACACAACCTCTCTTTACACTCTAACTGGCAATTGTTAAATTCACACTCGTGTCAGTCTTCTTCACAATTTAGAGCCCTGTCAGGTATCTCCTTGTGGACAAAACTTCCCTGCAGTCACTGATGTCTCAGAATCAAACTGCAAAGTAATTCTACAGTCTGATGGCGTCGCGTTCTGTTTTTCTTTTTCTTATTACACAGCGGCCTTAAAGATTCATGAGGGAACTTGCATTCAAACAAGCTTAATATCCATCCTGTTTCATACTAGTAACAACACAGTCTGGCAGAGGGAAGTGAATCATAGTGCCCCAGTGACTTGGAAGTGCCCAGATATGCAAATGTGTGAGTCGGTGCAATAGATTATTCAAATGCATAGATGCTTTGCCTTTGGGGTCGCCCTGCTGCCGAGCCGTGGTCACTCCCCGTGCGTAATAACCCCCTTCTCCCTAGAGTCGAGGGGGGGAGGAGGGGGGACTGTTTTCAGATGCATGGGTGACACACGGTGACACAGTCTAGCCGGTGGCCTCGTAGGCCACCCACACAAGACCTGAATGGATGAATGGCTGCTTGACATCCTTTTTTGAGTATTTCACAAGACGTCTAGCTTTTTGGAAATAAAATGTACTCATACTCATTTCGGAGTAGTCACCACATGTGTGTGGTTTGTCAGAACAGACAGAAAAAGGCAAAATCCAGGAAGTGGTTTAAATGATAAAGCTAAAAGCCATCTGCAGAGCCTGCGAATGCATCATCATGTTGCTCATTATTCCCATGATAATGAATTATCTTGGGAAAACAGAGCATGCTGTGCCTTTAAAGGAACAGTTTAGCATTTTTGGAAACGTGCTTATTGGCTTTCTTACCAAAAGTTAGATGACAGAAGAGATACCACTCTCATGTCTGTATGATTTGTATGTAGCTGGCCAGCAGCTGTTAGCTTAGCTTAGCATAAAGACTGGAAAAGGGAGAAAATAGCCTTGCTCTGACCTAAAGGGAAAAAAAGGAGGGGAATGACAACTCACCATTTTAGGGAAAATTATGTGCTTGACTATTTCTAGGTCAGGACCAGTAACCTCCTGGAGTCTCTGTAGGATGCCTGGCAGCCAATTCCAAATCTGCTGACTTGAATTGATTTTGACACTTTTCGGCTTTGATCAAGCAGAAAGCATTTTAGCAACTCAAGCACCTTTTTGTAGTTGTTCTCAGTGTGAGTGAAGCGTTTTGCTAGTAGCTTTTGTGTTGCTGAGCGCCTTACATTTTTCCACTCAATGCACGTCTGAACACCTCAAGTTGAGAAAACTTCAGCTTAGAGCAGAAAAGCGTTTTTGCTCATTGTCGAATGAGCTAATGACAACAAATGGTAGCGTAGAGTACATAGTTTGTGGTAAGCTAACGTTAGCTCGCTTTCAACTTCCCCCTTGCTAATTTATTTTTCCTAGGTTGGTGAAGGTATGACCTGCCCCACTCTGCCTTACGCTGCCACTGACTGGCATACCCTGACATTATTACCCTAACCCTAACCCTAACCAATCTGACTACCCTTCCCTAAACCTAACCAATCCAACCAATGAAGGCAACAAGCATTAGCTAATCATAGGGAGACTGGGGGTGGGGGGGTGGGGGTCATGCCTTCACCATCCTAGGAAAAGAACATTTGCTAGGCAAGCTGCAAGACATAACAGAACCAACTGTGGCCTTCTTCTTTCCACCATTAACATTTAACATTAGGCTTCTGAATAGCTGTTACACAACAAGTAGGTCCGACCAAGCAATCTGATTGGTCAACAAGACATTTGCTGTGTCTCAAATCACATACTTCCGTTAGTACACTTCCATGTAGTATACTATGCGCATACTAAATTAAGCCAATAAACATACTGCTGGCTTATATCACACCAGTGTAATGCTGTTTAATGCAAAAACACATGTATGACTTGCATTTGTACAATGCAGCGACGTTCACAGTGGCATAGTCCTCGGCCGCCATTTCCAGTTTGAAAAGTGGTCCCTCATCTTCCGCTACGTAGCCAAGATGGCGACCATTGAGGGCGAGAAGTGTCCATAGTTCCACGCTCAACGTCTTGACCATTTTGAGTGCAACATCCGCATACTTATAGTGCACTGCATTTTTCCATACTTCTTAGTGTGAACGCACTTATGCACTCCAAATATTATGTGTAAGTACAGAAGATTTGAGACATAGCAATTTAGAATGTGCTCAAATCAGCACAACAGCACACCTTGCTCATTACTACATATACTACTCCGCCATTTCCATGGCAATGTTGTAACTGTCAGAACAAATACCAGAAGGCTGCAAAACTGCTACAAAATGGATGCTTTTGTTGTTAATTTTGATCTATGCAGCAGACTTAGTTTAATGAATGGTTGGAAGAAGATGAGGCTGCTGCTGCTGATGCTTTGGTACATACTGGACAAACACATGCTCTTCATGCATTTATGGGCTAAAATATAGCAAAATCTGCACAATCCTAAAAATATTATTTAGCTTCATGAGTAAATATAAGCAGTCAACATTTATTCAACTAATATACCTGAAACATTTTTTTGTTTTTTATTTCAAATGACTGGAAAAGGTGATTAGCAAAAAGCCACCAAAAAATGGTTATTTGGATATCTTATAAACAAATGATTTGGAGAACGCTAATGATAGCGTGTTTCTTGCAACTGTTATCTGTGATATCTGTGATGTGAACTGTAATGTGTGTAGGATAATTCACTTAAATAAAACAATGTCAGAAATTGAGCTTAACCACTGCATTGTCAGATATTCTCCAACATACTTATAAAGACTGAGTTATTCACTGGATTAAATGAGTTAGTCCCTTTTTTTTTTTTTTTTTGTTTTTAAATAAAATTCACGTTTTTAATTCATATAATTTATAGTGCTGTTTGCTGCTCGACCACCCGTCAATGCAGGTGCATGCCTCCCTGAAGTGCAACAAGCTGGAGTGTGAGCGCAGTGAATAAGTAGTTATTGACAGTCTGAATGTCATCAGATATGGATTTAAAGCAGAATAAAAAACATGGATTTTGGACATGATTACATTTTTTTTATTTTATTTTTTTCAATTCATTTTATTTTTTGGACTTCAGAATGCTTGATTAATTGCGAATGTTGAATGTCCTCTGGCATCCTTTATCAGCTGTGCCGGTGACACAACGCTTCTAGCTTAAAAATACATGTTACGTTTGTGGATATAGGAGCTAAATCTGTACATGGATTTTTTTTTTTCCAGCAGTTATCTTAGTTGTAATAAGACTGAGCTAGCTAAGCAGTTTTGTGTTTATATAAAAGGAATTTATTTACTTTGGGAAACTGGACAATTTCTATGAAGTATCCTGCTCATGCTGGCTGGTGGACTCTACAGAGACTAGAAAACAGGTCTGTTGCTAGGTCGTTTAACCTACTTGCTGGAGTAGTAAACTAGGATTCTACTGACGTGACTGATTACTTTCCAGTTATTAGTCAGATCCTATGTATTTCCATGAAAACTGAGACAACAGTTGCAAAACGTTTTTTTTTTATTATTATGATTTTGAGAACTAATTGCTCCTGAACATGAATACCTTTTGATTATATATTTTATTTTGTTGGTAATAATGCTTTTCAATGACTGATCAATTATTTTTAGCCACAGTAACAGTTTAGACCTCTCTGTTCACTTGCAAACTAGTTTTCATACAGTCTCGACCACAAGTAATTGCTTGTTTTTTGTGTGTGACAATAGTTAGTATTTATATGAATTTATTTTTGGCTTCGCAACATGGTAAATACAGAATATTAGCAGATGTCTCCTTCAACTCTGCAGTTAACAAAACTAACTAACTTCAGTGACATCCACCACTCCACACACTATCAATTAAAAGTGCCAAAGTGCAAGGTGAGGCTGGCACATTTTGCATGATTATTTGTCAAATTAGTGACTAATAGGAAACCTTCCCCCCACTGCAGTTTGATCCATCTGCCACCGGTCTGAGGCTGTAACTGCTAATTGCCAACGCCTACACAAGCACCAGGCAGGGATATTGATTCCTCATCCTCACATCGCAAACATGTTGAATGACACTGAGAAACCAGTGGCGACAGACCGGCACATTATGGAACATCATGCTGCTCGAGGATGGTTATATACTCAGATTGCGTACATACATGTACACACTGCTGTGCTCACACTTCAAAACTCCTTTGCCTGTAACACCTAAGGTCAGGTGACAAGTAGTTAGCGGGGAAGAAATGTGCACGCTCAGATGACAAGTACAGCATCAGCAGATGTGATTAAATCTTTGGTATTAAAAAAGCGAAGATTAAGTGTGTGTTTAGTGGATCAATAATGATGGACAGACAAGACAAAGAAGATGAATCAAAGTGCTCAGAAAATAGAGCACTTAGGCAAGCAATTAATATGTCAAGGAAACCTCCCAGGGACCAAAAATCTGCTATAATAAATGTAAGAAAGGCTTCAAGGGCTATTACTTAGGATTATCATCATTGATTTTGTCTATATCTGTGTTAGTGTGATGTTAATATCTGTATTGATTCTCCACTTTTGAGCAGCTTTTGATAGACACCACTCACACGCCGCATCTCATAAAACACTCGGTTTTGGATTTCATTACAATGTCCGGACCCTTCTCTCATTTCCTCAAGGAGGGTTATGATCATCGATCTGCTCCAGATAGAAAGCATAAGTTCAGCGCATGCCTTGATGAAATGTGTCTCAACTTTTTTTTTTTTTTTTTTTTTTTATTAGCGTAATAGTGCATCAAAAACAAGTGGGACTGGGAGCCCCCGAGTCAATATGGCTGCTGGCCAGGACAAGCTAATTTCTTTGGCTTTGCTTCAGATGTTTTGCATAACATGACTTGAACTGACTGACAAAAAGAAGAAGGGAAAAAATCTCAGATAGATGCAGAAATGGAAGTGGAGCTTACTATGTGTACTAATCACCAAAAGGAGGCATGTATCTGCTGTGTGTTACTGGTCGTACAGTGATGTGTATTAGTTTGTCATGCGCTTATGGCGACCACAGGCCCTAATGATGACAGCTAATGGTAACAAGCGCAAATTAAAGGGTTCCTGCCTTTTCCATTTTCATTATGGTTATTGTTGTTTACTGTGGTTTTATATGCTGGACCCACAGGATCTGCAGACTCAATCTCCTGCAGCCAGCTTTGTTTCTGGCTCTATTGAACCAGAAAAGATGGACTCTTAGTGGATATCTGGGGGCTTTTCTGCTTGTGATGGTCTGTGTGTTCAATTTCATTACACACTTACTGACACACTTCTAGACATTAACTGTACAAAATCAGGAAACCAGGCAATCAGGCAGCAATGCTATCGCAGACCATTGCTTTGGTCTCTTAAACTCCAAGCACTACTGACTGCAAAGTATACACAATAACCTGACTGTTGCGTCGTATATCATTTCTACAGATTAGATAATAGCATCCTCCTCTCTGTGAACAAGAAAGACAAGCTCTAAATTATTCTGACTGACAAAAATCTAGAGCCTGGAATCGCTGCTGCATTCATCCTGAAACTTATGTGATTGTAACACTTTCTCTACATGCAAGCATGTTGTCATTTCCAGGTTTCAGCCCCCTAAGTTTTAACAGTAGCTTCTTGGTCTTGCTCCAGCCGCTGTTTCTCAACCCCCCCCCTCTACAACACACACACAGTTCTACACAGCTCTACACAGTTCCCTTTGTTAAGGCGTGCAACTCCCTACAATAATGATGGAGGATCTGTCAACCACGCTCCTCTTTGCTTGTCATGGTGATGCATGCTGTGGTAACTGCAACAGCGGTGCACGAAGAAGGGTTAAGTTCAGATGTTTAGTCCCTTAATCAATTAGTTGATTGACAGAAAATTATTCAGCAACGACTTAAATAGTCAAATAATTAGGGATGCACCAATTCATCAGCCGCACATATTGGCCAATAATCACCTTATTGACTGCCACTGGCCTATCAGCAAATACAATGACACCCCACAAAGGCAGTGGCTGATGTTCTTCAGTTGTGTCACATCAATTTTGCGCAGGCTAAAAGGCAGAGCTGGAGTATAACGGCGTTCCGTCGTCCCTGGGGACGATAGAGAACGTTACTGGGAACCTCCGGGGAGATCCTACCTGCTGGGACACTATCAGGACCAAAGGGACACAATAAACTCATTATCAATGCACCAGGGGACGCACCCTAATGTTTCCCTGATAATGCTACATTGTAAACAATTAATCCGTGTTGGTTTCAGCAGGAAGAGAGCTAGTTAACATTAGCTGTTAGCGGGCGGTGGCTGAAACTAACTGCTGACGTACGTTGCGTTGAGTTACATCATGATGCAATCAAGTTCTATTCAGTAAAAATAAGTATGGTAAACTTTACGTTCTCATGAGGTTTTCAAATGTAACCTTACTTCTTGCTGAGAAACTAACAAATACAGCTATCTATGGGAAAATATGTTGATGTTTTCACAGCAATAATAACATATTAGAGAGGGCATTATGACATACAGTAAAAAGGCTTTTGAAGCAATTATGAAAACACATTTTTTATATGAAAGAAGATACATTAAAGGTTGTTTCATAAACGTGTATTATTAATTTGTGCTTATTTGGAGACATTGTAATGAAGGACTGAATGACTTCAAACAGTTGAGTTATTTTTCTATATTGAAGATTTGTGTTTTCCTGGCACAAAAGGGGAAAGAAATTACAACAAAAACAAAACAAAACAACCCCAACAAATACATCCCTATCAGCCATCAGCCCAAATGTTATTTTGAACATTGGTATTGGTATTGGCCCAGAAGGCATCCTTACAGATGATTTAAGTTGCAAAATACCATTCTTTTGACCCTTCGAGCCAATTTTAAAATTTTCTGCTACAATCTCATGTTAAATTATTATTAAAATGAATATCTGGCAGTTTGGGGCACTTAGTTGGGCAAAACAACAGCAAGAACATTTAGGGGAAACAGACTGGATTACATTTTCTACCAACATGGAGAAGGAGAGGTATCTGGCTAGCCCCAAAAACACTGAAAAATACATACCTACAATGTATTTCATTGGTTTTCCACAAAACAATTTGATCTTTCAGCACAATATCTGCTCATAGTAACTACAACCCTATTAAACTTTAATTTTGTTAGGCACTGGCAACACTTGGTAAAGGTCAGGGGAAAGTTAAGGTCTGGTTTAACAAAGAAAAAGTCTGCAGTGAAATCGTGTGCTTATTTAAATTTGACCAAACCATAATATTTCCCTAACCTTGACCAAAGTGCTTTTGTTGCCGAAACCTAACCACGGACAGGAAACCCTGGATTCAGGCCTCACAGTCACTTGTACATCTGCCATTCACCCGGCAACATCCCTGCAACTCCAGTGTGGTTCAATATTTTTCATTCACTTTGAAAAGCACTTTAGTCCTACGAAAATATGTAACTCAAGGACTCTGGGAAGTTAGGCATCCAACGTTCTTTTATGATGTTTCAGATGCCAAACAGTTAAAGGACTCAACAACAATGAGAAAGAGCTTCGTTTACAGCCCTAGTAGAAAGGCACAATTCAGCTTTATCTATCAAAAGCTCCAGTGCTCTGCATACTTTAGCCTCTGTCACAGAAGCATTCAAGCTGATGCAGCAGCCTCAAAACTTCAAGAACCAGCTCTACTTATTATTAGGTCCACACCACCTCCACCTCTGTACACCTCTGCTCTTTGCCTGGTGCAACCTAAACTGCTACAGGTCTGCAGCATGTGCAAGATTTTGATTGAATCCGACAGGACCTGAAAGGACCTGAAAATCACCTGATAACATGGGGCACACAAACTGCACTTTCAGTCAGGCAATCAAAACACTGCTAAATTACTCACTCGGCTTCATCTAGGTAGAGATTGTACCTGTTACAGTATGTCATCTACAAGACAGACATGCTGGATACTGATTAAAGCTGCAACAACTAATCAGTTAATCACTTAGGTGCAACTATTAAATTAATCACCAACTAATTTGATAATGGATTTGAATTTACAATTTATTTTGTTCTGCAAATAGAAATAAAAACATCAGGCGATAATCGACAAATTCATGTAAACAAAGTCACGGCCTCTCGCAGAAAATGGCAGATACTTAAATAGCACAGTGCAAAACATTATAATCGAGTCATTTAACGTAACTTGGACACTTCTGCAGACTGAAAAAGGTGTAGGCTGAAGCTACAGCTTATAACACCTACCCTTTTAACAGCATATCATATTTAACAATCAACAACAAAACAAACCAAAATAGAAAGACAGAATAAAACACACGCAAACACACACCCCAGAACTGTTCTTTTCTTCCATTTTATTTGATCAGTGCATTATTTTTTGACTTTTGTTTAAACCTATTTAATGTTCTATATGTTTTCAGTTCCTCACTACAACTGTTCCATAAACTCACTCCTTTAACTGTGATACAATGTAGTTTGGAATTGGTCATCACCAATCGTTCCTTCACCACTGAGGAAAAACCCACTGATAAAAAGATTCACTGTTTACTCACTCATTAAAATCCCCTTCTGCCAAAATGTTACCAAAATTAGAGCACAACACATTTTCGAGTCGTTTGTCTGCATGCAGATACGTTTAGATTTTTGGAGATATAACTCTGAATTTCTCAGAACGGCACTGAAACAGGGAATTTAAATAATTCAGCAGTGTCCCTGTTCCTGTGGATAATGAAGAGAACACAGTGTGATTTAGTTCCTGTGAAATCTGTTACCAAGTCTTTGTACAGTGTTTTCCGCTGAGTGAGCTGCAGTGTTATTAAACTCTGACTTTGTAATTAATTGATCCTGGAGTCCGGTTTGTTCACAGTCTGAGCTCTGCTGCTCCAGTTCAATTAAAGAAGACCAGATAAAAGGTGATAAAACAGTGCCTCAGTTCTGTTCTTTAGAAACTAATTTCACACCATGTTAAGTCTGAACTGGGAGCAATAAACTCTCTGAGCTGTGATGAAGACAAGGAGAGAGACACCGAGCACTGAGACATTAAATGTTATAACTCACCCAGTCCTTCACAAAGGATCTGAAATCACAACCCCCCGTCTTAAGTATAGATAAAAATATGAAAAAAAGATTAACACCTAGAATAAAGAAGATGAAGTTCCTGATGTGTAGCTCCTCTTTGCCCACATTTAAAATCTGAAACAACAGAAAAACAAAAGATGTTTTTGCTTTACATGGATGGTAATTTAGCATTCTGAACTATCCGTACACTCTCTCTCTCTCCAGTCACATGATTATAATGTTATCAGCCCATTAAATGGCTGTTAGTCATCAGGAGCAAAGATCTGAGGTATTATGGCCCTACTTTACCTGCTGCATTTATGTTGCTGTCAGGCAGTCAACTGTAGTGGCTGTAGTACTTATGTAAGGAGGGTGACAGGTGATGTAGTATAAAGACAAAGTCTACATACAGAGGAGTTCTGGGTGGATGGATGGGTCAAACAAATACAGGACTTTGATCCAGGAGACTACTCTTTATGTCCCGTGTGAAACCAAACCTCAAGGTTGACTTTATGTCAGTTAAGTAACAAACATACTTACTTAAACTCAAACCATGATCTTTCTGTAACCTAACCAAGAAGTTTGGTTGGTGAAATCTTACCAAACTGTGATAATTTCAAACAGTTAACCACATTTAAAACATATGATACAAATGATATGCACCTTCTGGCCTACTGGTACAACCCAGTTGCCAGATAAAATGTTAGCAGTGTACTTTTTTTGCAAACATAGAATGCCTTACATTTCTGAATTACTGTGATGCAGGTATGTTGAAACTT
>JAPZEB010000013.1:7397138-7415276 GCA_029783705.1 Chaetodon striatus | reverse complement strand
CTGCCCGTAGGTGTGAACTGTCTGTCTCTATGTGTCAGCCTTGTGATAGTCTGGCGACCTGTCAAGGGTGTACCATGCCTTTCACCCAGTGTCAGCTAGAAAAAGGCTCCAGTCCCCCCACGACCCCTAACAGGATAAGTGGTTATGGAAAATGACTGACTGAATGAATGAATGAATGAATGAATTATCTAACACTGTTTTGTAATACATTTAGTCCACTGACCACTTTTTGACTACTGACACTAAAACTGAAATGTATAAAACAAAGTATTTGATGTTACAATAATGTTTCTGTGACGTTTTAAGGAGCAGACTGTGTGCCAACCAAACCTGGTCTCCCCTATATGTTATAGAACATTGAACAGTTTAACATTTGCTTAAAACTCGAAGCTTTATGCTTGATCTCTGAAATAGTTTTTAAAAAATCTTTGACTCAAGAGCCACTTACTGCAGTTCTTCTGAAGCTTTCAGTCGCATGTCATTGCCTTCGCCAGCAGAGTGAGCTTGCTCTGTTGTCATGAAAATATCTGTCCATCAGTTACAGAAGCTTCACAGGGGAAGAAATGTATTAATAAACACCTGAAAATGTCAATAATATGCCTCTAACTACAATGTGGTGATTACTGTGTGCCTTAAACCATTGATTAATTATTTACACATATACATATGCTAATAAATAAACAATCTGGAGTTAAAATAACATGTTGAAATTAAATGTCCAATTGACACAAAATGTTTAAATCCCTCCGATAAAATATCATTTAGTAGGATATATCTTTTGATTTATTTTAAAAAGCCATTTAATGTTTTCAGAATACAAGTCTAAATTCATTCCCACTTGCATCCCTACACGATAAAATGATTGAGAGCGAGTAGATGTACTGTTTACTGCATATATTTAATTACTTATTTACTACTTATATTCTTTAATTAAAAGAGGAGGAGGACAACACTGATAGTTTTGAGTAAATATGCTAAATTGACTTTTATGAACTTGTGTGTGGTCCTCTGACCTCCGTGGCATTTACTGTATTGTCCTACAAGGCAAATTCCAGCCATCTGGTACTCCGGGCAAGTTCAAGCAAATGTTAAGATGCACTGTATTTGCAACTATTATCTGCCCTCTGCTCTACTGCAACACATAATTTCACCCTATTCCCCTGACATAATAACAAAAAAAAAAAAGAGTTTCATATGTCACGTCTGATGCTCAAAGTGCTGCGGAATTAGATTTTTGCCATTTGAAAGACAGACAAACAACATCTCTATTAGAACATCACACACACCATCATACACTACAGCAGTGGCAGATGTATAGCAGCGTAATTATACAAAGAAATTGCAGTTATTTATGTTTCAAAGGCACCAGTTCAAACACTCCTCATCCCCCCCAACCTCCTGCTGTTATTGCTGCTGCTGTTGTTGTTCCTGCTGTTTGTGTTGCTGCTGCTGCTGCTCCATTCGCCGTCGCTGTTAGTTTTGGCTCTCAGTTTGCTCCTCCACCTTTGCATTCCTCATTTGCCACCGAATTCACAGCCAGCTGTTAATTTACAGATTGGAAAAACAAGAGCAGGGATGAAAAATTACCTAATCTCTTGGGTGGGGTCATTTTTTTCCGCTCATTGTGAGGCTCAGAAAGGTGCTGATGAAGCATTAAGCAACTTCAGAGCATACTGTCAATCTCTACTAAAGTCCAACATGCAAACTTATAAAAATTATAAAAATACTAAGTTCAACCACCAGTAAAAAGACAGCATCTTGAGGGTCTCATCTAATTGCTGATGCATTACTGGCCTCTAGTGGTGAACTGTAATATGTGTGTAATAAATTGAGTAAACAGCAATAATGCTGAAATAGAGGCTCTCAGGCAATATGGTGATGCCCACTGTAAGCAAATTACATGACACTTGACAGGGCCAGTGTTTATAAAGTCACTTCAACATTGACTTAACTCTAAGGACTGTTGCTTTTAATGAGGGTAATCACCTCAGCAGAATTCCACTTCTTTCTGTCAGATAATTACACATTAGGGTCACATGAGACTGAGGGAGGGGAGATAAATTAAGTGATTGGAAACCTAGTCAAAATTACCATCAGTCTCAGACCAGCGTCTCCTGAGATCTATTGTGGTAGAGTTCAAAATAGTGTCAAATAAAACCAGTACTTCATGTATAATTTGAGATTAAATTCATACATTGACAGTTAAGGACAAAAGGCATGTGTGTAAATGACAATATGCTGCAAACTTACAGCTGTTTCCCACATCAATCAATATCTTTGATCACAGAAAACTAATTAAAAGAGTTTAAATTAAAAGACAATCAGTGGTGATCACAGCACAGTATCTTTATTTATGACATACAGTGAAAAACTGGAACTTTTTCCTCGTGTACTCATTTTGAAATGCACTTGGATATTCTCATTTCTTCTGCTTCGGAGCGTCGTCCCTCTCCGCTGGGAATATTTCAATTTCCTTGATGATCCGCTTCGCAATAATGTCGTTGTTTGCTGAAATCATCCTTCGAGACATCAAATCGAACTCTCCCCCTAAATTGTCAAACAAAGCCTTTATTAAGAGGGGTTTAAACAAATTACAAATCCTGCTTTTATTACTTATTACCGTCTCATTCATTTATTTTAATTTGTAAGACTTTGCATTCAGTCCTATGCTACATAATGACTTAAACTCTGTGACCAGATTTGAAAGTGTACGCACCATCGACATCCAGTAGTACTCCTCCAGCTTCTTTGACTATAACCGCTCCAGCAGCAATGTCCCAGCAGTGGATCCCGATCTCAAAGAAGGCCTCCACTGCTCCGGTCGCCACCAGACACATGTTGGTGGCAGCTGTCCCTGACCCACGGAGCCTGGCAAGACACACCAGTTGGAGATGAATGAATTCAAGTACATGAGTAGGCTACACTGCCCTACAAAGGCAGCAAACATTAAAGATGCAGGGAAGTGGAGGGAAGAAAAGGGTTTAAAATGCCAGTGTGAAAATAAAAAATGCAGCTCTCTGACTTTTCATAAAGCAGGCAAAAATGTAGTATTCACAAAGAAAATGTATTAATATTTCAATAAAGTTGATTTTGATTAGAATTTTGATTCTAGAGAATGTCACATCGTGTGGGACGGGGGCGCCATCTTATGAAGTACTCGCTCTAACATCTCCATTACCAAAGTGTATTCACTCAGTCCAATAAGGTAACATGTTCTCACCCCACCTCGTCAAATATTGACGCTTTGTCTGTGGACTTTAATGTCTTCATATGACACACTAGATATCCTCATGCGTTAGTGTTTCGGGGCGCGGTGTCAATTTACACTTATTACATGCATTGTGTCTTTTAAAAACACAGTTTCTGCTTGTAGGATGCATAAAGTCTTTTCAAAATAGAGTTACAACATCGGTAAAACACCTCATATTAAACGCTCATTTCCTTGTGCAACAAAAACATGTGGTTAGGCTTAGAAAAAAACATCATGGTTTGACTAAACATTCACACAGGAAGCAAACATCGGGCTCCCAGGTGAAAGTCCAGTGTCTGTGGGACCCATCCAACTCCTGCTCGGCTTATAGAGACTTTTCAGCTCCTTGTATGACATTGTTACTGGCAGCGTTACAAACTGCCACTGGCAGGTAACACCACAGAAGGTGCCTTTGTGGGTTGTTATCTTATGTGGACAACACAACAATAGTCTTTGACGACTGCCACCTCCCGGTGTATACAATATGGCTTCAAAAGGTGCCTCTGTGTGTTGGTATCTAAAAGCAGCAGTATCTGACGAGGTTGGAATAGTAAAGGGCTGAAAGATGTCTAAATCCCAGTTGCGATGTCTCAGTATGTTGTTTGTCCTTAGCGTGACGTCAACTTCACAGTTACTGCTACGCTGCTAAATTAGCTTTAGTATACCTAAGAAGGTTTTCTTGTCTGTTGTGAATGGATGTAGTTGTATACTGTACACTAAAGCCTCTAAAGCCTCACTAAAGCCTCATGTAGTTATGTGGAACAACAAACTTAGTTTATCAAAATGGATATTTAACCTACAATAAAAATCTAATATGTTAAAAATTAGAAAATAAACTTCATTTTGATCATTAGCAGACCATAGTTTGTGTAAATAAATATAGCCTGTTTTGCTAGGTATCTCTGTCCGGCTTGATCATATTTAAATCAATATAATGAATTTATATACAATCAACTGAGAAGAACATATTAAAAAGTGATTTAAACACATAAAATCAGATTTAAATGCATCTAACCACACAGATTTGCATTACGTCTCCTGTTGCCGATAGCCGAGATGGCTTGATAGTTAGCTAAGATAGTTAGCTTAAGCAGGAGTTCAGCTGGGTTTTTATTGCCATCATGATTGGCTATGGCCTTGTTTATTTTACATTAAAGTAAATTACCAATAAGATTTATTAAAATTATTATTTATTAATTACAGATAACGAGGGGGAAAGCAACAAGCATATTTAGTTTTTAGCTAAAGCTAGCCATGTCTGTCTCTCCAGCTAGCTTTGACTTCACAGGCTGTAGCTCTCTTGCTTCAGCTGAGTGGTTGGCTGTTTCTCTGCAGAAGAAATAATGTCTTCTAGAGGCAAGAGACTATAAAACCCTGGGGGAGTTACTGTGGTTTGGCTTAGTTTTATCAGCCCTTTGCTTTCACTGCAAATTTTACATGCGGTTTGACAGAAATTACACATCTCTAAGGTTTTATCATATTTAATATAAAACAAATGCCAGAAAATCAGATTCCAGTCCATACTCAAGTTTAACAATACCAACAAAAAAAGGTTGTTCTGTTTTGGCTTTGCAGGGCAGCACACAACATAACAATGACTCAGTGTATGTGGAGACCACTCACCCATGCACTGGGATGCAGAGAATCTTCTGCATGGTGTTGAAGATCTTGGTTACTTTTTCTTTGCTCCTGTCAGTCCCATGCTCAGAGATGACAATGGACTTATGGATATCTGCAGTAACAGCATGTCAGAGGGGTTATTGCTATGTTTGATTGTAAGTTTGACAGTGACTGTAAAGGTGCATAGACATACACTCACATTTACAATACCAGTCAAGTGTCCTTCACATTGAATGTAACATTTTCAATCTAGAGGATGCTGCTTGAATGCTTTATTAATTTGTTCTTTGAAAAAAAAAAGAGTAACCTTGAGGTCCTTAATGTGACAGTGATGACTGTGTATAGATAAGTTTGCAGATATTCCATTTCAAAAGCAAGGCAAAAACATTTTTGGTTTATGCAAAGCTTGGTGTATGTTTTTTTTCTAATTTTTTTCATTATCAAATATGCAAAATAGCATGTCCAAACTTTTTCACAGATATATGACCATATTACCTTTTACATCGGACACCTGAATTTTCTCATCATCACAGAAAGCTCCCTTCCCCTTCCTAGCATTATACATCTTGTCTTCCAAGCAGCTGTAGATCACACCAAACTCCAGCTGAAACCAGACGTCATGATGTTAGCTTTCACCTACTGTGCACACTCACTTTAATAACTGTAAAATTCTCTCTTGTTTTATTTGACATACCTCCTTATTGACAGCAAAGGCAATAGACACAGCCACGAAGGGGAATCTGTGAATAAGCAGTTTCATGTGCATCAGATTAGTATTGTAACACAGCCGGAAAAGGTCCTTTTGTCTTACCAAGCACAACATTTAACAAGTATTTCAAAATTTGTCTTTTAAGTCCCATATAAAACAATTTTCAAGGACAGCGTTCTTTCACTTGCATAATACTGCAAGAATTAGGTATAGCCTGTCTTAGACAGACACAGCAAGATTTGTCCATGCATTTGTTATGTTACTGTGTTCACAACAAAAGCAATGTGAATTTTGCAACCTGTTACTTTGGCCAGTTTGAACACTGGAATATTTTGTGTTGACTCGCTTCATTCCCACAAATAACTTGCATCATACGCACATGAAATCGCTGAATCAATGTATAAACTTCCATGGGTATGTCCTCGGTATACCTCAGTGTTGATTGGCTATTACACCACAAATTGGTCACTGAAGTTCAGATTTTTTAACTCTATAATAAGCATATGACACAAAATTGAGCTACTCCTTTCATTCACGGCACTTAATTTGCGTATTTTGCATCCATTGTGCCTCCGTTAAAATGTTTTTTGGGGATTTTTTCCTTATCTGCTATGATTTGTGATACTGGGCTTTATAAATATCAGAAACACAATTGGAATGAATTAAACTGAAAAAGAAATTTTTCATTAATGATGGGAGTGGAGCAAGCTAGCCATCATATTTAAATACTGTGAATATTTAGTGCCATGCAACAAAGCCTTAGTCAATTTATAAAGGTCTAGTGTGTGGGAGTTGGTGACATCTAGCAGTGAAGTTGAAGATTGCAACCAACTGAAACCTCTCCCATGTGCCAAGCGTAAAGGAGAACTACGGTGACATGAAAATGCAGAAACATTAATGGCTCTATCTATAACCAGCCTTTGGTTTGTCTGTTCTGTGCTACTGCAGAAACATGGCAGACAACTGGCTCATGAATTTGTTGTCCTTCAGCATCACTGACATCTTACCCATGCACGAAGTTTGTGGTGCCATCTACAGGGTCTATGATCCATGTTGGTTTATCAGTTAAGATACAAGGCTCCCCCTTTGCCACTGACTCCTCACCAATGAAGCTGCAGCACAGAAGAAGAAAAGACCAATGGCAAATATAAAGATATGACACCAACAGTACAAAGGTTCATAAAAAGGTGAGTGTGCATAGGGGCACAGTATGTCTCACCAGTGTGCATTTCCAAATTCTTCTTTAAGAGATCCAATGATGATTTTCTCCACCCTCTCGTCAGTCTGAGTGACGAGGTCTACGGTGGTGCTCTTTGTCGAAACCTTTATTTCATCAACTGCGGCTTGTCTGATTACCTAAACAAACGGTATATCATTGGTACATGCTCAGAGATCAAGAGGATAATACAGGGTGTATTATATATTTTGATAATCACAATATTTTCCAAAATATTCAAGCCAAGGTTGCAACCATTACAGAAGAAATACATTCAGGGATGGCTCTTATACGTACTGCTCCAGCTGCTCTTGCCACTTGAACAGCAAATTCATACGCTGTTTGCCATGGGTCTGCCATTATGTTCGTATGGAGGGCTTACTGAGGGGAGCCTGTAAAATAAAGCAAGCTTGTAAAAGTGCAGCGATGACTCACAAATGCATAAAAGTGTTATTCATGAGAATTTATAAGAAATGTAATAAACCTAAATAAATGCAAAACAATTAGAAGCTTTTGTTTAAAAAAAAAAAAAAGGTAGTAAGAGTGCTTGGTGCAATAGGTGTAAACGGTGACGCCCTGTCTCTGCAGCACCACAAAACAATACTTCTTTAATCCTACATGCTTTGCACACTCCTCCTACAACAGAGTGAGTTACGCAACACTTCCGCAGCTGGCATCTGTCTATCCTGCGTTGCATTTAATCACCGCCAGATGCCACAGGTTTTAAACTTATACATCACTGCAGTTAAGAAACAACAGAGGTGGAAGATGTACTCAGATGTTTAACATGAGTAAAAATAGCAATACTACAGTGTAAAAAATACTGTGTCAGAGGCAAATGTTCTGCATTCAAAATCTTACTGAGTTTAAAGTATACTTCAAGTACCAAAACTCAAAGTACTCTCTTTGTGGAATGGCCTAATTTGAGTGTATTATATTGCCGGATAATAAGTGATACATTGTGTCCATCACTTTAAAGTTGCAGCTGGTAAATGTGGACCTAATTTTAATTACTTTATATACTTATGGGTCGAGAATTTTACAGTAATATATTATAATTGGTTACTTGATTTATATTTTGTGTTAAAAAATCTGCAAAGTAACTTAAGTAATCAAATAAACAAGGTTAAGTACAAATAATTGTATCTGACATGTATTGAAGTAACAGTATAAAGTAGCATGGAATGGAAATAATTAAGTACAAGTACCTCAAAAGTGTATTCAAGTACAAAGCTTGAGTAAATATACTTAGTTACTTTTCATTACTGAGTAGCTGGTGCTGGTGAGGGTGTGGGCTTGGTTTCAGAAGTGCCATAGGGTACAGAGAGTCAGAGGTTTCCCAATAAAAAGATAAAAATAAAAAGCATGAGAATGCTATTTCCTGCCTTTTTTTAACTCCGATTTCGTGTTTGTTGATACTTGATAAACATTGTGTGCGAATCTTTTTTACTGTGCTAGAACATACTGTACTTTAGCTCTTCACACTACACATGTATGGACTATTCCTGCTATGCAAATTATGTGTCAGAGCAGTGGCTGCTGCATGATAAATCCACCCTCAGGAAGAGTTTTTGGTGATAAATTACACAGAAGTTTGTTATTACATAATTATCCATCCACTATGATGATAATCACCTGTACACGTTTTATACACACATGTATCGCCTATGCACGGCTATGAAATGAGAGAAATCTTACCTTGTGAAGTCAGAGGGGCAGGCTGTCAAAGGTGGCTCCTAGATACTAGTGCACCTTCTTTTGCAAAACTTTAAGCTTTAAGTTCCCTCATTGGAGAGGTGAAGCAACTACAAAAGCTGGCTTGACAGAGTAGGAAAAGTACTAGCTCCACCCTCATGAGTTTCCTCATAGCAATCCATAGAAAAAAAAAGAAGCATTCTGTCGATTAGGGCAGGCGTGCAATGACATGATGCCACCTAAACGGAGTACATTGGGGCATTGATGTAAGCAAGTATATTTTCTTTGAAAAGCAGGAAGACACACCCTGCTACAGTTCTGTTTCACATACAGTATGTGCAACGGCAACATGATGAGTAATTAAAGGCTGGACAGTGTAATGGAAAATCCCATAAATCAGATTTACTGAGGTAAAAAAAAAGTCTTTTTGAGAAATAAGTGTATTCCAGCTCCTAGCTTAGTTTTAACATGGGATTTGGCATGACAAACAAAAGCCCCTGTCAGTTTTATACTTCCTGACAGTTTCACAGCTATAGAGATTTCCCTTTATGTCCTTTTATTGTATTCCACTAGTAGAAAATACTTTGAAAGGTCCTCTGGTGAATCAGCGCAGATTATGTGTGTTTGCATGCCTGTTTCTCACTGTGCAAGTCTTGGCAACACCCTCATGAAGTCTAGGCTGCAGATACACAGGTCTAGATGTGTCTGTATCTATGTTAATAAGTCAAAACTAATAAGTCAAACTGTTCACTGTAAGGTGAGGAAACTAATACTAATTAATTCTCCTCCTCTGTGACAGTATCAGGAACTACCGCAGGGCACAAATATCAAATGACAAAAGTATGGAAGTGGTTAAAACCATTGTCACAATACAATAAAGTCAGCTTGAGTCTGGGATATCATAGCACTACCAGTTTTACAGCATATGTGTAATGCTTTGGCCCCAGAGTGACATACTTCTGCTCTGTTTTTCATTCAAATGCATTCTGCACAAAATACTATGCTCTAAAGACTTCAAGCTACTTCTCTTGAAACACCAAACGTTGCTTTGCAGGAAGTCGTACCTTGCTGCAAGTTAGATTGTTCAATTTGTGGTAAACGCTGCACGTCTCAAAAAAATTACATGATGCCCGCTCACCTGCTTACAACATGAAATGCAATGCCAATGGTGATATGTGGCTCATTTTAGTGTTTTTAAAAGGCCAGCAACACTTACATAAGGTGAATTATAAGTGGTTATGTGTGCTACTGGAAAGGTGTTAAGACACTGAATCACAGATACACACCAAAATGTGCTTTATATTCTTCATTGTCTGATACTCTCGTTTGTGTTTGTACAAAAGCAGAACCAGACAGAGGTGTTTTTTTTTGCGGGGGCTGGTTCAGACATGATGTTCACCACCGCCACACCTTGCATAACCCAAGTTTATGAGTGCTGAAATACCCTAAACCTGTTTTGACTGTTTGCTATTGCACCAATGAAGAACTATAGATGACAAAGCAAATGTTTAGATACTCAAGCTGACCTCTTTCACTGTTCAAACATATACCAAAATTAAAATACAATAAAATTTGTTTACAACCAACATGATTGTGATCCAGGAGCCAGGAACAGCCCTGAGCTTTAAAGCTGATATCACATAGTGGCCAAACCTTGTAACTACAACTTCTGAGTCCATCACAAAATGACCTGGGGCCCAAAAAAACGAAAGAGAAGTCTGTAAATCAGTGGATACATTTTAGACTAGTACCGACACTTGGTCAGTGGCCTGTGAGCGTCAGACACCAATGCTCAGAGGCACCCATTAGCGCTGGTATGTTACGCAATGGGCTATTATAGGAATCAACCAGGCCCCGCCTCCAAAGCTGTATCCAGTTTATACATCCATGATAAAAAAGTGACAAAGTCCGAATTGGGACAAAAGTCAGGGCGTTGGATGGGTCAAACAAACACCGGACTTTGACCCAGGAGACCAGAGTTTGTGTTCCATGTGAAACCAAAATTTATCATCGAGTTATTTAAAGTTTAAGTTTAATGCTGTAATGTAAATATTTGACATTATAACATTACATTGTCACATTAAGACGACCAAATATGATTCTTTTCCTAAACCTGACTTACCTGTTATAGGCGCTAATTCAAGATATCATCCGAACCATTGTATGAGGATATGTTGAAATACTACATGATCCTCTTCAGACGACTTAGTCATCTGATATCAATCACTCAGTGATGGGCAAGCTACATGGATATTGTTGTGAGCTAAGCTACTAGTTACTCAGCAATAAATGCAGCTTCACTACACAAAGGCTGCCACCCAGGAAAATGTAGTAAGCTAAGTTACACAGACACAGCAAAAGTAGTTGGCTACATGAGAAGCTACTTACCAGTGGCTAACTCCACATAGTGATAAAGATAATACTTAATTTGAGTTGAACCAATGTCATGCCAGTGTCAAGTGAATAAGTGGTTACCAAAACAAAAGATTGCTGGAATTCCAATTACTTTATTAGGACAACAGGGAAACATTTCCCAAGACTTTCAAAGAATGCCTAAAATAAGAATATAGGCTGTGTGTGTGTGTGTGTGTGTGTGTGTGTGAGTGTGAGAGAGAGAAAGAGAGAGAGAGAGACATCACATGACTGTGATACAATAAATATTTGTTGTTATCATTTGTTTGAGTGAACAAACGCCGAGCTGAAGAGTGGTCAGTGCTTCCGAAAACAGTTGAAACTCAACCAGTAGCGAGTTTGTGAGAATGACACGCTTGCTAGTGTTAAATTGGCAGGTTTTTGAACTGAGTCTGGTTCTTACTGTCACCGGGAGACGAGGATGCAAGCCTGTGAGGAATCTGACTGGATTTTCGCGTCACATCGAGGGGCTTTCCCAAACTAGACGCCACATGCCCCCCACTCTGTTGATGCATTTAGTGCACAGGCAGATTCCAGTAGACGTAGCTACCAGGTACCAACTTTCAGAAAGGGCCTTGGCTCATGCTTCTTTTGTTTTGCAAGCTCAGCTGTGTGAACATGTTTCACATTCGCTCTCCCACGCCCAACAGAACACGCCTGTGCTGCAGGGATGTTTTAGATCGTCCCGCAGGGTTTGGCCTCAGATAAAAGAGCTTGAGTGGTCGCTACCACGCTAATTGATCAATAAAACAATTAAGCTATTGAAAAGCTGTTTGATTCAACAAATAGTGACGCTACCACCAAGCTACTGAAAAATGTAGTGAGTTATTAACGACGCTATGTGTAGCGACGCTACTGCCCAACACCGCAATCACTGTATGATAACAGTAGGACACACTGTCACCCTGCTACAGTCGCTACTGCATTCACTAGAAATCCTGATTCACAACCTGTGCAGCTAAAACAAACTGACCTCTGTTGAACTTAACAGATCAGCATGTAGTAGCATAAAGAGATGGTTTGTTGAAAGTTTTTGTTTGACCGGGAGCAGTGGGAGAGCAGTTGTCACCCTGATGTCCCTGTTGTGCACTAAATATAAGGCAGTCTATAAAATGTTGGGAGACAGGCAGAGGGAAGTGATAGGACAAGCAAAACAAATACATCAGTCCTGCTGTCTCCCTGGCAGGTCTGTTATGAATAATTTATCCAGGATGACGGATGTTTTGGATGTTTGGTTCCCTGGAATCACAGCTGTAACTGAGGCCTGCCATGATGCTGGAGTTGCTGAAGGTCAATGGTGCACCCTGAAAGATGATCAGGGAGCTTCCGACATGTTGTTTCCTGTCTGGAGTCCTTTAGAAGTCTCACAGAGTCATTTATAAGAATGGTGCTTTGAGCTCACTGCTAATGCCAGCATGATGATTCCAGCATGGACATGCCATTAGTTTTGGAAGTATTTGGTCATGAAGTATTGGACAAACAGAAATTTTGGCCCGTTGATAGCAATAGATGAAAAGTCAGAGGATCACCAAGGTTATTGCTAATTAATCCACTGGGGATAACCAATATCTGAACCAGATTTAATCTGAATCTAAAATAGAGAATTCACTAAAAACCAAAAATGTCAACCTGCTGCTGGCACAAGAGAATAACCCAGGAGATGCCATTAGTTTTGCAGGTCTTTGGACCAAATTTAATGTTTTTCTATCCAAAAGTTTTTGAGGGAATTTAGTAAAAAACAAAAATGTTAAATTGCTGGGGGGGCAAAATCATAATTCAGAGGATCATCAAAGTACGACAGACTCATCTTCTGAGGACTATGGATGTCTGTACCAAATTTTATGTGAATCTATACAATAGCTTTTGAGGGGATTTACTAAAAAACAAAACTGTCAACCTGCCTGTGGTGATAGGGGATATCTAAAGTCTGTAGACCTCATCCTCTGTGGAGTATGATCGTCTGTACCAAATTAAATGGCAATCAAGTTCATACTTTTTTGGTAATTTCACAAAAAAAATGTTGACAGAAATATAGAAAAAGTCTGAGGATCACCAAAGTTCGTGGGTACTTGGTCAAAGAAGTATTTCGCAAACAGATTAGGGTGCTAGATGAAAAGTCAGGAGATCACTTAGGTTTTTCCAATTCATCCACTTGGGACCATGAATGTCCAAAATTATTGAACATTAGGCTATGGCTATAGCTGGCAATGAGGCATTTAACTAAAAACATGTCAAATTGCTCGTGGCGATAGATGATAGTTCGTGGGATCACCAAAGTCTGTAGACCTCATCCCCTGGGGACCATGAATGTCTGTACAGACTTCTATGGCAGTCAATCCAATAGTTGTGGGGACATTTCACCAAAAAAAACAAAAATGTCAACCTCATGGTGGTGCTATTGGAAAAGCCAGTAGGCTTCAACCTCTGAGGTACATGAATAAATGTGAATGCCACTTTTATGACGAGCCATCTTACAGCTGCAGAGATATTAGTTTGGACCAAAGAGGTGGGCAGCCCATTTAACTGACACTGATATGACCACACTGTTGGTGTTGCCCACACAAATAAAGGAAATGCATGATTATATGACTGCAGATGAAGCCAAATCCTGAGCACAAGAAGGATTACATTGTTCAAAAAATGTCTACAGAGCCTCACTCTCAAATCTCCAGGGGAACATTTCTGCGATGTAGCAGGAAAACAGTCTTGCCAGCTTTTCAAAGAACAATGGTTGGTACTTCCTAACAGCAGTTAGGACATAAAAATAAGAGAACCTGATGAGTAAAACTCAGTAAACAAGTGAGAGACATTGAAAATCAAAAGACGGGGAATCGACAACATGAGCAGGTGTTGGTGAAAAGGTGAAGTTGACAGCGGAGGACTTGGCTTTCAGCTGGCTGACTCTGGAAATCATTCCCTACACTGGTGATTACGTTTGAACCCCCTGCTGCAAACTAACATGGACCATTGATTTCTGAGGAGGAGGCCGCAGCAGTAGAAGACCTGGGTTTGCTCAAGTAAAGTGTTTTAAAACCATTTGTTAGTCATCAGCAAACACAAGCTGGAAAAAAACAGAGACAACGGTCCATGGAGAGCAAAACTCAGGGCTATTTCATACAGCACATCCGCCCGGAGGTGGGAGGGGGGTAGTCCGCCGCTCTGCATGTGCAGTATCTGCAGCAGTGACTGAAAGGGCAGGGGAAATGCAGCAGAGAATTTTACATGGTGTAATGGCTGTGAATGCTTTTATCTCTCTACTAAATCACAACGGTAGCAGTCAGTGTGTTTTTTTTCCCCGTGTTTTATGGAGTGTCAGAGGCCTCTTTTCTGTTTATTTGGTTTCCTGCTTGCCACAAGAGACACTTTTCTTTCTTCATATTTCCTACTTTATAGATTTTATAAAGAGAAAAGAGAGTTTATCATTTTTCTAGGTCAGAGCAAGTAAGGACATTTATGTTTTCAACACACGGCTGATTCAGGACACTGTCAGGATGTCAGGAAGGTATTTAGGAGCCTTGCTGGAGATTGAATACAAAGGGGTTTTCCAATCTCGAGTGTAGTTCTAGATAATATCAGATTTCTAGAGATAGGGGATGGTGGAGCAGCTTTTGTTTCCTTAAAGTGAAGAGAGCATGGGAGCAGTTTTGGCAGATTTTATTGCGTAATGTTTTTTTCTTGTCTTGGGTATGTGGACGGTTTATTTACAAATTTCAGTGGGAACGAGTCATGACACTAAAACTTCCATATTTAGTCAAAGCAATTCAGCATTTTTCTGCACAAATGTTCACACTCAGGTTTTTACTTCTGTTGCTGTGGACTGTCTTCAGTTAGAGTTTAGCCAACATGTGGATGCATGCTGACACCTGTCTCTGCAGGGCCTTGATGACATGATCTCATCTATCCGTGGTGCGTCAGAAAGAGGCTGGGCGTGAGCAGTTATTTATAGGGCTCTTTATTCCCTGTCTTTATTACATCCTTACAGAACACCCATTTAAAAAACGTTTAAACACGTTTTCATGAATTCCATCAGTAAATTTCAGACTTGATAAAGACGCAATTATACAGTACAGCAGGAGTACGTAAACAGTGTTTGGTGTCCCTATTCTTGTATTAAAGGGGACCTATTATGCTCGTTTTCAGGTTCATTGTATTTCTACCAGAATATGTTTACATGCTTTAATGATCAAAAACACTTTATTTCACATGCTGTCTGTGCTGGAGCACCTGTTCTCACTCTCAGTCTAAAACGCTCTGTTTTAGCATCTGCTCATCGCTAGGCTGATTTATAGAGTGTAAAATGTCATTGGCTTGTGCTAATAGCATTAGCATGTTGTATTTGTTTGGAAAATGAGTTTAGTAGAAGACAGCTGTTTTGCTGGTGAACCTTGTGAGGTGTGATGGAGACGAATTTTGTAACATTATCTTTGTTAAATGTTGCTGTTGTCCCTGTCTTCATATAAGAAGAGGAAAAGTCTGCTAGCTGATGGGCTACTTTGTACAATGTAAAATGCCATAGGCTTGTGCTAATAACATTAGCATGTTTTATTTGTGGGTAAAATGTGTCCAGCACAAGACAGGTGTTGTCTGTGAATGCTGTGAGTTATAGTGAAGCTGATTTGTGTACTTGTGATTGAAACTGTCTCTACTAAGCCATGTTTATTGTGCGTCTTGGGTGTGTTTTAAATCAACTAAACTTTACAGCCCAAAACCCAACACTGACGAGTGTTTTGGAGGTGTAACTGCAGAGTGACACAGGCACACCATCACACAAGTATAAATGCTCACAACGGCGTAGGCCACGGGCGTAGGCTACGGTGTAGGGTCTACCACACAAGTATAAATCCCGCTTAAGAACCAAAAACAACAACCTCAACCAAGATTACATGTTTCCCTGACATTAGCATGTAGCTGCAGTTAAGGCTTAAGACCAGTTAAGGCTTTAAAACCAAAATCTCTACAATCTGACATGTCCCAGCAGGAATACGATCCGAAATCGGGAAGAAATGAATAACATCAACAATCAAAAACATATGTTCCCCTGACGTTAACATGTAGCTACATGTAGCAGTGTCTGTAATGTAAACACTTGCACTTAACGTAGTCCATCATGAGCTGCCGTTACCTTGTAGCCAAACTAGAAAAAATGTTGGAACCTGAATATTCAGAACGGTCTGAAGCCTGACACTTTTGCTTATGGGGATTAGTTTTATGTACATTTACTTCATTATTTTAAACTTTGGCCATATATGACTGAAAATTAAGAAAAGTATAATAGGTTCCCCTTAACTGTCTAGTGATGGCACTGAAACTAACTTTCTTACAGAGTAAGCAAATGTGTCTTTAACTAAATACAATACCCTAAGATGAAATCCTTTATGAAAAAAACAATATTATGAATCAAAACCTACACATATTTGTACTTATAATACTCAAATAGTGCTGTAAGGACGTACTTTGTCAGTGACTATGTTCTGACTGCATTGTCCACACAAATAAATGTAAACAAAAAATAGCAATAAAAACTAGCTAATTGTTAAACAACAATACAGTACAAACAAGTGTTTCCTTTAACACAATCACATCATTACTTTCAAAGTAAGTTACAACAGAATAAGAAGTCTGAATCTGTGATTGGCTAAGTGCAGAAATACAACAACGACTTAATAAAGAATACAGGAAGAAGGCTGAAAGTCTCAAGTGCTGACAAACTTTAGATTGTTCTTTAGAGGTAACTTTATCGTTTGGTTCTTAAGGCAAAGAGGGAAGTGTAACTTGTTAAATACAAAACAGTCGGTGATTAAATAACTGTAAAGTTGGTGATGAGATGATAGAAAGTTTACTGGCCATCTGCGTCGTCCCTGCCGACGTGAAACTCTGTTATCTCCTTGGCGATGCGCTCTGCTATGGCTTTGCTGCTGGCGATGATCAGCCTGCGTGACATCAGATCAAATGGTCCACCTGGATGAAAGAGAAAAGTTAGTGCTGCTTTAGTAAAGTTTCACATTTTGTTGGTGCACGACTGTAAATGTAACTTTTGACATGTGTGTTGTGTTAATCTGAATAAAGCAGCTGATTGCCTCCAAAGTCACTACTCCCGATGAGGTCATTTATCAGTCTTAGATCCACATTTCTCTAGAATTCGAATCCCTCATTGACTCATATTGCTGACTTTCAGAGATCTGTAACAACTTCTCTTATTTCCTGAAACTACAACATTTTCTTTAGAACTGAGCTGTTTGATTTGGGTTTTTATTGGTTGCTGAAAATGCGACAGTAAGCACGCTTAAATCTGAAAACTCCATAGGAATTCTACTGTGAAATCACAGCTCGCCCTGTCATGATAACTACTTTTGTGGACAACATATTGTCCAAGAACTAATTGGGATAAAGATATAGTCACTTTAAGACTGCCACTGATACAATGATAATATCACAGCGTGATAATGCAAGTACACCATTTCAAACAGCAATGAACTTTTAATTCTTAAGAATATTCATACTTTGGAATTGAAATGTTCATTTCATTCATTTTTTTGTAACCATTTATCCTGTTGGGGGTCGCAGGGGGGGCTGGAACCCAGCTGACACTGGGCGAGAGGCGGGGTACACCCTGGACAGGTTGCCAGATTATCACAAGGCTGACACATTAAGATAGACAACCATTCACACTCTCATTCACACCTAGATGCAATTTAGAGTCATCAATTAACCTGCATGTCTTTGGACTGTGGGAGGAAGTTGGGAGTACCTGCAGAAAGCCCACGCTGACACGAGGAGAACATGCAAACTCCGCACAGAAGGGCTCTCCCACCTCGGGGTTCGAAACTCCCATCCTGGGTTCAAACCAGGAACCCTCTTGCTGCAAGGGTGACAAAGTTAACCACTGTACCAACATGCTGCTCATGTTTACAGCCTGGTACAAAAAAACTGTTTTGGTCTTTATAGATAATTTCAAACTTTCATGACAACTGCAACGAATGATTGGCTGTCTGTGAGGCGTAACTATAGTCAGTCTGTCAAATCCAGCCCTTGCTCCTCCCCAGCTCCACCGTCTCGTCCAAATATGGTCACATGTGGCTCCAAAAACCAAGATGGTGATGGCTAAAATGCCAAACGTGAGGCTTCAAAACAGGAGTCAGCAAACCAATAGGTGACATCATGGTAGCTACAGCCATAATTTTATACAGCCTATGGTCAAGACAAGGCCAAGTGTCTGATTTCAATCTAGGCCGCTGA
>JAPZEB010000013.1:7385811-7397038 GCA_029783705.1 Chaetodon striatus | reverse complement strand
GACCACTCAAAGGGCTTTTTACACTACAAGTCACATTTATAAACTGCTGATCTTCCGATTGGTGGACGACTCGCTCTACCTCTGAGCCAACTAATCGATTTATTGACTCACCGATTAATCGAATCGTTGCAGGTCTAAAAGGAATCCTTCCTTAACAGGCAACATACTGCCAAATCCTACCATTTACTCTGCATGTAAACACAACATTATTATCATACAATACATTTGACATGACCTTGTTCAATATCTGCTGACATCAGTAACTTGATAATGAAATTACCGTGGCAGGCATAATCACAGCAAAGATGATGAAGACGTGGCATTTGGAAAGTCGTTTCACCTCACTGACAATGTCACTGCCTGGCCGGGTAATGTAAGGGCAAATATATAAATTAAGTCAAAGAGTTCCTGCGATTGCATTCATCACATGTCAAAGACAGAATAAAACAATACTAATCATTGTGGCAACAGTTGAGCACATACCATGTGCCAGTAGAAATGTTATCCTCCATAGATCTGGCTTATTGCACCACCCAATCGATAAAACAAGCACAATGCATTCATTTTTAGAAGCTTGTGTTTAGAGGAACAATTGTTAAGTACTAGGCTAGTCACAAGGGGGAGAGCAGTTATAAATCAGAAGGTGAAGGCGTGGGCGATGAATTTCCAAGATCATGATCCCACTCATTTTAAAATTCACCACTGTGCGGGATCAGATTTAAAGCGGAGGAGCTGATCAGAGTTATGACCTAAGTTTTCTCCGCCACACAGCCGCACTACTCCACTCATTACTTCTTAAATATATAGAAAATGAAGCATGTTGGAAGAATTTAAGAAAGTGAATACTTTTATTAGCACTGCCTTTGTTGATTGTGCAAATTTGACTTGCCAAACAACATCCTTAGCATCTAAATTCTCACCTGTTGTGTTAGTGGCAGTGTTGCCCAAATTAAACACCAACTTTCTCAAGCTCTGCTGTTTCCTGTTTCAAAATCAAAACCACTAGCTGCCCTGCTCTCCATCTCTGACTGTGTTTTTACAGCCATGTGTGTGCAGAACAAGGATAAAAACTAATAAGCAGAATTAGAAAGAAAAAATTCATCTGTTTCTGTTGAAAAAACAGCAGCCTATTCTTGAAATCTCCGTCAGCGATCCTGCAGCTTCTCCATGAGTCAATCACCCTGCTGTGTGTTTCCTTCATTTCACCCAGTGACTCAGCAGCCTCTGAAAAGTTTAGAAAAAGAGTTCTTCTCAGTGACTCACCTGAAATGTCCATGATAACTCCTCCAGCTTCAGTAACAATCGCTGCCCCTCCAGCCATGTCCCAGCAGTGGATGCCCATATGGTAGTAAGCATCAGCTGATCCGCACGCTACCAGGCACATGTTGACAGCTGCACTGCCCGGGGAGCGGATACTGTGGATAGAGATGGAATGTCTGCGCTGCATTTGACTGCATGGGACACACTTTTAACCTCAAGATGCTTTAGTACAAGTTTAATGTGTGTTTTAGGCTTGGGCGGTATCACAGTATTACATTATGCCAGCGTATTTAGGAATTCCAACAGTATGATTTTCAATACCATCAAAAATACAAACACTCCTCTTTCTATACACTGATACAGAGATGCAGCACTGAGACAATGTACTGTAGTGCACAGCACGTGCCACCAGAGGTCAGTCACTGCTAGTGGAACAGATAGCTAAGCTGAAGAAGATGGTGACTGTGAGAGGTGAAGATAACATTACAGGACAAAAAACGCAGCCAGCAATGGCAGGAAGAGAAAATAGCGGGAAGAAGCATATTTTTACATTTAACTTGGTGAAGTAAGGGTTTGTTTCGACCAAACCAGAGTTGTGATTGTTAGGACAGTTGTTCTACGATGAGTTAACAAGATAATTACGCTAGTCTTCGGTGAAATAGAGAAACTTAAATACAGACGGTGTACAGTTGTATTTTTCTGTTTAATAATTTAATAATATGTCCAAAAATAGTTCCTTTCTTGACATTTTGTGAGTTTATTGTACTTTAAAAAAAGCTAGGACAGCTTGTGGAACATAGCAAAGTCGGCACTTGAACACATCTCCCAGGTTCTGTCACCAGCAGCTCAGCCTTTACATTTTCTACTTAAACAAACACTGTCATATTTTGTGTACTCTACTGAAATGTCAGGAAGGTATGAAAAAATAAACAGCGCCCAAGCCTAGTGTGTTTGGGAATACTGAGATTTACAATCCTTAAGATTTACATTGAATCAAACCCCATTAATGACAGTGTTTGTGACTGGCATTTTTTAATAGTGTATGGTATTTACATTCTGTTATAGGCTTACTAGTTGTAGTAGTTTTATTAAAAAACTTTATTATTGTTTCTTACTTACTAAGAAAAAAAAGAAAAGAAGGTTATTTACATTTTTGCCTTAATAGGTCATGAGGTATGCACCTTAATTATTAGGCTACCAGTGTGGCCCTCTACATAGTACTTTTTCTTACTAGTGGCGGGGTCCGCCATTCCCACACTGGATTAAAGCTGCCTTCACACACACACACACGAGGGAATGACAGGAAACAATTTAACACATGTGATCTGGCGTAATTATTTCTATTTTCACCTCGCTGTTTACTACTCACAACCCTGCAGCTGCATCAGAGCTGTGTAATGTTACTTCAAATACCAACCAAACTTAAAAAAAAAAAATCCTACTTCTGCTTCATGTAAAAAGCATGTTCAACTGGTGAAACATTTATTGTCACCCAGGGTATCGCTCACTCATCAAAAAAAAAGGTCAGCACTTTTCATTAGTGGATGATTTGTACATAGGAAAGAGCAGCCACAGAGACAGGCTGCACACCTTCAACCTCAACTTACAGTGTGCTGCTCTTGTATGGGAAACTACTTGCATCGTGTGCAACATAAAATCAGATTGTAGCTGCGAGTATTTCTGACTGACTCCCAGTTGCTCTTCTGTTGTACTTCTGATTAAGTAGCTGCTCAAGGAGTGTTTGCTATGCACTGATCATGGGGTCACCAAATCAACAGGACTGAGATATTCTAGGATTACTTGTGTACAAGTGTATATTTACCCATGCACAGGGATGGTGAGGATGGTCCTGATGTTGGCCAGCATTGTTTTGAAATGCTCAGGGTCCTTCTTGAAGCCCATTTCTGTCAGGACCAGAGACTGGCTTATATCTTGGATGAAAACCCAAAATCAGAAACAGTAAACAGACAAATAACAGGCTGTTACTCCTCTGAAAACAGAATCACAGGTAGTAATGTACAGCTGCTGTGTCTGAGGTTTTGCTGTGTTGAGGTGTTTCAAGCAGAGAATCTGCTGTGATGTTGCTTCCACCTGGTGGATTTGTTGAAAACTGCAACTCTGAAGCCAGATGTGATCATTAATATTTACCTTCTTGTCCAGACACTTTGATGGGCTCTCCGTTGCAGAACGCTCCCTTCCCTTTCCGTGCTGTGTACATTTTGTCCTCGATGCAGCTGTAGACAATCCCAAACTCTATCTGACACCGAAAGGCAGCACAGAAAACAGCAGTGTGAGGAGAGCTAAGAATAGACCAGCTGTATAAAAACAGAAATCTACAGCACTACTCATCAGAAATTCACCAGGTTATCGGGGCAATTACTGTCTTAATGTGTCTCATAATTAAGATGGTACAGTGTCAGAAAACATGTGATTCTTAAACAATAAAACCTACCTCTTTCTTCACAGTGAAGCCGATTGATACCGACACGAATGGGAACCTGCACCAAAGACATTTACGTTATAAAAACATTCCTTTAATGAACTCCCTTTAGGTTTAAGCCCAGAGGAATCAATTTCTATTATCAGTTCAGTTTCATCTACGTCATCTAATTATCCCTGACAGAGAGTACAACCCAAGAGAGAAGCTAATTAAAAGATAAAAATAGATAAGGAGCGACAAAGACACAACAAATCCATTGCCGGATCTGGCTTCTCAATGGTTTCATACAGTACTAAAGCGCAAGCAGCACCTGTGAACGAAGTTGGTGGTGCCATCAATCGGGTCGATGATCCAAGTGGGATTGTCGGTTAGAATGCTGGGAGCACCTGCTGCGACTGACTCCTCACCTATGAAGCTTCAGACAGGAAACAGAAAATAAACATTTCTTTATGTATCATACGACTGTTAACCTCAGGTGCAAAATAAATGATGCTATTACACTTGATGCAGGCTACCTGCTGTGTTTACTTTCACTTGTCAACTGGAGTATATGATGTGTGATATGAGGTGCAGTTTCCCTTATAGCTGTAGCTCCCACTGAGGTCATGTCCACAGTGTTTTTACTTCCATTTCAGGCAATTTTCACATCTTGGAGTGAATTCTGCGATTATTCTTGGTGGACATTTGACAGGCTGATTTCAGTATTTTTAGAACAGGTATATTTAACAGCCCCCTCCAGAAACATTTCAAAGTAAAATACTTGCTATATATTTAGTTTAACATGGTTTCAGGGTGTCTACACACATAACCACATTAAATTTAAGACTTTTTAAGACCTTTTTTACCACTTTAAATGAAATTTAAGACCAAACCTACAATGGAAATACACACACTCATGTGTAAGTACTCTTTCCAGCAATTTGGTGAGTTTAAGTTAAATGTATTAAATGTAAACAGAAAACAAAATCTCCTCGCTGTCATAAATGCTATTTATTATTGCAATATTCTGAGAAATATCACGGGTAAAAACAATATTTTTCTTTGGTCTGTTGGTCTGTCAGGCTGGAGAAATTTTCACGCTACTGTGAACAAAAATATTTTAGACACATCATATCTTGAATTTAAGACACTTTAAGACTTCCTAAGGCCTTATGTAAAGAAACCTTAATTTAAGACATTTCAAGACTTTCAAGGATCTGTAGACACCCTGGGTTTTCCTACATAATATTTAAAAAAAAACAAAAAAAAAACCCTCTGAAAAGGGCCCGCAAGCAGATCTACTGTTTCTCCCACCCCACGTCCAAAGGCTTTGTCCTTGCTGCAGCGGCCTCGGATTCGATTCCAACCTGCGGCCTTTGGCTGCATGTCTCCTCCCTTTCACGCTAACAGCTGTCCAATCAATAAAAGGAAAAAAAAGCCCTAAAAAATATCTTAAGAAAGAAATTCTAAATCTGGCCTTGCACCCCACCCACCACCACTGCTGCTTGGAGTAGGTTTAGCTATCTGCTTTAATCTCTCCCCAGCGCTGCTCGCACAAGGTTGACTCATGAAAGAGCAGTGAGCATCAACATGGCTAGCATTAGAGAGAACATTGGAGAGAGTCAGCCATACATGTTTGAGCCTAAGCCAGACTCACACTCAGATAAGGAGTGTGCTAAGTAGGGCTGCCCATTAAAAGTCGAAGATTGGAATCATCTGTCAGAGATCAGTCGATTTTGATACTCCAAGTCGGGCAGTTGTTTAATTTATTTTTGGCCAGTAAGTCGGGACGTTCAGTCCCCAGATGTAGCTGCAGAGTGAGCACTCCTTGCTTTCACGCTGCTCTCAGATACAGGCAGACCCAGACCCAGAGTGAGTCTGACACAGATGGAGGCAGCAGCCTGGAGAAAGACAGGCTTTAGGATAACGTTATCCTCTGAGCTTAGCTTAGCTTAGAAGTGGTGAGTTTACAGCTCACAGCAATTTAATACGAAACAGTGTCTGGCTTTTGTTTAATATCTAGTGTTGGCAGAAAATGTTGCACATTTTTGTCCCATCATTAGCTTAGTTAGCATGCAGGCTAACTTGGCCTGTTTACTATATTATGTGTACATCACTGTAATGCTGAACATCCCCCCAAACTCTCTTCAATCTCTTAAATCCAATTTGGAAAAACAGCCAAATCCCATTCCACTGACATAATTCTGAGTTGGGTACAGCCTTATTGTTGTGCCCCAAAACTGGCAACTAGCAGACGTATCAAAATGACAAGTGTAGACAGCATCCTTCTTTGTTTATGTTGTTTGCTAGCTTGTTAGCTTGAGGCTAACTGGTTGACACAGTGGTCGGGGTTGTGAGACATAAAAAAGCATCTGCTGCGATGGAGTATTTGGTAGATAGTGAAAAGAAATTACAGGGTCCTGTTCCCATCAAAAGTGCACACTCTGCCTTGAGTAAATCTGACTACATTTAGTTCAACAAAAATAAATAAATGAATAAATAAACAAATAAACATTTTTGCCCACCAGAATTAATTTCAGATAGTGAAGACAAAGCTTTCTAAAAGCTTTAAGACCATCACACTAACAGTTAACTGAATAAACTAATTATTAATAACCCAAATTAATATAACATTTAGATTTTGGTGTCTAAACATGTATTTTTGTCTGTTGTTTGTGGCTCCTGACATCAGTGATATACCAGTGATTGAAGCATGAGTGTGAACACAAAGTATAGAAAAGTACTATCAACAATACATCCAAAATACACAATGTGAGTTAAATGCAGTATTAAATACAATGAAACAGTTAAAAATTACACTAACATAAAAATAAGGGGCAGAGTTTAAAAGACTGTATAAAAATACACTGTCACATGTCCTTCAGTGCTTCCACACAGCTCGTAAAGCACCTCTCATGTGTCTCCAGTCAAATACCTGTGAGTGGGGTACTTCTCCTTGATGGAGGATATAATGAGCTGTTCCACTTTCTGGTCCGTCTCGGTCACCAGGTCAACTGGCGAGCTCTTCTGCATGACGGCGATGTCCTTCTGGAGCGCCTCGCGGATCATCTGGCAGAGACACAATGACAAACTCAGCGAGGGGATTTTTTGGATGACTGACTACATCTGCTGCTTTAATAAAGCCTAACGTGTTGTGTGTTATGGTTATATGCTGGTGGCAATGATGGGTCGGGGAGGACAAGTATAGTCTTTATTGTTTTGTTTTGTTTTTAAATCTTCAATGATTAGTCGAGCAATGAAAGAGTAATTGCCAACTATTATAATAATTGATTAATCACTAAAGTCATTTTTAATGCAAAAATATCACAAAATGCTGTTTTCAGACTCAAATATGGAGATTTCCTGATTTTCTCCGTTTTATATTATTTTACACTGGATATCTTTGGGTTTTAGATTTACAAAACATTTACAGACATCACCTCAGACTTTGAGAGACTGGGGAGGACATATTTCACTATTTCCTGACATTACAGAATAAATTATTAAACTAGAAAAAATTCACCCTTTAATTTGATTTAAATTTTCTGAAGTGGCAAGCATATAAACTATTTAAGATTGGTCCATAAAATGAAAAAAAAAAGCCGGAGGGAGTTTTTCCTTATGCGCTGTGAGGGTCAAAAGACAGAGGGATGTCATATGCTGTAAAGCCCTCTAAGGCAAATTGTGATTTGTTATATTGGGCTTTATAAATAAAATTGATTGACTGATTGATTGATAGAGACTATAGTGATGTTAAATGATAAGTATTGTGTATGTTTATCCGATTCACACCCATGTCCCATATCAAGACACTTATCCACAGTTTTTAATCCATTAAAGTCCAGCTTATGTTTAAGTTCCAGAAATTCCAATGATTCCTCCAATTAATATAATATCCTGTTTTTTCCAGAGTCACAACCTCAGAGGTCTGAGATTTCCACATAAATAGAAGGATGTTCATCCATGACCCACTTCACCATGATGGCTCTATTTGTCAACATTATAGGTGAATGAACCACTTCCCCAATTGATTAAAAGAGTCAGGGACATTTTCAAGCAGACATTGAAGTGGATTTGCTGACACCTGTTGACCTATCGCTTTAAATACTTTCAAACATATTTTTATTACAGGTTAAAGTAACTTTCTTCTGGAATCATGCCCATTTTGTACAAATGTTAGGTAGATAACATCACAGTGCCATCTGTGTTACCTATTTCACTCCACAAATGTTTTCTGAAACATATTTTAGCTTACTGTACATCTGTTTATCTCAGGTTATGTCACCCATCAGCGGGAGTTTTTGCAGCGCAGTGCATTCTGGCACCTGTAGATTTTCTTCCTCTTGAGAAAGCGTATACCACAGCCCCTTTTCTGTTATCTCTGGTTATGTGGCACCAATTTCACAAGTATAAGCATCACTCTGCTGCACAGACAGCCAAGTTTTATAAAGACCATCTTTCTAGTTATGAAATACTTCTAGTGCTCACAGTGTACAGCATGTGACGCTTATGTTAACAGCGAGATGTTATCAAAGTTTGCAAAGAAACAGAAAACATGAGAGAACTCAAAAAAAAGAAATGGAGTCCAGAGCTAAACCTGAGTGTTTATAATGCAGCTCCTTGACAAACTGAACACCTGGATCAGTGTCTCACACCTTTTGTGGACTGGTTTAAGGCTCTCTTTAGAGGGAAACTGTCTTGTTTCTCCCTCTAAGTCAAGCCCCTTTGCTGTCTTGTTGTGTTTCCAATGTTGTTTAATGTTTCCAATTTTTTTTTAAAGATAACATCTTGACTTTTTTTCTGGATCCCTGACCACATGTAAAATTCATATGCAAACCTTTAATATAAAAGTTTAGGTAAGCTTGATATACAAAACAGGAGATTTGACTGGTTGCCAATAGAGATCACACTTTAACATACAGATACCATAAAAATCATCATGACGTGTGTCTCTTAGAGTCTTAGAGTGTGGATTAATATGGTGACAAAAATATAATATATCTTTTCCAGGAGACAGATGAGTGACATATTTAAACTGCTCTATGAAGGCTTTAAAAAAGCTGCTGCTGGACTGACATGACAATCCTGTTATTAAAAGAGCAAGTACAGATGGAACTAATATTCATATCAATATTCATATTAAATTATTAGTTCATATTAAATTATGAGAAATTATTTCTCTTTGCAGCCAGAAAAGATCTTCTTCAGCCTATTGATCTGTCTATCGCTCACTTCTATGTCTTATTTTGAATGTTGCATCACAAACTCATCAGTGTAATTTAGAGATATTACCTAGGTGGACCTGGCTGAACATACAGAAGAAGGTTCATTTGTACACTCTCATCTTTAAAAGCATTTTTGGTAAAGTTCCTGTCTGCCTCTGTGAAATGCTTTCTCCTGAGCTTTCTGACACAGTTAACAAGATGAATTTCTTCAGTGTTGTCAGAGTTTGTTTTGACCTTGACAAAACTGCTTTTTAGTACAAAGACAAACTCAGCTGGAAAGCCTGCTTTCATTCCAGACATTTAAAACTCACATGTGGGTTTCAGGAGGTAAACAAATGTTTCAAAAAGTCAAACACTCCCCTAATGCCCCTCAGGGCCATGCTGTAATGAGTATCTTATCATGACTACTGACATCATTAGACTGCCTTTCATTATTGTGCATGTACCTGCAAGTTACTACTGCTGTGATACAGATAAAAGTGGATGCAAAAGTTAACCAATACCGTGCCATACAAAAAATAAATTGATGTCCTGGCCATAAGAGTAGCACTGACTCACCTTGCCAGCCTTTTTGGTGACCTCCACACAGTGATCCATACACTCCTGCCAGGGATCACTCATGATGATTAGGGATGAGGAGTTATTAACCTTATATTCCCAGATAGTTACAGATTGAGTTCCTGTTGAGAAGAGGCGACACTGAAGGTTCGTTCACAATCAAAGTAGCACTTAACCTACATATAAACCATGAGCTGCTGGCCAGAATAAGTAACTGAGCAGCAGGTAAATCTGTTAATAACAGCGAGAGTGTCGTGAAGTTAGCACAATTAGCTCTGTATGCTAGTTAGCTTTAACACGAATAAACTCGCACTGAGCAAAATGAAAACAAACAGTGACAGCTACAAACACTAAATTAGCACTTGAGCCGAGCAGCTATGTAATGACTGTTAATTTACGTTGCAATGCACTACAGTAAGAGTTTCAATGAGCTACAGCTAAATGACCCACCTCCACCTCCACACAGGCTGACTTGACAGTTGCTCTTAGCTAGCTTAGAGGAGGGCGTGACTTCAGGAATCTCTAACTCTCATTGGTCAAAAATTAGAAGCCGCCGCTCTCATTGGCTGGAAGGCTGTCATTTTTTTTCTCAATACAGGAAACTGACAACTTTTCCTTGTCAAAAGAAGAGGCAGCAATAATGGATGATTTCTACAAGCGTGAGTTGTTTTTTTTTAATTTATCGTGTGTTGTGTATAGTTTGGATCTGCAGCTTGTTAATTTGTTATATTCTGTAGTTGCACTATATTTCCACTCTTTCTTCCTTTGTCCTGGAACAACTGCACAACAGTTTGAAGTCTAGTGGTGGAAAGTAACTAAGCAGCCTACATTTACTCAAGTAAGTGTAGTACTCAGTTTTGAGGTACTTGTACTTTACTTAAGTATTCACATTTTATATTACTTTAAAGGCTACTACTCCACTACATTTTGGAGACAATTATTGTAGTTTTAAAACCACTACATTTAATTGAGAACTTGTGTAAATAGTTACTTTGTAGATTTAGATTATTATTTCAAAAACAAGCTACCAAGCAGTGTTTGAAATAATTAAACCTCCACCTTCACCAGCTGCAGCATTAAAGCAATGCAAACATTAATACATCAGTAATTAGAATCCAGAAATATGATTAACATTATTGTGAAATGGTCTGTTCTGCAAAGTGATTACTCTTACTTTGGGTACTTTAAAGTATATCTTTATACAGATACTTTTGTACTTTTACTTAAGTATGATTTTGAATGCAGGACTTATACTTAGTACTTCACCTATGTTTTACATTGTATCCAGGTTAAATTAACGGTTTTTATTTAACATGAGCACAACAAGACATAAAGTCAACATATACAATCAGCAGCCACTTTATTAGGTACACCTGTTTAACTGCTTGTTAGTGCAAATAGCTAATCAGCTTATCATATGGCAGAAACTTAATGCATTAAGGCATGTAGACATGGCCAAGACGACCTGCTGAAGTTCAAGCTGAGCATCAGAATGGGGAAGAAAGGTGATTTAAGTTACTTTGAATGTGACATGGTTGTTTGTGAAAGAAAACAGTAACTCAAATAACCACTCGTTACAACAAAGGTATGCAGAAGACCATCTCTGAACCAACAACACATCCAACCTTGAAGCAGATGGGCTGCAGCAGCAGAAGACCACACCAGGTGCCACTCCTGTCAGCTAACAGCAGGAAACTGAGGCTACAGTTCACACAGGCTCACCAAAACTGGACAATAGAAGATTGGAAAAATGTTGCCTGGTCTG
>JAPZEB010000013.1:7364686-7385711 GCA_029783705.1 Chaetodon striatus | reverse complement strand
CACTGTACTCCAGTGGCCTCCACAGTCACCAGATCTCAATCCAATAGAGCACCTTTGGGATGTGGTGGAACAGGAGACAAATCTGCAGCAACTGTGTGATGTCATCATGTCAATATGGACCAAGATCTCTGAGGAATGTTTCCAGCACCTTGTTGAATCTATGCCACAAAGAATTAAGGCAGCTCTGAAAGCAAAAGGGGTCCAACCTGGTACTAGCAAGGTGTATCTAATATGGCTGGTGAGTGTATATCTTGGTGGCAATGCAAGTAAATGTAGATATAGTAAATGTTAACAGTATTTGTTTATGCATCAATCATATTGAATCAATTGATAAGTACAGTACGGGTAGGTGTCTGTCTTGCGGGTATGGGTGATGAAGTTATGGTGTTTTTAAGAGGAAAACTTTTCCCTTTTTCAGCAAAACTGTCTTTTATTCTACTTTTTGTTCCAGACTGGAAAGATCTCACTCTGGATCCAGACACTGCCCACCCTGAGCTCAGCATCTCTAAAGACTGCAGTGAGGCCACTTCTGTGGAGCATCCCCAATCAGTCCCCGACCACCCAGAGAGATTTGACTACTGGGAGGAGGTGCTGTGCAGCCAGGGCCTGGATGGACGTTGTTACTGGGAGTTGGAGTGGAGAGGGCAGCAGGTCTGCGTAGCAGTGTTGTATAAAAGTGTCGACAGGAAAGGTGGGAGCAACGACAGTCGGTTTGGAATGAATCAGCTCTCCTGGAGTTTGGACTGTTCTGACTTTGGCTTTTCTTTCTGGCACAATAATGAACATACTTACATTAAAGCACCTCCGTCTTCTAGGATAGGAGTATTCCTGGACCATGAGGAAGGGACTCTGTCCTTTTACAACATCTCTGACTCAGTAGTTCTCATTCACAGAGTCCAGACCACCTTCACAGAGCCTCTCTGTAAATAAATACCCCTCTTTCCACCAGCAGGTGGCAGCAGATACACTGTATGTGATAAGGCGCAGCTGTATTACTAAATGTCAAACACAATGTGGAGACTTTCAGTGCTGCAGGCAACTTCAGGTATTTTAATTTTGAGCTGACATTTAAGGATGAACTCCACGTCACAACTTGTTCCCATTGACCTGAAAATACCTGATATGCAAGTTCTTCTATGTGCAATTGTTCATATTAAAACTTTGCATGTAATTTAAGACCAACAAAGGTACTTTTGAATTTTTTAAAGTAAAATCCAAAACATGTGCTTTTCCGTATTTCAGCTCTGTGGCTTGGGTAACTTGTGATGGGAATTTTTCATTACTACTTGTAGGTTGCAGCCATGAGTTAGAGATGCTGATGCTGCTACAGAGCAATACTTCAGGTGTCAGTTAATTCAAGAGGACTTATTGTGCTAATTTTCAGGTTTATACTTGTTGTTTACATGCTTTAATTGTCAAAAAAAACAAAAAAAAAACACTTTGTTTTTCTCAAACTGACCGTCCTGGAACACCTGAATTCACCCTCTCTGTCTAAAACTCTGCAGTTTAGCACCTGTCTCTTCTAGCCCCCCCTCCTGAAGCCCAGTCCGCTCTGATTGGTCAGTGTTTCGGCAGTCTCAGAGTCTCTGCACTGTCATTGCAGGCGGGGAAAAAAAACTGTAATAGAGTATGGCGGCACTTACTACGTTGAAAAATCTTCAATAAAAGTTTCTAAAACAAAATCATCTCAAGTGGACATTTTCCAGCAGAACAATGATCCAAAATTAGGGACAAATCAGGACCAAGATTACATGTTTTCCCTAAGTAAGCACTGCATGTAGCATTGTATTTGCAGTCAGGGGATGACTGTGACATATCAGGACTTTCTACTGTGAAAAATCAATAGCTTCTAAATGAAAATCTTCACAACCAGATGTGTTCCAGCAGGAATATGATCTGAAATCAAGGAGAAGTCTACAACATCAGCAACCAAGAGTACATATATCCTTGACATAAGCATGTAGCTACATGTATCAGTGTAGGCTACATAATGTAAACACTTTCAGTAATGTACCTGGAGCTGATGACCATATAAAGAAATCCACCACAACCTGTCGTCAGCTTCTCCAGAAAGTATAAAAAAAACATAGGGAAAATAGTATTTAGAATGGTCTGAAGCCTAAGGTTTTTGCACACAGAGATTACTTTTACAAACATGTACCTCATAATTTGAAACTTTGGCCATGTTTAACATGAACACCTGACATTGTAAATTATATATATATATGACAGAAGATACGGAAAAGTATTAAAGGTCCCCTTTAAGGTCTGAGAACACTGCAGCACAGAGCAAATCAGACTTAAGCACCTTGTGTAGTTGCACAGTTTACAGAGCCAAAGGATCCCCATTTTGATTGTGCTTGATGTCAACTTGTTGGTTTATCTCTGCCTAAGAGCTGATTTGTTTCTCTTGTTTGATACTTTTACATTACAGCTACTGTGTAGAATTGATATGAAAGCCCTTTAAATCAAGACAGTATGAAATTGCAAAACAATACCATCCTAAATGACATCCAAGAGCAAAAAGGAGACAACATTAACACATTCTTAAATAAACTTCAATTGTTGTCTTTTTCTTTTTTATTGTAGTATTAAAAGCAACTGGTTTTAGTATCTCAACAGAAAACCTAGAGAGTGGCAGTATCATGATGCGTGGGAAAATTCGAATTACTTCCTCCTCTTCACATGTGTCACTGAAATCATTTGAGGTTATTCTTTGACACTTGTATTACAGGTGTGGCATAGTTGAAGGAAGCACAAAAGGAAGTCGTGTTTTGATGATTCATGTTAAACTTCCTTTTACTTGCGTTATTGATTTTATAAACTTCCCCAAATGGCAAGATGTTGGTTCTGCTTCCAAGACACAAATGTACACATACTGTATTATACAGACCTAATAAGGGCTGTTATAGCATCTTTTCCCAAAGGCCCAGGCTATATGAGAACAAATCTGTTTTTGTCAGTGCAGCAATAAAGGATGTATATAAAGAGTGCTTTGCACGCTGAGTCATTATTGGTTTGCTTTTCTTTGAGGCTATATTCTGTTATTAACCTCGTGGAGACGTTCTGTCCTCCTGTGCAGAGCATTAACAACCCAATTAGCTTCTAAAAACACGAGGGCACTGTAGCATACACAGATTTAACCTCAGACATTCTTTATCTCACCAAGAAGCGGCAGAAATTCATAATCAGATTTAAAGATAAGTCTGTTAGGCATACATTCAGTCTAATTCCTCCCACACAGAGCTTTTTTTGTATATTCATCCATCTCAATTTGAGAGCAATTTTCTGTATATTTGGTGACTTACATAACATTAAACTATCCAAGGTCTTCCTTGAATTCCCTACAAAAGATTGAAAAGTCAATTTTGCTAAACAGTACACAAGGTCACTCAGACCTCCAAAAAGTGTTGGTTTATTTGAAGCTCTTGTCAGTATTATCCAGGGCAGATAACAAATGAAAATATGCAGGAAGCAGCCAAATATTGTATGTCATCTAATTTTGACCAGAGGTGGAAGAAGTATTAAGATGAATTAAATTCAACTTTATTTATCCCAAAGGTAATCCTTGTGCCAGTGAATGCGTCAAATTATAGTAACACTACGTACAGTAACTGCAATTTAATGATTCACAATCAGAACAACCAATGTGTTCCCTGGGTCAGGGTCCCTCACTGGGCCCAGTTTTAGACACAATACAGTACTAAATATCAAGCAAAATATACAAATATACAAGATAGAAGTGTCTTCAAGAAGCAAAAGCAAAAACCAGTGCCTAACAGTGTCACCACAAGAGTACGATAAGTACAAGAGTTACTATGTCCAGATCTTTGACTTTAATCAAAGTATCAATACTACAGTGCAAAAATCTTTATGAATAAAACTCCTGCATTCAATATTTTACCTAAGTAGCAGCACATCATCAAGTGTCAGCATCAAAATATATATACTTAAGGTACAAAAGTTAAAGCTTTCATTATGTAGACTGGCCCATTTCAGAAGAATGTCCTATTGGATTATAATTACTAATGTGTTAATGTCACAGTGGAGCACATTTTAATTGCAGGTACAATACAGGTACAATATGTCTCTCTGAAATGTCTGAAAAAATGCTCAAGTGAAGCACAAGTAGCTCAGAACTGTACTTACGTACAGTAGTTAAGTGAAAGTACTTTGTAACAATTCACCACTGATTGTGACAGTTAACTGCAACATGCCTGTTTACCACATCTGTGATATTTCGAAAACACTAGACGTTAGTGATGAAATGCATCCTTTCCTCATTTCTTTGTAACAACCTGATAAGTAGCTCCACAGTTTAGCCTCTCTGTGAGGCTGCACGAATAGGTACAGTGGGGTTTTGAGCTGAATATGCACGCTAACATGCTCACAATGACAATGCTAACATGCTAATGTTTAGCATGTATAATGGTTACCATCTTATTTGTATCAGCAAGCTAACATTTTCCAGTTGGCACTCAACACAAAGTGCAAATGAGGATGATGATGATGTTTGTTTGTTTATCTATTAAGATCCCCAGTAGCTTTTGCATTGCAGCAGCCATTCTTCCTGGGGTCTTGTCAGTCAAGACTATTGGACAAACTGAAATGTTGACTTGGTGATGACACTACATGAACAAGTCAGAGGATCAAATTTAACTTCTGTTGATCATAAACATCTGTGTCAAATTTTACACCAATTTATCCAGTAATTGTTTCAATATTCCAGTCCAGAGCAAAGTGGTGGACAAGCCATTGATGCATTATTCCTCCCAAGTCCATCCAGTTGCCAGAGAAAATATTGGCATTGTACGGGTCTGCAAACCAAATATGTTACATTTGCACATTATTATGTAGCGGAAATGCTGTGGTTAATCTGTCAGTAGGTTTAGGCACAAAAAACACTTGGTTATGGACAGTAACAGAACATGTTTTAGCTTTAAATACCAGCAATATTTCTATTAAACAAAGCTGCTTTTTGTGGCACTATCCTGGCAGAAAACACATAGATGTCTAAGTTAAAAAGAAAAACAGTGTGGCATTTTTGTGGCATTATCCCTGCTGTAAATGTGATAGGTTGCTAAAAGACATCCACATTTGGGGGGCTGAATAGCTGCTGGAAACACAGCTATGGGTTTCTTAAAAACACCCATGTCTGGGGGCTAAACAGCTGAAAAAAGAGCCACAGGTCTGTAGATAATGCCCATGATTTGGGGCTGAAAACCCATCGGAAAAACAACCATGGGTCCCCTAATAAACGCCCACATTTGGGGACTAGAAAGTCTGCTGGAAAAACAGCCACAGGTCCCTTAAAACAGTGGTTCCCATCTGTTGGGTCCTGGTCCAAAAGCAGGTCACGGATCCACTCTGAACGGACCGCAAGTGACTCGCAAACAAGTTTGTGAAAACACACTTTATTTTTAAGTACATTGAATTTACAGCACAGAGCTTTTATTTTGAAGTGCTGTTTCTTGCTGTTGAGTGAGTGACTAACGACATGGCTAAGCACAAGAGTGATGCTGAATCCGTTCAGCTGTGTGGACCTTGAACTAATGACTAGGGAGAAATCTGGACTCCTTAGCTGGACCAGTTGGGAACCACTGCCTTAAAAACACCTGCAATAAGGGGCTGAAAAGTTGCTGGAAAAACGCTTGGCAGGCATCTCCCGCAGGCGTCAAGCCATCCACTATCCCTTCCAACCTCCCAATGCAACACAGTCTCACTCCAAACTCGTCACATATTGATGTTTGGTCTTGGACTTTCCGTATACGGCTTGTAAGGTACCCTGGGTGTGTTGGTTGTTGACGTTCTGGGAGAGCGTGTCGAGTTCTCTTCTTTCAAGATACACTTCTGTTTTCACAGGAAATTTAATTTACGCACTACGTCGGTACAACATTGCGAATTGACGTTTCTTTCCTTCAACAACAAACACACATGGTTGGGTTTAGGCAACAAAAACACAGTTAGGTCAAGGCATCAAAGGGAAGTGGTGAGGTTTAGGAAAAAAGAACAGGGTTTGGCTTTAGAGTCTTACAGAATGCTCACACCACCGCTCTCTTGAGTGAAAGTTGGTGTTTGTTGGACCTGTCCCACTGCGTTTTCCCCCTGATGCTGCCAGGCACTGTTAAACTATAACAACAACTGGGCATGTATCATGCCGATGTTAAAGGATGCATTTTTTTCATTGGTTTCTGACACAGCAAGTCACTGCCCATGCCCTGGCTTTCGACAACTTCGGAGTGAGACCATGCTCCCTGATGACAATGTCAGCTCATATGCTGCATCACTTTTGAAACACCGATATGATGAAATGTACAAATGAAATGTACAGATTTGCAGTTTGCATTAATGTGGGCAGCCCAAGTTAAAAGAAACGCTGAACGAATGAAGTAATAAAGAGGAAGACATAGTCTGCTTCACAGGAACAAAACTCTGGTACAAAACCAAGCCAAGAAGCTAAAGGGAGGGTTAGATTTGTTACTTAAGAATTTTCATTGCTTGAAAAGTGAAAAAGTAAATATATCAGCACCACAGTGGTATAATACTCAGCACTAAAGCATTGCAAGTACAAGTACAGACCATGGGGGATGAAGGACTATGACCCAGTGTCACATTATTTTTGCATTAACCAAAATAGACGATCACATGATCTCCTTAAATGTTTTCCAGTAAAGCCAAAACCTACATACTGCTTCACAAAATGTCATCCACTGTCTTTGACATCATTGGGGGACATACTGTACAAATTGCTTCACTTCACTTCATTTCATGACTCAGTGCGTCCAACGATGCAAACAACAACATATGGGCCCAGGCCACACCATGTCTCAGAGAACAGCGAACACTTTGTGTGGGGAGATTCTATTTGGTACCATAATGGGAGTCATGTGGATTCACTCTTTGCAACAGGAGGCTGGAGGAGAAAAAAGCATGTCTTCTGTCCTTATAGAACGTCTCTGTGGGCTGGTGAGGAGTTTGTCAACCAATCGAGACGAGTCTCAAGAGCATGTCAGCAGTTATTCCAGAGAGGAGCGCAATCACACCACAACGGAGCGGAGCAAAAACATCACAACCACGAAACCATTTGTTGCACTTTAACCTTCTGCATGGAAGAAAGGTGAGCATTTACTTCTATGTTTTTCTCAGTGAATTGCAAAACAGGGCAACTGTTTATTCACATGATATTTTATGATTGCATGCGCTAACCACTGTAATTTGAATCAAAAATGCTAATCTCCTTGATATGCTGGGAGGTGCATTGTTATCTAAAGGTCAGCCATCATTATGTGTTGAACTTTCCTGCAGGGTGTTTGAAAAGCTGCCAGGTTTGACAGCTCTAGCCTGAAAGCAAAACGTGGGAGGAAGTTTTGTACCTGTCATTAGAAAATTTAATATCAGTCAATCACGCACCTTGTGAGTTCCCAGGAAAGATTCCAGGAAAAATGTTTTATTGATGTTGCTTTACAGTAAGGCGTGTACAAACACGAGGAAGTCCGGGGTCCAACTATCATGAGCTGCTCTAAAACATCTGCGTCCTTTGTGCTGCTCAGTGTGACAGTATGTGAGTATCTTTCCCACATGTCTTTCTTTCTCCTTCTTTCTTTTGATACGTCCCTCCCAAATGCGATAGATAATATATTCTTTCTTCTGTCTTTGTGTCCATTTTCAAAGGGTTTATTATGTTCCTGCTCTGCCCCAGTCAACTGAGAGCACAGCTGGGAACTACCCCCAACATTAAACACATTGTGGTTGGAAGGTGTTACAGTTACATCACACTGGTTAACCCCAGCTTAAGGTAACACACTGCACAGTGATTTATACTCCTGTTATAACATGTCCAATCTTTCGAGGGACTCAAATTTCATGAACGTTAACATCCGTGACTTGAGCAAAAAAAAATTTGAAAGACTTGATTCCTTCTCAGAGCGGAAGAATTTTTGCAGATGCCAAGCAAATTATCAGCGCAGCGCCGAAGCCCACATGAAGGACAGTGACTTGTTTTGATGTGTGGTTGAATAAGTTTTTTCTTCTCTGTGCTTCTGTCGAAAAATAGAAACTGAGACAGAGATGGTTAATGTGGAACGGGGACATGTAGCGATACGCTTTTATATAAAAAGAGGTGTAATTTCATGGTAAATTCTGGCTGCATGTTTACATAACTTTATTTATAAATGTTAAGTTCAGTACTGTTTGCTTGCAATGGTAATTATATTCATCCATGGATTAATTTCTTGGTCTGAAAAATGTCCATCCCAGAGCCGAAGGGGATGTCTTACAATGTCTTGTTTTGTCCAACAAATAGTTCAAAACAAAAAGTTACATAAGTTTTAAGGAACAAAAGAATTTGGGCATATATTATGATAATTCTTTAGTATATGAACCGTAAAAAAAAGAATCCAAATCCAGGTTGACATCTTCAAGTGTCTTGTTTTATTCCAACATAGTCGCCACAAGAAAATGTTGCCATTGTACTTAACATTTACTCGCTGCACAGGTATCATACCAGTGATTCTGTGGTGATGTAGTGTATGAGCTGACTTTGTCATGTGGAGGTGGAGGGGATGGTGGATGGTGTGTCACCTATAGGCAAGATGCCTGAGCTGCAAGATGTCAAGCTGCAGACCACTGTTCAACACCAAAAAATAACAAAACTGGTTGTTTTTTAGCAAGTCATTGCTGTTTGCAGCAGCTTTTTAGCCACAAAATGTCAGTGTTTCATAACAGCTTGTTGTTGTTTGTCCACTGTGGTGGACCCGTAGTGCCACAAAAAACAGTTATTCTTAGTAAGACATCGCTTCGTCCTCACCTGGGGTGGTGCAACAAAAATCTGTTGTTTTTTTAGTGAGTCATGTTGTATTTCCAGCAGCTTTGCAACCCCCAAACTTGCTTTTTTTAGTAACCCCTTGAGGATAGTGGCATTCAGCAAGAATTGCGCCCCACCAAACTGGATATTTTAGGCCAAAACATGATGTTTTCCTAACCATAACTAAGCAATTATTCTATCTAAATCGAACCACATATATTTTTTTTATTTCAATCTGATTTCAGAGCTTTTCACAGTACTGAATCAGCCTTACTAAGAATAACTAATGACCTTCTCCAAGCTGCTCCTAGGTCTAACTACCGCCTTTGAAACAGAAGACCACTCAATTCTCATTTGCAGATCAAAAGAATGAGTGGGGGTCTCTGGTCCCGCTTTAAACTAGTTATCCTCATATTTGTCCAACAGATCTTTCATTGTCTCAATCAGTAACTCATTTTCTTCCTCAGCTCCTATCTCCCGTGGTGTACCCCACGGTTCTTTACTTGGTCCAATCCTCTTCTCTATTGATTTACTTCTGCTAGGCCACATTATTCAGAAACATAATATATCTTTTCACTGTTATGCCGATGACACACAGATCTACCTCCCATAGAGCCAAACATCACCAGCAAACTAACTGACCTTAAACAGTGTCTTAATGACATCAGTCCTGGACAGCTGCAAAGTTTCTCCAGCTCAATGAAAATAAACTGAATTTATTTTATTTGGACCACTGCACTTGACCAGAAATATTTCTCCTCTGTTAAATCTCATGTTAAAAATCTTGGAGTCATACTTGATTCTGAATTGAAGTTTGACAGACAAATCGATCATGTAATAAAATTAAGTTTCATGCAGTGCTAATGTAAGGTATCTGTGGTTAGCAGGAGCGTACGATGCCTTTATTTTTTTTGGCGATTGGCTTGTTGCGATTTCTACGTCCCAGCCCTCACCTATGATCATGAGCTCTGGGTAGTAACAGAAAGAATGAAATCGCGGATACAAGCAGCCGAAATGACTTTCTTCCGTGTGGTAACTGGGCTCAGCCTTAGAGATAGGGTAAGGAGCTCAGAGTAGAGCCGCTGCATCTTTGCGTCTAAAGGGGTCAGTTGAGGTAGTTTGGGCATCTGATCAGAATACCTCCTGGGTCCCTCCTGATGTTATGGACACATCCTACTGGTAGGAGGCCCCGGGGCAGACCCAGAGCATTCTGGAGGGATTACAGATCTCATCTGGCCTGGGAATGCCTTGGGGTCCCCCAGGAGGAACTTGAAAGCATTGATGGGGAGAGGAGCGTCTAGGGTGCTTTGCTTCACCCTGGCCCTGGATAAGTGGAGGAAAATGGATGGATGAAAGAATGGATTGGCTTGTTTTTATCCTAGCATCACTGAAAAACTCAAAGATAGTCTAGTTACTACGACAGAAACAAAATCAGAGAAGCAGCAAATCTTTACATTTGAAAAGCTGCAATCACAAAATATTTGCCTCTTATGTGCTCAATGAAGCAAGTGTAATGGTTAATCAGTTGTCAAAATCAAAAATTGTTAATTTTTTATCATTTGACGAATCTTCCTGCGTAGGTACGACTGTGAGGAGATCTGGAGACAGTTTGAGGAAGCGGTTGTCCGTCAGTCCTCTTGTAATGTGACGGTGGAGGATTATTCTCACATGTTTTACGCCATGCCACAAACCTGGCCTTGTGATAGGGTGAGAAAGAGCTCTGGACTTAGAAACACATTCATCATTATTTATTAGAGTGAAAATGTTTTGCGGTAAGCTGCTTTATAATTCCCTTTCTGTCTGTTTAGTTCCTCTTTTGGAGTAAAACCAGGACACTGATGCACAGCTACGCAGCTGTTTTACGTCACTTCTGGACCCTGGAGGACACGCTGGTTGGCTACATGTTCAACGACCTCATCTGGTGTGGACAAGAGAAAGACTCTGGTAGATTTTTTACTAGTTTTAACAAGACAGAGACAACTAAAACATACATGCTTGTACTAGCTGTGGAATGCCCCTTCTTTGACCTCTCATCACAGGTTAAATTTATTTATAATCTGTGAGCAGCTTCACTCCTTAAAAACATTCACAGAAAAACAAGCAAAGATTAGAGTCTCAACAGAAAGTCAGAACAACACTTTTCTCCTTTCTTGTCTAATTAAATGCCACACAAACCATCCCATTTATAATTTGAGCAGTTGAAGTGGTCCTGACCCTCAGGCTGGGAAACACTGCAGTAACCCAACCGTGGCGATTTCCTGTCTCTTAGTTTGTTATTTAGTTACATGAGGTTCCAAAAAGGACACAATCACAAGTTTTTGTTTATATAAGATACATAAAACTAAACAACATTTAATTCAAATTTAATAAAAATGTCATTTGTTTTTAATGAATCAGTTAGTTTGTTATTTTTTGTGTCTTATTTAAGATATTACTGATAAGGCTCACTAACAGTTATCATGTGATATACAATATATTTTCTAGCATTTAACGTTATAATTAACCATTTAGAGTTATTTATCAACACGAGTAAACCCTTTTAAGAGAAACTGAAAGGCCACATTAATATGTATCATATTGTATGTATACCACAAACAGTATGGAGTTAATATTTACAGCTGTTACAATCAGTACGTTCTGTCATTATTTACCTGAACAAATTGCGATAAAATGCAGAAACTGGAAAATACTATGATACAAATAAGTTTCTCAAAGGGATAGTTCAGGTCTTTTGAAGAGGGCTGCATGAGGCACTTATCTATAGTCATTATATTACATACAGGTGATATCAAGCCCCCAGTTTGGAGAACCAGGCAGGAGTACTGACATGGAAACTAAACTATGTGTTGCTGTGGAGCAGGGCAGCAGTAAAATATATTAGCCTCCTAAAAAAAAATAATATCAGTTTAAGTGGATGCTATTTTTAGAATATTTTAACCCATTTTCCTTGATGTCAGACAGCCTGCTTCAACAGGGAAGCCATTAACAGCTTTAGTTCCCCATCTATGCTCTCTTCAAAGCTGCCTAACTTCATTAACAAAAACAGTTATTTTAGCTTGTTTAACACTGGGGCTGCTGGCCAACCACTGCCTCAAGCAGTTAGTTTGTTTGTTTGTGTTGTGTGACTTTAAAATGCCAGAGTCACACACTATTACAAACAAAGTAACTGATTGAGGCTAGATCAACAGCGTCTGTGTTCAGCTCTGTAAAATTAATGTTTTTCTCAATGGAGTCTGGCTTTGAAGAGAGCAATATCACAGCTGTCAGGAAATGAAGCTGTCTGACAGCAAGGCAAAGCAGTAAAAATATCCTAAATATAGCACAGACTTTAACTAACACTAAAATATATTTTGCTGTTGACCCTGTCCACAGTAGTACATAGCCTAGCCACCATGATGGCACTCCTGCCTGCTTCTCCAAACTGGGAGCATGCTGACCACCGCCTACTGTAGATTATACACTGTATATGTAAAAGCACCTTATACAACCCCACTTTGGAAATGCAAACCATCTCTTTAAAGCTACTCTTTTCGATATTTTTATGTTGACAATGGATCAAATGACCCCTGTGACATGAAAGGGGTCATTCATAAGAACCACAGACTGCTCTCCTCAACCCCTGCAGCACGCCACTATATCTATGTTATTTACAGCAGCAGCAGGCAGATATTTTCAGTTAAAAAGCTTAAAACATTGACACCATATGCTACCTGTCCAGCACCTAACAGCAGACAGACAAAGATAGCTACTAGCTGGTGAATATAGTGACAGATTGAGCAGCTAATGAGCCACATATTTCCCTCAGGAGTTGGTAGAGACCAAAACCAGAGCAAAAAAAACAAAAAAAAAAACAAACGCTCATAAGAGACTGAAGACTTACTTTAACCAGGGGACAGAAACATGACTCCAAATAATTGATGATGTAGCTCCATCGCTGCTCATGGGTGGACACAGGTATGCAAAAGGCCCCAACATCTCTATTTCAAAGGAGCAAGACTCATTTGGGGGGATTACCTTTTTGTTGTTGTTGTTGTTTCGCATCTCTTTATAGTCTTTATGCGTCTTTTTGTGGTTTTATTTGTCTTTGTGGTAATTTTTTGTTCCTTTTAGTGATTATTTTGTGTCTCTTTGCATTTTTTTTTCTCTTTGTGGTCTTTTTGTGTCTCTTTGTGGTTATTTTGATTGTCTCCTTGGTTTGTAAGTGTTAATTTGTGTGATATTTCACAGGCGAAGGACAGAGGGGTCTAACACTTTGCACCCTCGTGCCTGTGCCCAGTAGGCTCGTCCAGTAATCTGCAGGATGTGTAAATTAAAAAATTGTTGGTGTTTTTTTTTTGCTAAAAGTTCTCTTCACAACATCTTTACAATCTTATCTAAAGGAAGTGTATCCAATGACGAACACGTTTTGCTTTCATTCATATTTTTACAATGAAAAAAGTAGAACAGATCACAGTGTCATTACTCAGGCAGCTGCAGCTGTTTTCCCAAATGTTTCTGTGTGCCTTTGGGTGTTTTTTTTTCATTTATTACAGTAGTAATCTCGCTGTATGTCAACACAACACCTAACACCTGTCCTCACTATTCATTCATTACTTATTTGGATAATATCAAGGGGGTGACACTTCTTTTAAATAATTGCTCTGAATTTGACACACAGGTTTTGATTTCAGTTCTTGTCCGAAGTGGTCGGCCTGCAGGAATCATCCGGTGTATTCCTTGTGGAGGCAAGCCTCACAAAATGTGAGTTTCATGTCCAACACATACAGCTGCATTGTTTATCATCCACATGCAACATACTGCTCCAAAACCAGCAGTGGAATAATTACTCTCCTGTGATTTTCCTCACCTCTTGGTTAGTTTGCAGAGATGGCATGCGGCAACATCACTGTGTTACTGAATGGATCCATTGTCAATGCCTTTAATAGGAAAAGGTAAAACAAAATGAATGAAGAATTTTAGCAGTGGTGTTAGAAATGTATAAAATAATCTTTTTTTTTTTGTCTATCTCACAGCATGTTTGGAAGTGTTGAACTGGACGGTCTGAACCCACACAAGGTGAACTATGTCAACATAAAGGTGGTGACCAACCTGGAGGGACCCTCTATGTGAGGATAAAAACCGCTCATTTTTCGATTTAGTAAAATGTTACTTTCATATGAAAACAGTACCACTTCCCAATAAGTAACACTTTGTAAAGTGTTTTTTTAAGTTGTATCTAATGACTTATTTATCATTTCATGTCGGTCCTTGATGGATCAGTTAAAAGTAGTGAATAAGTGACCCCATCATCAGAGTAAATGTTGGCATTGTGTATTCTGCAAACTATGGATACGTTACAGTTATACGTTGTGTAGCCAATACATTAAACCTGCTTTTGGTGGCACAATTCTGACAGGAAACGCTGTGATGTTTCGATAAATATCAACCCCTTTAATGGCACTGTCCCGGCTGGAAACAAAGCGATTGTTGCCTATTAAACACCCACCTCGGCACACTAACAAAGAACCAGTTTTGTTGTTTGTTGGTCTCGAACAGTGGAATGAAGTGGTCTGCAGCTTTGGAACATTTTACTTAGGGGCCCACCACCCACTATCCCCTCCACCTCTCAATAAAAATGTCAGCTCATATACTTAATCATTTAGAAATGTTAAATGATATGTATGAAACGTATAAAGGTAACGTGTCCATGGTTTGCATAAACTTACAATGCCAACATGTTCTGCTGGTGTTGTGGAATAAAGAGGCTCAAAACACATAGGAGATATGTGCATATGAGTTTACTCCCTGGAAAGCCACAGAATTGACACATCATGACATTTTATAGTGTCTGACAAACAAGCAATATTAGCTCACAAATATGTGACACTCCTATACTCCTCCTAGAGGGGCTTCCTGTCACTTAAGCTGCTGCTTATTGTTAATTAGATAATCATTTCTGGAAACATTTGCTTCTCCTCACACACCCAAATTTGGTCATGTCATGTCAGGTCATCTGGCTGAGGTCATGTCAAACAAGCAATCATTTAAACAATTTAAACATTAGTCAATCCAAGTGAAGGCCGAGACCCAACAGCCTTTCGTCCTCTTCAGTTAGCATTTGTCTTGTTGGGAAATTCTTTCTCCCAATACTTTTCATTGTATTTGTTGGTGATCATGTTTCCGCTTGCACTGAATGTATAACAGATTAAATAGTTGACATATGTTATTCAAAAGAAGTTATAAATGTGATTGAAGCACATCAAAACATCTTGAAGCAAGCCCCTCTGGCTCCTTTGACTCTGCTGAATTGTCGTCCATGTCTTCCATTTAATCTGGAATAGGGAACAAATCCAACTGTCCAATGACAATCTCAGTGAGTTGAAACTCTGCCATATTGGTCCATCTGTGTTGCAAAAGTCTTTCTGAGAACATTTCTCAGAATAGGTATGATGCAAGTAGAACTAGCTAGAACAAGGATTCTGTTACAACTAAAACTATCAGTACAGTTATTCCTAGCTTTGCTAAACTTGCTCTCCACAGTTGAGTTTTAATTCCAACCAGTCCCACGACGATTCATCTTCGCCTGCATTATCTCCTATTTCCCATTTCAGCTCTTTAAGTTTGTACATAGCTATAGAGAATGTTCCATCAGGTGCAGTGTTATGGGGTATATAAGTACAACATTGTTCTTCAAACATTTGACATAACTCACCTCTATAGGCCAATATACAATCCTGGGCTAGTCTATTTTGCCAAGTCACCCTACTTGTTTCCTGCAGCTGTTCTCCCAGCGCTCTGTTAGTATAGTTAATGAACCACTGTTAGTTATAGTAAATAAAGTTAATACAAGCAACATTTTTTGTTTGGTGTTACTCAAAGAAATTTCATTACTAGCTTTTAATTTTGTAGGGTAGCTCTTTTTTGGATGCTGAAATCTAGAATTCAGCACATAAGTCATGCAACTTATAAAATGGTTTTAACAAGTTAGTGACAAGTTGTGAGCCATAGAGCAGTCTACATTGTATGCCATATAGGGGTAAATAAAAAATTCTGGATCCCCCTGATATTGCAGTGACATGACTGTCTTTGCACTCCTTTTGCAGCACTTTGGTACACTCTTCAAAATTTTTTCTGGGATGACCATTGGCAATGTAGCTGAGGCTCCCACACAGACTATGCATTCATTCAGTGTTTCCTCTTTTACAGAATACCACATCCTTTCATACATCCCATTCGATTGGCTCCCTACACTATCTTGTGTGGTTTTGAAATTCCTCTGGGCTGGTTTATACCTTTCTTGTTGATTGAACTGATCTACATCGGTTGTTTGGTCTGTGGCCAGAACTGTACTCATGCTAGGCATTAGTATGCTATCTGTGGTTATTACGGTTGGACTTTTGATGCCTGTATTTATATTGATTATATTAGTAGCTGCAACACTGGTCCTAGTTATTTCATACATTTCAAATTCAAAGACATCATTGTCATCCACTGCTGTAAGAGCGCCCTAAGGTATTGAAGTTCATGTGCTTCTTCCTGTCCTGGTTGTACTCATAAACTCAGTGACATTTTCTCTGTGGGAATCTATCAATGCTGTTTTTATTTTTAAGACCCCAAATTACTTTGATGGCAGTTCTGGAGTCACTGATTCACTTGATTTTGGAGTTGTTGAGGTCACTGCGTGGTCAGGGATTGGGGTCGGTGCATCCTCAAGGTCTGAATGTGAAACATTGCTAGCTCTTGGCTTTCACGCATCTCTATGTTTTGGGGTACTCTGTGATAATGTGTCATGCTTTGATCCAGGGTCACTTTGTGTCAGATTGAATGTGTCTGGTTTGGGTGCTCCTCCTCCCACCCTGATCTCTACATGGCACTAATAGTCTAGGCTCCACTGTCCCCCAACCATCACCTCAACTCTCCACCTATCAATTGTTTAATATACAGTTATTTTTACTGATCTACTCCTCATAATTTGCCCTCTGCTGCTCATCTATGGTAATCCTACATAACTTTGTATATGCTACGTTTACCGCAAATATTTGCTGTTCTTACTCTGAAATGGTAGATTAGCCTTCCATCTGTACACTTCCTCCCTTGCTTTCTTGCTTCGCCTACAATCAGGTGAAAAATTTATCAAGAAAGAGATATTATTATTTTCCTTACTGACGTTTAAGGTTAGTTCTTCTTTTATCCCTCCTTTTTTAAGTCATGGGTTGGAATTTGGTTTAAAGTCATGTCTTGCGAATGCGTAGTTGCATCATAGTCACCTGATTCATGTCTCTTAGCTTCACGCTGTTGTGGCTGAGTCAGTGTCAGGGTGTTGTACTTTTCATGTCCAACCAACCAGTTTTTTTTTCCTGCACAGCACTTTGAATGTTCCACATACGATAATAATCATGGATTCATCAAATGAGAGGAAATTAGCAAACTGTTGGTTATTCACCATTTTGTCTACAAGCCAGTTTTCGCCATGGGTCCCATCATTTGGTTATGTTACCTAGCCAATATACCTTTGCATTTTCTGATTGTATACTCATTTGGAAATATGATTCTTTAAGGAAAGGTAAGGTTCGCCCTTCTGAGGGTCCGCCTCCACACATTTCCTCCTGGCTCAGTTCTACCAAAGATGGCAACAAGCACATATCACTCCTTAGCTCAACCAATGCTCTGTCATTATTCAAAATACGACATACATGGGACAATCTACTCAGCCAAACTGAGTTGCCAAATCTGCTGTCAGACCAATTTTCCCACAAAATGGCAACGCTTGCACAGTTTATACATCACTTTGAACAGTTCAAAACTTCACGAGCACCAATAACCACAGATTAATTCACACAATTCATCGGAACTTAGCGCAGGTCATTTAATGAAACACATAGCACAGAGTGTGACACATTTAGGATCACGTCAATTTCAATTTGCAACACCACTTGTTAAAACAATGATTGTACCACCAAATGGAACATTCAAACCTCAGAATTTAACTGTAGAATGATTTGTATACTGTAACTGTATGTATTGTGTAATTTGTGTAATTTGAAATATAAATTTATGCCGGGAAAATGCATATCACAGATTTTCCTCTCTCTCCTATTCACCAGAACACACACACACACGCACAGCACCAGCTCAGACACTCTTACAGACAAACTCACTACATATATAGATTGAAGTTTGGAATCAGCTTTAGAAACACAACAAATATAACATTTTGTTTTTCCTCTTCTAATGTCTTTAACTATTTTAAATTATTGAAACTACATTCAGGTTTTTTATAGGCCTCTTTAGGAGATATTGTATGTGGCCACGTGCTTGTGGACGATACACAAAGCAGGCATTTTAAATGCACTGGATCATACCTTATTTACACAGTTACTGTAGGCTTATCATGTAATATATACAGTTATCATGTAATATGTATATACTCTTATAAATTGCTCACATCCTAAAGAGACTGCAATATAATTTTCAGATTTGTACATTAATAGCACAGGCAGCTGTATTCGTACAGTTTGTGTAATACTTTATTTAATGCACTCGTCCGTGTCTAGTGAACTGCTTCATGTATGTTTTATTAGATAAGTCCGTAGCTTGTCTGTATAGATTTCCTGTGCTTGTGACAGAGCTAACTTTTTAGTGTTCAGACTTATTATGAATGAATGAGTTACATTTGCAAACACTCGGGTTCAACCTTGAGCGAGGTATCTCATCTTGCAGTCTCATGTAGTCAGGCTCACTCTGGTCTGGTCTCTCTCTCTGCCCCTGGGTAGAGTACTAACTTAGCTCATGTGGGTCACTGTTAGCTTACTGATCCTATCTCTGTACCCCATCCTCCATAACTCTAGCAAGGTCACATGAAGAATTAAAGATAGAAATATCTCCTAACTTTTTTGTCTTTATGTGGCCACACTCTGCTGTTTCCTTGCAAAATATGTAGTGCAAATGACCTGACATGATGCTGACAAAATTTAGGTATGTGAGGAGAAGCTGATTATCTAAATGATATGAAGCAGCAGCTTAAGTGACAGGAAGCCCCTTTGAATATGTGTGTATGGGAGGGCTTAGGTGATATTGCTCATTTGTCAGACAATATAAATTGTCATGATGTATCAATTCAGCGGCTTTCTCATGAGCAAACCTTCAAATGTCCAATTCTATGTGTTCTGAGTCTCTTTATTCTACAACACTGGCATCTATGAATAACAACAACTTTTGGGTTGCCAGGTTGTGAAAGATTCCTCTGGCAGAACTCTTTTTTTTCCCCCTTTAACCCATTTGGAAGACCCTCTAATGGACAACTATTGAATGAATCTGCAGAGGATCAATTTATTACCTCAAGTTTTAAGTCCGCAAATATCTATTAATAGATGACTAATGTTTATGACTTCACAGTCATGGAATTACAAGATTATGTTTTGTTATATAACAACAATAAAGCTGAATTGAATCTGGATTTTTCAGAGCCCAGAAACCAACAACTTATTCTCATTAAGAGTTTATAAGATCCTTAAAGCATTATTATTACCCGTTGATATTACTATAAGTTACAGCTTATTTATCGATTAATGGAAGAATTCCCTCTGTGTTCCTCCTCTGCAGAGAATCATGTAGTGAAGGATCTATTGTGGACTTGATCCAGATCCTTCAGTCTAGAGGTTTCCGCTGGACTTGTACAGACAACGACCAGTAAGTGACTTTCAACAAGTCTTTTAAAGTAAATGACAAAATATGCTGTTTCTGCACACTATCTAGAATAAACCAATCCCGGTTTCCAGAAAAAAAAGTTGGCAATATACGTTTCTGCAAACCATGACTATGTTATAGTTCAACTTTTCACATGAATCATATCAACGTTTATAAAGTGATGTAATATATGGTAGATTTTTGACAATGGGGGGCAGAGAGCCTGAGTAAGATGCACAGTGGTTGTAGTGTACAATTGTAACATATAGTATACATGGTTTGCAAAAATGTATGATGAAAACATTTTTTTCTGGCAATTTGATTTAGCAAACCGTAGAAGTGTTTTCTGTTCTGAGCTTGACAGACAGAGAAATCGATGAAATGTGTTACAGATACAGATGTTGTTTTTGGCTTAATCATTGAACTTCCTGATGGACGTACCCTGGAGTAACATATCTAATATTTGTCCACAGGACCCTGATGATCCTTCAGTGTATCCAGAACCCCAGACAGTCCTCCTGCCAAACATGTGCAACCAAGAATGTCACACAGAAAGAGACTCACATTTAACTGAATCACCCACAGATTCAACATGTGTTCTGATATTGTTATTTGAAGTTGGATTAAATTAAACTGCTGCTTAAAACATTTCCTGAATTAAAGCAGAGTGTTTTCTTCATACCCTGAACTTTTCATTGATCCCATTTTATTAGCAGATTAGAGCAGGCAGCCTCTCAGAGTGCAAAAATTATCTGCTCCTGAGGCCAAAAGCTTCTGCCTTAGTGTCCACTACATCATGCTAATTTATTGAAATTAAGGGGGATGAAATGTAACCAGACACACCAGATGGGCTGATACACAGAAACATCTGAGAAGCTGTTATTAGGAACTGTTTGGAAATGGGAGGACGCTTTCAAAACATACTTTGCAGGTGATTGGACGAACTAACTGTTTATCATCGTCTGTAACAGGCCAGTTGGGAGAACAGCTGAAACGTCTTTTCCACTGAGAAAAGGCAAATGAACAGTTGCTTGCTCCTCCTTGTCATGGCACACACCTACATCACACCTGTAGGTGCCAGTAGCTTTTCACAAGATGCTGATTGGCTAACACAAACACATTTCTTGAAGCCTGAGAGCATGGTCACACATTGCTAAAATTAAATCTTTAACTGACATACTTTCATTCCATGTGAGCGAAGGGCAAATAAAACATTTGCAAATCTTAACATCACCTGGTGTTCAACTTTGTGGAATTTGACTTGTAAAGTTGCAGCCTCAACCAACAGTAAAGGAATATGTGTAGAGGAGACATTGATTGTTGCCATGTTAAGCTAGCTGATATTAAATGATAATGGCCATGAAAAATGCAATCTGTCCCACATGAGAGATGCTGCCTGGCCCACAGTGAGTTGGGAGACAGGCATGGACCGTAAGAAATTGCAAAAAATGTGCCAATAACATCATTGCAGTCAGGAACACTTTAGGCAAAGAAAACTTTATTTACATTTGCAGTATTAAATTTGGCGGTATGGCTCTGTTCTTGGGCCTCTTCGCC
>JAPZEB010000013.1:7338458-7348692 GCA_029783705.1 Chaetodon striatus | reverse complement strand
ATTTTTGTTTATGTGTTAAAGTGTTTTCAGGTATGACGCTTGTGTGGCGGACCCCGCCACTGGAGAAAGACCTCACACAGCTGCTGCTGACCACCCTGACAGCCTGCTGGAAGACACTCAGGTAATATTAACAGTTGCAACACTGGAAGATCCGTCTGATTCCCTGACCACAGAGAAATGACCGTACTGTTAGTGTTACTGGAAACACTGTAAAGCAAAACTTCCAAAAATGTGTAAAGGGAAGTCCGTGGACACAGTCATAATTGCCCATGCAGTCACAGATGGATGCATCGTGTGCCACATTTTAACAGTTCCTCTTTTTTTTTCCTCTTATATTTGCTGTAGTCAGAAGCTGCCAGCAGCAGTGACGTCAGACTGAAAGCACAGATTGTTATCTTGGAGGAGCAAAGGCAGGAGGTGAGTACATTTCAGAAGTGAGATTTATATTCATCCCAAAACACACTTGTACCTTTCAGTACCTAAAAGATTCATGTTCTCTTTTTCACTCAGCTTCTTTCTATTAATGAGAAATGGGCAAAGGAGTACAGAACCATGGTGCAGTACTACAAACAGAGGGTAAGACAGGGACAATCCACAGTCGGCCTGTTTAATTACTTCTCTTATATGTCACTTCAGTGCTTCATGCCTTGTGTCATGTGTCCTTTACTTCACCTTCAGGTCCGAGATTTGAAAGCACTACTGCAACATGATCACTTAAACCAGGAGACGTGTGAAGAAAGAGAAAGGAACGCTACATTAAACAAGACAATCAGACATAAAAAGAACACACAGGTAAAAGCAGCATTTATTTTAACTCCACATTCAATTCAAGGCTTTTAAGTGGATTGAATATATAAAAATGTGTATAATTAAATCATCTCTAGACTGGAGATGAGCTGCTAGAAGCAGAGAGGGAAGCAGAGAGGGAAGCAGAAGAGCTGCGAGCACAGAACAGCACTTTGACCCGAAGAGGGCAGCACCAGCATGAAGAGATCAGACGGCTGAATAAGGTCAGTCCTGAAATTAATGAACAGACATCACAGCAAATGCAGTTTTGAGTGTTTATTTTCTGCAACAGTAGAATTAAAGATGCTTTAATGTGTGTGTGCAGGCTTTAGAGGAGGCGCTTCAGAAGACTCAACCTCTTGATGTGAGCGGTGAAACACTACAGGATGTGTGGAAACACCAGGTGAGCCTTGTTTATACATCATGTACTACTGATATACGGGGGAGAAGATGGTGATACCGTTCTCACAGGGTCTGAAATTAGCATCTGCCACCCACCAAATGCAGGTGAAATTAGGCAGTGGTAAAACTGTCACGCCATCTGGCAGTTTGGCAGAGAGAGAAAACGCACAGCAGAAAGACATGTTACACACGCTGTTATATAAAAGCAGCCCTGGCTACTGGCTGTAGAATCTTATTCGGTTTGACTGACAGCAAAAGTTCACTGAATTCAATTTTCTCTTTTAACTCTCTACAAGAACATAAAGGATTTGAATCCTTATCTCATGTTTCTTTGTCATCCATTTTTAGGCTGAAGTCTACAAGGAGGACTTCCTGAAGGAGCGCAAAGACAGGGAGAAGCTCAAGGAGAAGTATCTGGAACAAGAGAAGAAGTTTAGGAAAGTTCACACTGAGCTACATGCCCTCAAATCTCAGGTACATTCATGGAGTTTATGTGCTCGTATTCTGCCATGTTCATTCAAGTAAATGTAAGAATAAAAGCATAAAGACTTAAATATAGTGTCTCTGTTTTTCCCAGGTGGCTCGACCTCGTCCTAAGGAGTCCGCACTTGAATGCACCTGCACAAATCTAGCCTCAAACTGGGAGGTCCGCCAGATCAACCAACACCACATCCAGCTACAAAGACGTTACACGCTTGATAACAAACCGTGAAATTCAACGACCTCCTTGCTGTTTGTGTGATAGTGTATGTTGCCCGCTCACCGCTCCTAGAGTGAGTCTTTACTAGTTATTCAGTCAGGAGAAGATCCAGGAAGTAAGCTCTGCTCTGTGTCAGTCGGGGGCTGACTGACTGCTGCAGGTCCAGCTTCAGGTGGTCGTGGTCGTTACGAGGCCCATCCACCAGTCTGGGTCCATTAGGTGACCTAATGAGTAAACACACAAAGACACTTTATTAACAGCCTGTGAGACAGAAACGTGACCCTCCAGTATAAACACAGAGGAGAGGCTGCTCAGTTGCTCCTTGTCTTGTGACACAGGTCGTCAGGGAGATTCCAGATCAGTTATTGCACTGTCCAAACACTATTGACTCATTCAAAGGTGCAACGTGAATCAGGATCTTTCTGTTTCAAGTACCTGTGACCACAATGTGCCCGCTGTGAAAGGAAAATCCAAGAAAAAAAACATATTCTGCTTTGACAAAAGTGGGAATTTTTCCACTGTGCATCAGAGGTAGATACTGAGATTCATACAGGGGCAGACCCGCGTCTGTCAGGGCGAATTAAAATGCAAGTCAAGTTGTGACTAATCAAGCCTCTCTGTGGTATTCAGACACTTGATGGACAGGAAGAACAAGCACCATGTCACCAGTGTCTCTATGAACGAGCCCTGTACATTCTCTGGAGAGTCATCCTGTTTGCAGGTATTCAGTCAGTATTAGTTCATTTGCACCTGAGGCCTGTCAGAGAGGAAAGATAGAGGTTGTGGGCATAGAAGAAGTAATATATGAGACGTAATATATAGGAACATTTATTTTTAGAGTATATTTATGAATGTTAACTTGTCCTGTTTCTTGTTTATTTATCATGATAGTTAAAACATTATGAAGAATGAATGTGTATTGGGGTGACCCATGTACAAAGGCAATATCCTTGCAGTGGTGGCCATAGGCATGTCGTCCCCTCTTTTAATACATGCTAAATAAAGGCTAAAAAGCCAAAAAAAGGAAAGAAAAATGAATGTGTATGTGTGCTAAATGGTAGGGCTGTCACTCACACAGGAGGGAATGACCATGTCAATCACAGATATCACATCTGCCCTCTTCATAGCTTCATCCCATCCAGGAGATCCTAAGATCTAGGAGTTAATCACATGTAGTAAGAGTCAACTAAAACCAAAATTATCAGAGATTCAGGCACAGAAAAACTAATTCATAATTGAAAATGACCACAATGACCCAAAAGACTAATACTATCAATACATGTATGGTACACATGCATGTAAATGCTCACAGCACTACACCACACCAACACAATCAAACCACTATCACCTCAATAGCATTAGCAGCACTGTGAAGTCTCAGACCTGTAGGGACCTCTACTGGCCGACTGAAGACACTTCAGCTCCTTTGAATAATGAAAACCTGTAATCAAACCCATCAGAGATCCAAAACAACAAAAAAGAAAAACTAACAGAGATACCTGCCAGTATAAAAAGGCCCCATATTGGTATATATAACATTTAACTTAATCCCCACCATTTTTAAGCAGTATACTGTATGAAAGAATAGTTTATAATGCACTATAAAGCACTGCGTAGCTGTGTACAAATGAAAGGACAAATCCATATCAGGTGCACAAAGAGTTAATAAATCATTGATAACACAGGCTTACATGTTTGTTATAATATGAAATCAAGTGTATTCATCTTTAAATTGCTTTACACCCCTACCATGTCTTGTTCAGTTCAGTTGAGTTTTACTACTTTAGTCATATGTAGGTTGACAAAAGCAAACAACAGCGGTAAAATGAAATGTGTTGGATGAGACAATGGGTCAGCTCAGTGATAAATAAGCAAGTTTCAAGAAGAATAATAAGATAACAATAATAAAATAAGATAAAAATGAAAATAAAATAGGAAAAACATATATGAAAAAGAAGAAAATAATAAAGATAAACTAAAATTAAAATAGATTAAAAAATAAAGAAATAAATTAAATAAAAATCAATATAAATACAAAAATAAAACATATTATAAAACTAAAGACAAACAGGATAAAAAAATAAAGATTAAATAGATAAAAATACAAAATACAATGAGATCAAAACAAACATAAAATCATATAAAACAAATTTAAAAGAACATAAAAATAAAAAAGTAGGATAAGAATAGTTGAAATTAAGATAAAATAAAGATACAATAAGAAAAATATGATTAAAAAAAACTAAAATAAGATTTTAAAAAATACAGAGATAATCGTATAGAAATATGAAATAGCAAAAAAAAATCAAATAAAAAAAATAGATAAGAATAAAGAAACAATGGGGTGAAGTGACAAATAAGATGTTGTGTAAGTTAAGATGAATGAAAGATTTAAAATATAAATTAAATATATAAAAGAAAGCACTACATGTATGAAAATGAGGACTGTGTGTTAATGTAAGTGACACATGTATCCAACAAACTGTATGTATGTGAGATAACAAATAAGATATAAAATATGAGAGAAAAGAATGAGCACCATAAAGAGGATTTGTGTGTGAGTACAAGCTGTTAATAAATACTTTATAACACACTGAATTGTTACAGGACAACAGTTGATTTTCATTATAAACCCACAGGGGATCTGTGCATGTGTTTAATTCTCCAATAAATGTTTATTATGCACTATAAAGCTGTAGTGAGCTGTCTTTAATTCTAATGGTAATTACGAATATGTCAAACCCTGATCAAGCACGTGTCCCTCCATCTATCCATCCATTCATCCATCCACTCATTTTGTAAACTAGCTCTTAAGCTGCTGGACATTAATAATGTATCCAATGTGTTTCAGTCTGATACAGACCTTAGGAATCCCAAATTACCGAGACAATCCTGACTGACAACCACAGCCATGTTTTGATTGGCTGCCAGGGGTGAACCATCATATTGGAAGGCCCCCCCTGAAACCAGGACTCCCCCATGGCTCCACACCATCACCTGGACAACACAACACAACAAACAAACTCAAACATTTCCTTGTGCCTTTTTAAGCCTCTTCACTACAGTCACTCACTCCTTGCAGCAACCATATTTTCCACAGTTGCCTATTTGGCTGAGTCATATGTACGCTTGCATGAGTACTAACTGGTAATTTGTCTCCAGACGCAGTCCCAGTGGGTCTGTCCACATGTCAGTCCTCTTGACCTTTCTCCTGATGGATGCTTCACAGGGGAAGTTTTGCAGACTTCCTCCAAAGGTGCTGGAGACTCCTTAAGAGACACAGAGTGTGACTTAAACAAGACACAGTGGTGCTGTGAACCTAATTCTAACAAGCTGTTTACCATGTTGACTAACTTAGTTTAGAGTGTTAGCATGCTAATGTTTGCTAAATAGTACTAAACACAAAGCTGAATTTTCTCACAAGTTTAATTTTGTTAAAATACAAAATGTTTCAGGCCTACACATGTGACACCACAACTTAAAAAATGTCAATCTGACGATGGCACTAGAGGAAAATAATGTATGTATACCGTGCAGGATTATTGGCATATAAGAGCAACAGAAGCACAGATGATGCTGTGCTGACTCTGCTTTATACAGTTACAAAACATCTTATGCACCCTAAAGGATGTGCCAGGGTTTTATTTGTTGATTTAAGTTCAGCTTTTAACTCAGCTAAGACACATATATATGTGAAAAGGCTTATCAGTCTCAACATTAATACATAATCAGTTCTCTGGATCAGAGACTTTCTCACCTGCCATCCACAAAGAGTCTGTATCGGGCGGGCATGTCAGACGTGCTCACTGTGAGCACAGGCTGCCCACAAGGACTTGTTCCCACGAGCTATTCTCTCTGTTTACTTATGACTTTATGATCAATGGGAAATTTCAAATTGTTTGTAGCCCACACTCTGGCCCTTCACACATGGTGTTGCATCAACAAGTTAGACATCAATGTGGCCAAGACTAAAGAATTGATTATTTCCACAGAACAAGATCTGAAGACAACTGTGGAATTTTTTAAATACCCCAGTACAACTCTGGACTCCTATGTGAGCTTCTCTGGAAATACTGAGTATATTTTCAAAAGATGCTCACTTCGTGGGAAACTCAGTGGTCTCAGTGTTAGTCAGCAGATTTTGGACTTAGTATACAAATGTGCATGGTGGTGCAGTGGTTAGCACTGTCGCCTCACAGCAAGAGGGTGTGCAGAGTTTGCATGTTTGTGGGTTTTCTCCAGGTGCTCCTGTTGCTCCCACAATCCAAAGACACGCAATGGTTAGCATTGTTGCCTCAAAGCAAGAGGGTCCCAGGTTCGAACCCAGGGTGAGGCAGCCCCTTTGCGCAGAGTTTGCATGTTCTCCCCATGTCAGCGTGGGTTTTCTCCGGATGCTCCTGTTGCCCCCACAGTCCAAAGACATGCAGGTTAATTGGTGACTCTAAATTGTCCGTAGGTGTGAATATGTTTTTGTCTGTCTCTATGTGTCAGCCCTGTGATAGTCTGGCAACCTGTCCAGGATGTACCCTGTACTCTGTCCTCTGTCTTTATTCTTTTTTCATTGGTATGTTTATACATACACTATGCATAAACCATAGCCAATAACAGCACCCAGGTGAGGTTGGGACTTCATAAAAAGATATCAATCATGTAGCAGCACGCATCCAAGAGTTAGTTATGAAAATTGCGGTGCCAATAAAAAAAGCCTAATACAGTGAGGTGAAACTCAAGCGGACAAAGTTTGTTCCAAAACAAGAGTGACTTTGGGCTTTACTCCTCTGTCAGTTGTCGGTTACGGTGTGTAAACAGTAATGCAAGTGAAAGTGAAAGTGAAAACTAACCCCAAATTTACTCTTCTTATAAAAGTTTGTCCATTTGGCGTTTTGCTTTGCTATACTTGCAATTTTTCAGCGCTGTGTCCACATTGCCACAGCTTCCTCTAGGATGTGTGCTGCACAACCTGGTCGCTACGCTTTTACAAAAACCCGACCCCACCTGGGAATGTTCCGAACATGACAAAATAAGAAGAAATCAGAAATAACAGGCAGAGGACAGAGTCTCTGCAGATAAAAGCACCACCACACACTTCTACTATGTCATAAGTGGAGAATGAGAGGGATTACTATTGTATGAGACTTTAATTTGGGTGGGGGGGAGATCCCGCATAGTCTTTCTTTATGGACTCACCAAAGTTATTACAATTCGTCCAAAGGATTACTTGGAATACTTCTGGATTTCCTGAAATACTATCACTTTGGATTCTTGAAAATTAATTTACCCTCCTGGATGTTTTTTGGATCCAACAACAACAACCATCATCATATTTTGTCCTATTAGTCACTGTACTGTATTCAAACATGTTCATACTCTGCAGCAACCGTCTACAGGCACCAGTGTGCACTCACATTTTAGGCATTTGATGGCACCCCCTCACCCCGGGGCTCAGTTGGCTGGGGGACAGGAAACCACATGGGTGCAAACAGGATGCCTAAAAACTCCTCCACGGAGGCACAGAGTGTTTTCACCACACAACTTTCAAGATCTAAATGTGCAGAACTATTTTTGTTTTGCTTTTTGTTGTGATGATGTCATGTACTCGCCTGCTGGGGCCAAACACACTGCAGGAGCGCAGCAATAAAGAACAGGTGCAGGAGAAGGTTTCCTGTAGCTTACAGATGCCTGATACATAAACAGGAAATACAACTGCAGCAATATGGACTTACAATGTAACAGCTCTGTCCTAAAGTGCAGGGTATATACAGTATATATGTGGATGATACCTTTGCGGTGGACAGATCACAAGCAGGTGTATTCCAGCCAATGGCCTGAGATCCCTCACACTTCAGTCCTTAAAACCTCCATATATGGTATTCCTGGATATTCTTCAGTATCCTTAATGACCCACAAACACGTGCAGGCTTAAATCCTTTAAGACTCTAATGAAGTTGAGCAAAACACTCACAGTTGTGGAGGCGGATTTTGAAGAAGTTTATTGGCACAGTTATAGCAGCAATGTGTTCTTTGTTTATTCTCAACAACAGTCTGTTTCTATTTGGCAGTAAAAAGTTCTCTGGCTAATAGTTTAATTTACAGAAAATGAAAAAAACACGATGACACTTTGAGCTCAGCTGAAGTGATTGTCAGCACAATTGCATAAAGTGCATATGCAACACAAAGAAAGTGAAACCGAGAGTATTTTAAAGTCACCACATCTGCTTTAGTTGCTGCTTCGTTGCTACATTCGTAGTGGTTTAGTCTGAAGATACTTGCTGTTTATAAATAGATGCAGTAATGTATGATAATGGTTATGTTTCAGGGCTGTAAGGTGTTGAAGTAAAATATATTACAATGCTTTTAAATGCTAACTGTACCCAGTGCTCAGTGTTGTAGCATGTTGTTACATTGCAAAGTGTGATGTTGAAAGATGTAATATACTGAAATACTGTGCTTCTCTGCCTTTTTACAGATAAATATGTTAAATACAGTCTATGGAAGTATTTTCAGCATCGACAGCCACCAAGCGGATTTGAAGAGACAAATTCTGGCCAGTATTGCACACCAGTTTTCAACCAGTTCTGACACATCGGCCGCTGAACTCTGCCAACTCCATACCAGGAATATTAGAACATCCACTCGTCAGAGGACCAGTCCAAGAGCTACCCGTCTCAGTAGAAAGCGGGGTTTGTGTGCTCGATGATGCAGCGCCGGCAGTGGCGTCTAACAAACCGCAGAGCCTCTGGCGACACCTCACAGTCCTGCACGTTGAGAAGCTGCAGCTCGCAGCAATTGGCTGCCAGAGCTTTGAGTCCTCTGCCCGTCACGCTCTCACATGCTCTGAGACTCACTCGCCTCAGGCCTTGGCAGTACATGGCCAGCTGCTCCAGCCCGCTGTCTGACACAAGCGGGCACTTACCCACATCCAGGGACTTGAGTTTGGGGCAGCTCCTGGCCAAGTGGCTCAGGCCATGGTCTGTCAGTCCCTCGCAACCCCTCGCGTTTAAGTAGCGCAGTCTTGGGCAGTAGCGAGCCACGTAGCGCATGCCCACATCTGTTATGCGGGCGCAGTGGGCCACACTCAGGTAGCGAAGGCAGCCCTCCAGGCGGGCCACTTCACGCAAGCCAAAATCCCCCACCAAGCGGCAGTCACTGAGACTAAGCTCCCTTATGGAGGGGCAGTGGAGAGCCAGGTGGCGCAAGGCTTCATCCGTCAGTCTGGTGCAGCGGCGCAAGTACAGATGTGTCAGGCGGGGGCAGTGGGAGGCGATAGTTCGCAAGCCCTCGTCCTCGAGGGAAAAACAATCGGTCATGTCCAGGTAGTGAATGGAGATCTGCTGACCGTGCAGAGGGGACAGCTGGAGTGAAGCCTCCTGGGTAAGGCTGATACATGTGACCTTGGAGCAGCCTGGAGGGAGAGGAAGCAGAGGTTAAAACACTAATTATTTCTCCAGGTAGTTTTTATTTAAAGGTTAAGTTTACAGTTGTTCAAGTCTGTCCTAAAACTAAAGTCAGGAGCCTGCGTGAGCAAGACTTAACTTGCTGTAATTATTCCTCCTGTTTATATAATAATCCTTAAGACATTTGTTTCTAGTGTGCCTCTGATTTCAGTAATGGGGGATAAAAATCAACAGTCCAATATATTCCATGGTTCAGCTGTGCCCAAGTAAAAACTTTTGTGGTCAGAGTGTTTTCCAAAGTTATAGTCTTTAAGCACAACATTCCCTCTTTGTGTCTGTGTGTCCCTTCTCAACTCAGCAAAGAAACACTCTCTGGGGATATTTAATATCTAACTAAAAAGACTGTAGCCCATTTTATCTGTGCAATTCACACTGCAAAATCCTGAATTTAGTTTAAGATTAAACAGGAAATGTATTTGGTCCCCCATGACTTACATTAAAAGCACAGGTTTTTACATACAAGGACTTTGTCTTGGTGTTTTGGTGCACAAACATGGGTGGATTATGAGTCAATGGGTCCTTGGGCACAGATATGCAAAAAGGCCCCAATACCTCTCCCACATAAGAACAAAACACACAGACTTGGTGGTGGTTTTCGACATCTGTTTCATCTTTCTGCATCTTTTTGTGGTTTTGTCTCTTTGTGGTCAGTTTGTGCCTCCTTGTGGTTGTTTTGTCTTTTGTAGTTGTTTGGTTCTGTTTGAGGTCATTTTGTGTTTCTTTTTTGTGTCACTTTGTAGTTATTTTGTTGGATGATATATTGTCCGGGTGGCACGGTGGCGTAGTGGCATTGCGTTGTCGTGGAGTTGACATGATCTCCCTGTGTCAGCGTGGGTTTTCTCTGGGTACTCCAGCTTCCTCCCACAGTCCAAAGACATGCAGGTTAATTGGT
>JAPZEB010000013.1:7308339-7331021 GCA_029783705.1 Chaetodon striatus | reverse complement strand
GGCTTGGTAATTACAGCTTAGTGCACCCAAAAATATACATACTACTGTTTATGTACACAAAAGTGTTTGCACATGGAAGGGCAGAAAGGTATGCTCTCCCTGCCTTAGGCTTTCCACATAGGCATGTGGAGGAGGTTTTCTGCATCGGCCTAGGAAAGGCAGAGAGGCCCCAGAACAGAGCCATACTGCCAAATATAATACTACATAAACTGTAAGGTGACTAAATATGGCGACCATATTTTCAGTTTTGACAACCAAAAGCTGATGCCTAGTTGGCAGCCTACCAGCCACTTTTAAAAGTTAGTGTTGAGCTCTGACTGTTAAATGTACCTCTATTTTTGCTACGACCCATCCCCCTGTGATTCCCATTTTTTTTTTTACACTGATTTAATTTTATCAACACTAATCCTGGTCATGTAGATTGAACCACAGTTGAACCGTGCTAGTTAATGGATTCTTCCGGACCGACAGTCAGCAGCCTCTTCATGACAAATGTACAGCATCCTGCCTCTGTCATGTGGATTTGTGTGCAGGGCCCAACAGCTGGGCAGCGACACCGTCCTTACGACTGTCCTGCAGATCTGTATTCCAGACCTTGGCTCGGTCCGCCTCCCGCCTCGCCTCTGATGACATCCACAGACTCTTCCCTCTCGGGAACATGTCCACCAATTCACGGCTACTTTAAAACTCCTCTATTGTGTGCCTTAAAATTCTCACTCACACTCACATTCGAGCAAGACGACAAGCGCCGCAGCCAAAAATGCATCGTGTGTTAAAAATCTGCATTTCACTAAGTTTACAGGAGCATGTTGGGATTGAATCATTCCTGTGGGTTGACCTCTGTTTGGGTTTAATGCATCTGATTCTTGGGTGGTCTGCCTATGATTAGTTCAACTTTAAATGTGTAGGATTATTTCCTTGAGGTCATGTAGCTTATCTTGGCCTGTGTATTTTTAGCTTAATACAAAGGATTTAATGGTCTGAGGTCATTATAAACACCTCATCTATTTCGAATTTCACACACCTGTCCAAATATGTCATGACAATAGCAGTGCCGGGGCTTTTAATGTTTATTCAAGTACACTGCAAATATTGCAAGATTCCTGAGTTAATACCTAGTGATTGGGAATTTTTCCAACATGGCTAACACACACCATGCAACCCAGAGCTATACAAACAACTGGAAATATATGGAGCTAGAACAGTGACAGTACGTTTTGGCATTGAAAAAAAACTGGCATTGAGAAAGAAAACTGATACTGAAAAAAAAAACAGACAGTAAATTTATTTTACTTTGTTCTGATATTTTTGCACCCTGATGTGTTTTTAAATGACTTTTCTCTCTCTTGAAGGACTGTGGATCCAGAAGACACATTCACAGTATGGTATTATATATAAATCACACTGTCACTGCCGCTCCCCTCAAACCCCTCCTCTCCATGCCAAAACAATGACAGAAGGTTGAAAATGAAAAAAGGAACAAAAAACTAGAATTCTGCTTCACGGTTGTATGCCTCTGTGAACCAGTCAAGTCGCAGTTACATCCTTGTCTGTCCAGACTCATGTAAAGCCATAACAGCTGACAATACTTCAAATATGGATGTTGCTACAAAGAAGCTACAAATTCTAAAACATAGATGCTTCACACACATCTTCAACCTGGCAGCACAGAAGATCTATACAATCAGCACAGTGTCAAGATGGACACCCAAGTGTCAGTTTGTGACCAAGTATCTCCCTTTCTGTTCCTGAATTATGATGTTGAATCACGATCAAAAAGAAAAGTGTTCTTGCAGAACACTATAGTGTCACAGTGAAGTTGACCATTGACCTTTTGGATATTAAATGTCTTTATTATTTGATTCTATTAGACATTTGTGTGAAATTTTGTCCTAATTAGCGTATGGCCAAAAACATGTTTTGTTAAGTCACAGCAATCTTGACCTTTCACCACCTATTTCAAAGCAGTTCATCTTTGGGTCAATGTGGACGTTTGTGCCAAATATAAAGAATTTCCCTCAAGGCCTACTTGAGATATCACGTTCACAAGAATGAAACAAGTGCTTATTCACAGTTACCTTCGACCACCAATATCTAATCCGTCCTTCCTTGAGTCCACCTGGACGTTTGTGCCAAATTTTTAAAAATTCCCTAAAGGTGTTCTAGAGATATGGAGTTCACAAGAATGGGAGGGATGCACAGACGGATGGATTGACAACCAAAAACATAATGCCTCCAGCGATGGCTATTGCCTGTGCAGGGACAGTAAAAGTGTCAGGGTAAAAAGAAAAAACAAAACAGACACTAAAATGACTTTCAATGAAAATCACAGGAGAATGCAAAAAAAAAATTAAATAAAAATTTTTAATGCGTGTGTTATATCTCTTAGTGGAACTTTTGTCAGTGGCAATGGTTCCTTTTTTTGATGCCAAATTTTATTTTCAGTGCCACAATTTACTGCCACTGTTCTAGCTCCATAGAAATCAGTATCTTTTTGCCAAATAGGTCAATCGTTTTGTGAAAGAATAAGTAATTTAATGATGAAAGCTTAGATATTTACAGTTAAAACTCTGAAATCAATTATCAGTCTAGTGGCATCTCAACAAAAGTCTCAACGTCTAGCAGAGGATCAGAGTTTCCACAGACACATTTCTTGAGTCATTAATTTTGATGGATGCATTTCTTTGTTGTCCAAGTCCAAGCTGGTGCGATGGGATTCTGCATGGACAGACAAAACTCATCTGCCACTGGCTCAGGAGCAACCTCCAAATTGCGTAATTACATGTGTCACTGATCACAAGAGTGCTCCAGGCTCCGGAGAAACACAGTGCTACTAATTACACCACTTCCACCCCCGTCCTTTCTCTCAGAGTCACACTTCCACACAGCTGGTGGGAAAAGTTAAACAGAGACAGCTTTGCTGCTTAGCTGCACTGGGTTTGGGATAGATATCACCTGGGTCTCTTTAAGAACGCCCAGGTGTTATCTATCTATGTTTTCTAGCTGAGGAGGGAGACTGTTTATCCAATCACCATTAACCATTGATGCTGTACACACAATAAGCTTTGTTGAAGTTGCTGACAATGATGTTATGACAGAAATATTCACTTTTCTTTCACACCTTCACACTTAATCATTTCTGGATATGAAATATCCTTTTAGCATCTGGAGAACCTCTGTGAGATTCTAAATGCTGCAGGAGCCTTTTTTTTTCTTTGTGGTGATGCATTTGCAACCAAAAGACATTTTCAAGGATGCACAGTCTTAGCAATTAGACAGTCTCATCTCTATAGTTAAGACAAACATATTGTTTAGAGGCAGCTGTGCAGACACAGGCTAAATTAAGAGCTGTGGAATTAGGACAAAAGGTATGAATGCAAATATGTTTGCCAGGCAAGATAAAAAAAAAAAACAAAAAAAAAAACTCCAGATGAGGCATATTACTGTATGCAAATAACAAACAAACACACAGATAAATCCCTGATCTGCATACACACCTTCTAAATGTAACTGTCTTCAAAAACAGAAACACTTCTACCACTAGTATTACTATTGATATGCAGCCAGAGGGACTTTTTTATGTTTCTAACAACATAGTTTTAAGAATTCCCCTTTTTCTTATGTCCACACCTCAAAAGCTAAAAATGATGGTAGCTCTTTGAACGCCATTTTGAGGGAATCTTTTAGTCCGTATTTCAGCGAAGCTACTCTCCCAGCACAAGAGGAACCTCAAGTGAAGTCAGTGTATGTTGATTGGTCAAAAACATGAGCCAATGCAGCACCAGCAACTGCCATTTCTGAAAACCTGTTGACCATATAAACAACACAAAACTCAAACAAACAGGCTTGAATTCACAATAGCTGCAACCTTCATGCCGATTTTCAGTGTCCTCGGGCAAAAACTGTGGCCGCCTCAGGATGGGGGAAAAATCTGTGGACTGACCAACTGTCCAACCAACTAACCGACCGACCAACTGGCAAGCTATAGAGCTGCTGGTTGCAGCTAAAAAAAAGCCCTTTCAGGTATGTCGTTTTAAAGAGAACTCCCCAGTGGACAGTTTCTCTCGGGGGAACCCAAGAACTCCATCCATTCATTTTCATCCACTTATCCAGGGCCTGATAAGCATCCCTTTATCCAGCAATGCTTTCCAGCTCCTCCTGAGGGACCCCAAGGCATTTCCAGGCCATACATGATATGTTATCCCTCAAGCGTGTTCTGGGTCTGTCCCGGGGCCTCCTACCAGTAGGACGTGTCTGGAACACCTGCATGCCCAGGAGGCATCCAAATCAGACCACCTCAACTGACGCCTTTTGACCCGAAGAAGCAGCGGCTCTACTCTGAGCTCCCTCCGGATGTCTGTGCTCCTCACCTTATCTCTAAGGCCCTATTTCTAGGGAGATAGGATGAAACCCCAGATGTGTTTGGTCCAAAAATGTATTCTGTTGTAGGCTGTCTATGATATATAAAGTCAAACTAATTTTGTTTGACAGAAACTATTAATATCCTCAATAATCATCGTTAGTGTGAAGCAGAAAAGTTCACTCTTGATCTTTGAAACAGTAGGTCGACTCAAGGTCCACTTACTGTACTTACCTTTTCCAGACCTTTCAGCTATATCACATGTGCCCCTTGAGTTAAGATTGTTAAGGTCGAGATGAAAAGAAAAATGCCTTTGTAACATTTTAGATCACATCCCCTGCCATATTATGTAAACCAAAAACATATATGTTACAGAGCATAAATGAACTTTCTCCTTGATGAATACTGCTATACTGCCAACTACCGGAGCCTCACTGTAATGTCACTCCCACTAACGTTATATTCCACCTGTCTATCCTGTTCGGGAAATGTGTCACAATACTGAAGTTAGATACTCACACAGTGTTGTTTCATCTGGACTGTAAGTCCAGTACAATTTCCAAGGTCAAGAATAAACATACTTTAGTTTAAAGGCAACAAACATGAGGATTCCTGGAAGTGCAATGGATGAAATCATTGCATGTCAACAGATCTATCTCCGTGACAACACAGCAAACTCTATCTGCTAATAAAGACCATCTGACACAACCAGAAGCTTCGGAATAAGCTAGTAATTGGTCCTCGATTTCGGATTGTTGGGTGCATATACCTGCAGCTCCAAACTCTGAGCATTAAAGGATAAACTTTCTCGTTCCTCTCAGTTACTGCTGGGATCTGTATAAGTTTACCAGTGTGGTGTCGTGTTTTATATCTCTGTATCGCTGCAAACCTATCATTAACAGAACAAATACCACGCAGCTGTTAAAATGCTCTTGAAGGCACTGTAAGCGCAGATGGTGGAAGATTCAGTTGGTTTTCGGAAATCAGAGGAGAAACAGTGGAACATCTGGTCTTTACCCTGGACAAAGAACAACGGAACAGTGGTGAAATGAAAGAGAAACTCATGCATTTTGAATGTGCGTATAGCCGCAGAAAGGCATACTTGGCTGAAATCATTTGCCGCTAATACCCAAATCTAAGCTGATCCACAGCAGTGCCGCAGCAGGATCCCATTAACATCAACTCACTTCTGAGACACATCTGGATCGCGCTTTGATACCAGAAGTTTAATGTAAATCAATGGAAGTGATCACCCAAAAAGAAGAGATGCCTGCGTGATGAAGAGGCTGCAGCTGCATGTTCGGAGTGATGTCGCCTTAATGACAAAAACCTGATGAATTTTTTTTTTTTTTCAAAAGTAACGCACAAAAACAGATTTACGGGAGTCATTCGAGGGCCTCTAAAAGAAAATAGGGGCAAGAGGGAAAGAGAGAGGGAAGATAAATTGGCAAAGGAGTCTGCAGACTTTAGCAGAGACGGAGACAAGTGCACAGGCAGGGTCAATCCAGACTTTGACGCAGTCTGGTCATAAACTAAAGCTATAGGGATTCTTTTCAGGATCTTGCAGTGCTGTGAAGCTCTGCTAAGACCCTGTCTGGAGCTCGCAGGATTATTACTGCTGCATCTGGCAGAACAGACCAATCCATTACCTCAATGCCATTAGCCCTGTGACATGTTCCTGCTCTGCAAGCTTCACTGTGCTCCCCTCGTGACAGGGCGGTGTGATGCATGTGAGGGAATCAGAGATGCTCATTTTCTATTCAGAAGTCAGGAAATCAAAGAAAGAAGTATCAGCTGATAAAAAAGCAAGCAGGCAACAGGGGTTTGACTGTAAGAGAATTGATTTATCAGCGCTAAACGGTTACGTGCTCCAGTTTTTTTAAAGGGAAACATCCGACTGAGGGGATAAAAAACATCTGGGTCTGTCTTGGGTTTTATTGAATACATGGAAGTTGATATTACCGTACAGTGTGGCGGCTAGGCTATCAGTAAAGCCTTCACTACAGGAAGGTCTTACGTCACGGGACAACCTGAAAGACAATAGGGCCTGCTGGTTCCTTTACAATGTGCACACTTGGACAGGAAACAGACTCCTTAGCTCCGCACAACCCCCATAACTCCACTGCAACTATTCTCACACTCACTCAGTCTCAAGGATTCGTTTTTTTTTTTTAAGCTTTTGCAGCTACAGATTCGGCTATACATGCGCCAGGAACTATTACACTCTTTCCCCACAACACGACTAATTTCCTCAGGGGAGTTTTCCGCCACTTAAAGCCCTTCTGTCAGTTCAAAAGACACAACCGTCTCCACACTCTGGGCATGTCACTTTATAAATCCTAAGCTGAGGAGGACAGCAGATGCACAGATATCTTATAGCCAAATTTAAAGGCGTGATCTCCTCAAAGTTACAAAAAAGAGCATTTGTGTGTGTCCATTCATCACACAGCACACATTTTCCAGAATGCAGATGACAGTTCAGACTCCAAAAGCAATTTGGCATCATGCTAAACTGATCTGGCCTTTGGAAAAAAATCACTGAAATTCACGATGATGTCATTTTTTTACAGGTTGTTAAATCAGGATGTCAAAGATGACACTTTTTTTGCACAGAATCATGTGCATGAAGTGCATATCTGTACGGTTTATCCTTTCTGGCAGCAGTGAGTGAGGAGTGTAGAGTGACAGGCATGTTAAATGACTGAGGAGGGTAACGTTGGCTACACGCAGCAAAACACCAAGAAGAACTGCACATCAGACAGGAATGGAAAAGCGAGCGCTGGCCTGAACGGTTGATTTGGTTGTGATGAGGAGCAAATGTAATGATCTCATGTGGTTGAAGCAACAGAACAAGGGAAGTGCTGGAACTTTTGTGGTTTCAAACTCTTGATGAAGAAGGGTTCATTTTAACTCCAGAAAGAAGTTAGTTTGTCTCAAATGGAAGAAGAGTCTTCAGTGAGCGAGAAAAGCCTTCATAAAATCTCTGTTTATCGACTAAAAAAGAGTTCTTAAAGCACTATGTATAGCTGTGATTGGTCTTTCATTGTATTTAATTATGTTTATGTCCAAAATGAAGATGTCATTGTGCATGATCACCATCACTAGCTACATAATCACAGTTCTGGACAGCCACTTCATGAAGCCAGGGCATTTTAGTCCTTCAAGATTTGTCACAGGAAAAATGTTGCTATTCTTTTTAGCAACTTTTAATGTGGAAAAAAGCCACGTCAGGCAAAGTTAATCAGCAAAAACCTGATTAATACTGAAAGTTCTTGAAATTAGCGGAAAAATGCTTATTTGCTTTCTTATCGAAAGGTCTGAACCTTTTATCTAACTGTTGGGAAAAAGGCAAATAAATTGTCCACAGGCTGGCCATGTGAGTTTGTGCTTAAATCTTAAAATGTGCAGGTTCTCTGTTGGCATATATGACGGTTACCTTACACTGCAATCGGACTCCTGCTGGATCAAGATCACATGAAAATCCATCTGGTCAGGCTTTAAGTGATGCCTCCACCAGTGGTTGTGACCAATCAGCGTCCTGTGAGGAGCTACTAGCAGCTACAGGCATGGTTTAGGTGTGTGTGATGACACGGCAAAGCAACTGTTTGTTTAAAACAACAGTGATCTTATTGGTTGAAGTTAGCCCGTAGTAAACATATGGTTCATCCAATCACCTGCCAAGTAGTTCTTAAATGTGCCTGCCCTTTACCACATAGTTTCCAATGACAACTTCCCAGATGGTTCTGTAAAAACCACCCAATTCAGTGGCCCAATCACTGCTGAAAACTCCGTGATGACTCCCTAAAAAACACTTACTCTCTGTGTCACAATCGCTGCTGGAAAAGTAGCAATAGCTTGCTAAAAAACACCCACACTCAGGTTTTGTAGCACAATTGCTGCTAGAAACTCAGCAACAACTCACAAAAAACACCCAAATTTGGTGGCACAATCACCAGAGGAAGCTTAGCAATGACTCGCTAACACTCACACCCACTTTCGGGGGCACAGTTTCCTCTGGAGAGGCACGACGACTTGCTAGGAGACATTCAGGTTTAGTAGCACAACTGACTCGCTAAAAACAACCAGTTCTGTCATTTGTTGGTCTCAAACAGTGGTCTTCAGCTTGGCAGTTGCCTTGCTTAGGTGTCACGTAACCCACCATCCCCGCCAACCCTGACAAAGTTGGCTCATAGACATGTAATCAGAACTGAGCCACTTTAGAAACGTTAGGATGATATGTATGAAACATACAGTGTAAAATGGTCCTGGTCCTTGACAACCAAAATAAATGTCCATCTATGAAAGATGAAGTCAAACTTTGGAGTAGTCTTTTTCCCTTTATATGAGCCAGGTGTTTAAAGAAACCACAAATTGTTATTAAAATGAAAAAAAGTAATTTAGTTAAATTTATGCAACCAAGACCCCCGTAAAAAAAAAAAGTCTACAGAGAAATTTTCCTCTCATTTTTGTACCATTGCAGCTTCAGCCACAACTGACACTTCCCTGCTTACGTAATGAAACAAACCACAGAAGAAAAGGAGGGGAGGGGAAGTCCAATGTGTCAGTTCAGCTGGTCCACAACTGTGCTCATATTGCCACATGAAAAGCCCAGAGACCCAGGTGTATCACAGTAAAAACATCGCTCGCGGGCCAAAAGGCTTACAGGAAGCGAGTGCGTGTTTTTCGGCCAGGTGGCGTCTTTCCCAACCCCTGTCAAACGCCCTGCTGTAGTAGAACTGAAAAACGGGACCCTGTTGAAGAAAATGGCATTCAAAACAACAGGGCCGGCGCTTCCTCCCTCGGTTGGAGAACGAGAAGACCAAGCAGTAATCAGAGAAGAGTTATGAGATCTGCTCACTGAACTGCCTTTCCTTCCCCTCCTCCTCCATCTCCTTCGCTAAACTGCTTTCACTTGTTTTCTTTTTTCTTTCGCCGCCTTGTTCTGTGCTTTTTCGCTCAGATTTCCTGGCTCTAGGAGCGGTAAAAAGGAAGGGGGAGGAGCGAGGACAGCTGATGGAGAAAATCTGGGGAAAATAGCATTGGCATTCTTTGCCTCTCTGTGTTCTCTTTTTACGTAGACAATTTCCAATAAGGATTAGAAGTAAAGCAGTGATATTTCTCATTGCATTTGTTACAGGTTTGTTGAAGAGGTCTTAAAATAACCGCAGGCTGCAGCTTTGCGTCCTCAGAAAATCTTTTCTTTCACCACTGTCTGCATTTAATGAGCACAAACTTCTCTAGGCTGCGAATGCCACTGAATAAAATGAGAACAATCTACAACACAACTTCCTCTAATCCTCCATAAAATAGTCAATCACCTGCCAAACATTTCCCTCCAAAAAAGCACATTCTTCATCATCTAAACAAACTTCTCCTCTCTGTGTTAGAACTTCCAACACAGCTGAAGAGCAGCAGAACAAATGCAGCAAGTTTCACCAAAAGATGAATTTGTCACAGCAGCCCGAAGTTTGCCCAGAATACTTTGGCTTAAAACATATACTGCAGTAACGACCACTGATGACAGATAAAGAGTTACAACATAAATGGAGGATAAAACTTAAATCTTCCCTCCGCAGTGAAAACGTCCCAACAGCAGTGACACACACAAACACCTCGCTGCAGCCTCTTTCATACTTGGCACGGAAAAAATCAACAGTGAAATACTATATATCTGCTTGAGTAAACACGAGTGAATAGGTCATCAGCGCACAAGGTTGGTTTGCAGATGAAGTGTGAGGGATTTGTTGCCTTTGGGAGGGCAAAAAATATTAACATGTTGGAGACAGGAGCGTTGTGGAGGGGGCTGTTTAGACTGCAAAGCTGACCCTCAAGTGGGAATACTGTGAACTAAGACTGATCGATATTAGGAGTGTGTATTGCTGCAATTTTATTACATTAGAGTTTGTGATTCTGTCATTGTCCGGCCAAATAAAAAACATTAGGCTTTTGTTAGCAGTGTAATTGAAAATATCTGTGTGGGCGTGCAGAGAATTGAATTTGCTAAGTAAGTTAAAACTTAGTATTCCACTAAGATTTGGACCTTCCTCGTCATGGTTACTATAACAAACTTGTGATTAAGGTTAGGGAACAACCGTGGTCAGGCTTTACCAAAAATGTTTACTGTTGGTTGCAAAGAGAAACAAACAGCAGATAACAGCTAACAGAGGCAAGAATGCAAAAGCATGAAACAGTCAGTGGGAAAGGGCTGTTAAAATATCTGCAGGGCTAATGAGGCAAAGTGGAAACAGGTGAGCAGGTGGGCGGGGAAGGTCAGGTGACTGGAGAGAGAGGGGTTACTGCAGTGCAGGAGGGAGTGGCTGGGTAAGGGAGTGAGGTGAGTGGGATAGAAAGGAAAAGTCAGAGGGCATCTGGTGGACAGATAGAGAATGAATGGTGCCCTGATTTCACATTTTGTTTTGGTCAAAATTCCAGAGAGCTTGCGACATTTTAATGTAAACATAATTTACACTAGATTAGGTGATAATAGGGCCTTTATATTCATCTTTGATTTGGCTTATAGTCAAGAAAGGCATGTCCAAACGCTGGCCCGGGGGCCAATCATGACCAACAGTTCAATTTTAAAGAGGCCAGAGCTTGTCTTGAGGGTGCTTTCAGAGATAGAGTTCTTTTGCTTTGGTCTGAATCAGGGACTAATTTTGTTACAAATTTGCATTATTACCTAGAGTTGGTTCGTGCTCTCAGAAAGAAGCGGCTCTTAATTGGTCAGATTTTCATTTCGTTTGTAACAGGACCAAGACCACCTCTTCAAGAAGGCCTCGGTCTGGTTGTTTTGGTGCGCACCTGAGTGCCATTGCTGTGTTCACACCTGCCCAAACAAACCGCACTTAGTTTTAATTTGATCAGAACTGCTTAGTTTAGTTTACCATTCGATCAGAGACTTTTCAGTCTCTGTTTTTACAGTACAAAAAACAGTGTGGCGCCCACTTCATGTTCACAAATTCTCGTATTACAGACAAAACACCGAACCAACTTAAAAAACCTAGTGCAAACGAAGGCCGACTGTTGCAACGCCTCGTCGCATTTGTGAAGGACCAACAGGAAGGATTCAGGATGCTAGCTAGCTAATTAGCACAATAACAACAGAAATTGATGTTGAACACCTAAATGGATTCAAAAAATATTTTACCAAGTATAACATATTTGTTTCAATCTTATGCCCTCTTAAGTGGTTTGTTTGCTTTCCTCACTCTCGTTTCTCCTCTTGTGCACTGAGCTGAACTGCCAATAAAAAAGAAAAAAAAAAAAAACAACCTATGGGGGCAAAACCTTTCTAACATGCTAATCTTCCTGTCAGAGACTTCTGAAAAACTCAACATGCAGAATTAATTTGCTTCCACCATGAGATTATGACAAATTGATGTCAAGAACTGTCTGACTAGGCCACAGTTGATCCTGGCTTTAACTGCTTGCATATTAAGTCTGTATTGAATTTATGCAGGAAACACGGATCTGTAAAGAAGAATCTAAATGTTATGCTGCTTTTGGAGAATCGCATACGAGTCATGACATGTTTACAGTGTAATCTTTTACTACAGTGTTTTCTGGTGTTTTAGGACAGAGTCAGCTTTTCCCCGTCACTGTTATCACTGTTTCTGTGACCCTTGGCAGACAGAGAGGAAGTCAGCATGTTCATTGTTCCCACCATTCCCTGTTTCTCAGCTACCTTCCTGGTGCCATTATAAACGGTTGAAGGAGCTGACCCCCAAAGCATGGCTGCTCAACGCTCCTGTGAGTCTGTGTTGCATCTAAAGCTTGGCGCAGGCTGATATAGGAGGATGGGAACGGTGTTTGAGAGTTACAACCCACAGGCAGAACATCTCCGGGTGTTGTCAGTTTAGCCCCCGCCTTGTCTGAGTCACATTCCTAAGGTACCCTGAGTTGGGCTGTGCCAAAGCAAACCCTTGAGGCCCAGACAGGGTCACAGTGTAACCCCTGCTGGGAGATACTCAGTTTCATCCCACAGGAAGGATTTACTGTCCAAGACTGTGCCTTTCAGTCTGCGGCTAATAAGCAACTGGGTCAGGCCACCACAAGCCCGTCTAAATAATAAATGAAAACAGAGACACGTCGCAAAAACTTGCCAGATGACTGTCCGACTCAGTTTGTTTTCAGGAGCAGAATAAGTCCTAATGTTGATTTTGTGGGAATACATGTTACAGGCAATGGCCTACTTTCCATCTGTATGCTGATATTAGGGTGGGACAATTATTCAATTTTACAGTTCATTGAGTTTAAAGCCACTAAGTGAAGAATTTTGAGATGATTATCGCATCTTTCAGTTTCTTCTGGTGACATCAGTTTTTGTTTGTAGAAAAATGAAACAATTCTGCGTAGACTTGGCGAAGACTCCAGCCCTTCATTCTCAGTGGCTCTGGTTTGGATCTTACATTATGTGTCTTCCGAAAGAGGAAATAAAAATGTTTCTCTTACAAATGAAAAATTGAATCCATGAGCATTAAAGCGCACTCTTCCAGAAACAACCTTACTTGGTCTGGTATGACCAGCAGCTTATGGTGGATAATGTTAGTTCACTTTAGGGAGATATATGGCTGTACAACTGACATTACTGAAACAGTGTGCTAATTCCTCTCTGCTTTAGGCTACTGAGACACAATGCTTAAACATTTGCCATTATCTCTTAATTGTAGCCTCTTTGCCCACTGTTCAGCTGCAGCTATACAACGGCTTTAAGTAGAATTTTATGGTCTAGTTATGGTTAAGTGACATGGCTGGACATGTCCCCAGCTGTCATTAAAAACACATACACTTGGCTGGACATGTTCCAAACTACTGTTAAAAAATACCTGCTTTTGTGGCTGCAAACACATCTGGAAATGCCCCATAATGAAATAAAAAAATATTGCTTTTGTCACCACAAACATGGCTGGACATGTTCCAAACTATTGTTAAAAAACACCTGCTTTTGTCGCTGCAAACATGGCTGGACATGTCCCAAGCTGTCATTAAAAAAAAATCCACTTTTGTAGCTTTAGACAAGGCTAGACATGTCCCCAACTATTGTCAAAAAATACCTGCTTTTCTCACTACAAACATGGCTGGACATGTCCGAAGCTGTCATTAAAAACTCCCACTTTTGTAGCTTCAGACATGGCTAGACATGTCCCCAACTATTGTTAAAAAACACCTGCTTTTGTAGCTACAAATATGGCTGGAATAGTCCCATAACGACATTGAAAAACACCAGCTTTTGTCACTACAAACACAGCTGGACATGTCTGGAATTATCATCCAAAAATACCTGCTTTTGTCATTACAAACACAGCTGGAAATGTCCCAAAATGATATAAAGAACTATTTCAAAAAAAGACCTGCTTTTGTTGCTACAAACACAACTGGACATGTCTCGCAATTACCAATCAAAAATACAGGATTTTGTCGTTACAAACACAGCTAGAAATGTCCCAAAATGATATAAAGAACTATAAAAAAAAAAAGACCTGCTTTTGTAGCTTCAGACATGGCTGGACATGTCCCAAACTATTGTTAAAAAACACCTGCTTTTGTCGCTACACATGTTCTTAGCTGTCGTTGAAAAAAAGACCCACTTTTGGCACTGATCCAGGTGGACATAGCCCAAACTACTGTTAATAAAAATCAGCTTTTGTTGGTCTCAAACAGTGGTCTGCTGCTGTCTGCTGCTTAGACGTCTCACATGAGTCTCACGCCATCCACCATTCCCTCCTCCTGCTGTTGAAAAACTCAGTTCATATGAATGTAATCTGAGCTACATCATACATACGAAACATACACATGTAATATATCTGTAGCTTGTAGAAACTTACCAACTAAACCTTTTTTTTAATACTGTGATGATTGTTTCAACCATATTACCCTACCCTATCTGATAGAGAAAAGTCTGTCATTTATTTTCTCAGGGACATAGATATGATGTTCCCTTTCACTGTAAAACCACACAATATGTTGTTGTGTAAGATAAAAGCAGGAACAAAGTTAACTGTTTGTGTATGAAACATTTACGTTAACCTGTTATTTGGACAAAAGCCTGGGAGATAATGAGGAGTTAATTAGGAATTTTGCATAAAAGCATGTAACCCCAAAGTGTGTAGACGTATATGTTATGACGGTTATTGCTTTTCTTTTGTGCATGTGTTTCCAGAAAATGTTGTGTCGTATCTAACCAGCTAACTCTATTAACGCAGCAGTGACATTACTGCAGCAGGAGGATACTGTGTGTAAGACCCTAATGTCAATACTCCCAGTGTGTGGTGGGGAAACAGCCCAGACTGCTTCCTGATTAGTTTAGTGGACCACAGGACGAGGTGGGCAAGGACTGTGTAATCTGCCACTGTGTGTGAGTGTGTGAACCTGGGCATGCATGTGTGTGCGTCCATGTGTGTGTCTTTTTAAGGAGGGGGGATTTGACTGTGGCCGTGGTGGTTCCAGACCATGTAATTACTCCCACTTAGCATGGAGAAAAAAAATAACAATTTCAGTCATAACACAGGAGGGAAATTATGGTCGGGAAGCCACTGGCTACGGTCTATACTCTGTCTATATATGTCTATCTGCACAGGTTGTTCTCCAAGTAGACACATTCAGGACAATTATCAATTTCCCCCTAAATACTGCGGGTGCACTTCCAGCAGCTCCACAATGGACAGATCCAAGTGAGTCAGCATTTCCAACAAAGTCGAATGAGTAATCTGTCTCGTCCTGATGCACACCCACAGGAGGACGATGCATCTCACTCTATATTTAGTGAGGTTAATCAGTAAATTAACCTCACTAAAACAAACTAATTGACGCTCATCTTGCATGAAACCAAAAGCTCTTCTGACATCTCGTGAGGAGACAGCCCGGCGCTTTGTTCTCTCTGAGAAACACCTTGAAATCTTCGCCTGAGTGACAGCTATAAACACAGGCTGTAGCTGCTATTTGTTTTCTTGTGGGCAGCTCGAAAACCACAAGAATACTACATTCATCATGCCAGAGCAAATTTAAGATTGGTGATGACAATGCATGAGAGGAATGGGCTAAGTGTATATGTAGTGTTGGTGAGTCACTGGTAAACTCAGAGAAAGAGACCACAGCACAAAAGAAGAGAGACCATAATGTATCTGTGGTGGGGTTTGATAAGGTTTTTGATCAAAATCAGTGACTCAGTGATTACTTCACTGGGTTCTGAGATTTTCTTTTCACTGGCTGACTCATACTCTTTCAACGTTTCCTGCTCACTGGAAGTTTTACACACTCCCAGAAACTGTAAAGGAGTGTAAGACATACAGTAAATGAGCTTTAGGATGATATAGTGTCATCTTACTGATATAAAGCCATTGCATAATAATAACAAGATACCTCACATCAAGATGGCACCTATTCAGTTCAATGAAACTGCTGCCTGGCACATGCAAGAAACTAGTTTCTAGCTTCCAGGCTTACTTCCGGGGTATGTGGCACACTGAAGATGTGCAATTGTGGGTGGGTTTTCTTTTTTTGTGATTTTTAAATTGCTTTTCTCAGCTCGAGGAAAGTATTCTAAAAGTAAAACCCCCATGGATTAAAACTTGTAATAGAGTCTGAGGTGTCCTGTCAACAGTTTTAGAGACTTCTCTTTTATAATAATAGTCAATGGGCAAAATGCTTTTTGGTTTATGCTGCAATACTGTGAGGGGCCACTGGGGAAGACTGAAGGAAAGGCTGAGTGGGTTACTGGGAGCCTGCGACTGCTTGATCATGGCAAAAATCATAATCACAGTTATTTGGGTCAATGCTGAGATCAAGATATTTCACTCACTGAGTCTGGAAACATTTATTAAACTTTTTAAATAGAAAAAAGGGAAGGATTTTCTTGAACTTGTGTAAATGTAATTCAACTGAAATTTTTTTTTTTTTAAATTAAAAAGCATGACATAAGTATATGAATAAAAATACTGTATAACATATACTGTAAATATAGATACAGGGCAACAGGAGAGGGAGAGCTCTAAAAAGTGGCCAAGGTGGCAACACTGAGTTCACTGTTGTAAAGACAGGGGTGCACTAGTTGTATATCACAAGACAAAAGGCATTGCAAAAAAGAATGCTGCACAATACTTTTTTATGTCAATTACCTTTTCTATATAACAGTTTGAAGCCAAAATTGTTACTAAAAATAAAATTCAATGAATTGCCCAGCCCTACAATACAAATACATTTAATAAGTTTGTACTGAAATGCTTAAAGCTGCACTAATCACTGTTTTTACACAAGCAATGGATCAAATTACTGATTGCAATGTGGATGATAATATTCTTTGTGATGGACCAGCAGTGAGTTATCATCCAACCCTGCGGTCCAACTCAGCTCCATGGAGCACTTTAGCATCTTTCAGCTCATTGTTTTGCTCTTACAGCTTTATCGTTTTGATTTACTCTCATGGCTCTCCCACTGTATGCCACCAGACAAAGTTAGCGACTAGCTGGTAAACACTGTGAAGCACGGGGCGTCGGTAGTATCGTGGATCGTGCCGGCCTCATGTACAGAGGTTGCTGCCTCACTGCAGCGGCTACAAGCTCAACTCCGGCTTGCAGCCCCCCACTGCGTGTCACTCCCCACTCTCTCCCTCCCCATTTCACTCTGTCCTACCTAATAAAGCCTGTATAGGCTAACTGTATAAGCTATCGTATTATTCAGATTTACATGCAGAATGTAATGATTGATAAAAGAAAGTGCTTAAGATTTCCTCGGTTGTTTTGCACCTGTCACATATTCTGATAATGCCACTAGTGGCCAAAGTTTGGGTATGTTTTTTTTTATTTAAATCATACAAAATTATTTTGGTTAAAGGAGAAATGATTATGGTTAAGCTTGAGGATAAGTTTCGTCTTAATGTATGGTGAAAAAAATCAATTATTTAATAAAAAAAAAATGTTGGTTACATTTCTCATGAGTATACTGTTATGATTTCTCCTAAAATGTATTTCCTAGAGAGAACAAGCTCAAATTCAAGATTTTTCTGAGACAGTTGTCCTCTATATACACAGGATAATTAGCATCTGGCATCGTAGTACTTTAAGCTCTGCCTGGGAGATTTTGTTCTGCTCTTTCTGCTCTCAAAATAGTAATAATAATAATGATAATAATAATGATAAAAAAATTCCTGCTTTGACTGACAGGTTGTTAACATGTATCAGAGCTGCAGACAGGAGGCTTCAAAAGGCATCTGTCAGCTGCAAAGTATTTTTGAACCATTACAGCGAGCACACAGTTTACATTCGTAACACATACACTCCTGACAAAGAGGAGCGGTTCCCTACAGTCGCTCTGCCAGGGGTTGGAAGATTGCCTGGGCAGGCAGGAGGCGAGAGGGAGCCAGAGAGCTGCATGGAGGGGAGTAACAAACAGAAGGTGAAGCTCTCTTTTCCCATTTTCACTCCCCACACCTTCTCCAGCGAAATCCCTCTCTCTCGAGCACACGTACCTCCCTCCCTGGCAACGCTTTGAGCCTGATACGACCACAGTTTAGATAAGCATTCCTCCACAATGAGAAGCCAGAAGTGTTTTTCTTCTCAAACAAAGCCCAAGAAATGCCTTTGGTTTCTGATGGGAGCTGTGAGTTTGTTTTCAGTTTAGGGTTATCCCAGGAACACGCAGGTTTCTCTCCAAAAATAGGCAGTACAGAGAGTGGATGAGGAGGAAAAAGAGGGGTGGGAGGAGGAGGAGGAGGAGGAGGAGGAGAAGAAGAAGGGAGGGAGTTTGGTTAATGAGCACCAGATGCCTTACCTTCGGTGGTAGCCACATTCTTTGGAGCTTTAGTTGGTGTGTGATCTGTGCTAGAACTTATGTCAGAAGAGATGCTTGAGCTCCCTTTACCTGCAGGGGAAATAGGAAGAAAAACAAAACTGCTGGGACACAGTATAGCAACATAAAGATGACAAACTGCACATGTGATTCATTGTTTTTTACTGCACAGCCTTTGAAAATATTTTTATTTGAGACAAAATACTTTCTTCTGCTTAATTCCTGAAGAGTGTCTGTCAAAGATAAGGTGTTTCATGAGGTATTTAATACAGTAAGGAGGTATGAAGTGTAAGGAAATATAAAGCCCATCACTCTCTGCTTTCATGACTTTTATGCTCCTCACTCTTGGATGAATGGTTAGGCTTGGCTCATGCACAAAGTCTCTGCTGGTTTGTTTGAGTAAGTGTCCGTTGTTTGATATTTGGAAGAAGAATAAAGTCGTCTGAAATCCCTCTCAGCCTTTAACTTCCACAGAAGACGAGTGAGGAAACACTCAAGATATGAGCGACCACTCTCTTAATGAATGATTACAATGTATCATCAGCTGCGTACTTCTTAGGTCAGAGAGTCCGTACAACTGCCACATGAAAGTGCTTTATACTGAGTTTACATGAATTTACAGCTCTTACTTTATGAGCTATGCTTGTGTTGTTGGATTTAGATTTCCATACAGTCGCACAGGAGTGCTAAATTTCGAGATATTCTTTGAATGTGTGCCTCTGCTACTGCGCTACAACAGGCCTAACTGCCATGGTGACTGCAGGCTGCCTGTGGAGTGCTTGTTTATGGCATTTTCATTCCTCTGTCGGATCATAAATGCAGCTTTGTGGCTTTCCTGAGACTAAGTATGCGCCTTTCACCCAGCACGAAGAGGTATTCCCAAACAGTCACACCCACATGCACATCAAGTGCAGCCACCTAAACAGACTAGACAGTTCCCGAAATAAGCAGTAAATATGAAAGAGAGGGAAAAAAAAAATGCAACCTGTGACTTCACATTCAGCCGCACGAAAGACACTCATTCACACAGATGCATATAAAGCGATTTTAAACCAATGCAGCTCATATGGTATGACATTTTGTGGTGACATCACTGAGCCAGCACATCTGCTACGGCTCTCTCAGTCCCCAGAAATGACTCAGAAACTTATGAGGGGCTTGCAGATGTCCACTTTTCTAATATCTGAGCAGAAAAAGCATAAGGCTGGGTTAACACCAGCAAATATATCTCAAGATGTAGCTGCAGGTTTCTTTCTCTCAGCATGAAGAATTCTGCCTGTGTGGATCTGTGCAAGGCTGGTTGTCTTTCATGGAAAAACAACTTTCAGAAAAGCTCCTGCTTCCTGTCTTATGCTTACATAATGTGTTGGTGGAGGGTTGCTGCATAGTTGTGACCAGTGTGTAATTAATTGTGGAATCACACTTGAAAACAGATGTGGACAGATGGACTGCAGAATTCTGCACTTGTAGCTGAGGAGCTGGTCCCAGACAAAAATGCTGATACTTTAAATGCTGTGCAAGATGGCCTTTTGTGAATTGATACTATGAATAAATTTGTAATAATGTGAATATTAAAGGATGCAGTCCTTAAGATTTTTATGAAGTCAATCCCAGATTCAATGCTTTAGAATTTTATCCGCAAAAGCAATACAGTGTACTTATGGCGTGATTACCTCACTATATAGTTGTTTTCATTGTTGGTGGCGGAGTCCGCCATCCCCCACTGTATTTAAACTGCAAACCTTTGGAGAAGGAATTCAACAGAAAGTTGAATGACAGAAAATGTAATGTCAGCTATTTTGATAATTGATTAATTTTTGAGTGTTTAAAGGCGAATATTCTCTTTTTCCAGCTTCTCCAGTGTCAATATTTGCTGGTGCTTGTAGTTGTCTTTGATTGTAAATTGAATAACTTTAGGTTTATAGGTTTTTTTCTGACATGTTTAAAACAAAAACAATGTATCAGTTAATTAATTGAATGGTAGACAAATAAAACAATTGCTAGTAACAGCCTAAAAACCCAACACTCTCATATCTAAATGACAAAAAAAGGTCAGTTTCCACTGACTTACAAAATGGCTAATATGGCCGACCCCAAAATGACATACAACATTCAAACAGTTGCAGTTTTAAACACGTCCTTAACATCACGAAATGGTCAGAGTTCCGCTTCAAAGCTATCAGGTTAGGTTTAGGCAACACCTCTATATGGTTAAGTTTAGGAACAACATCATGGTTTGGCATTAAATAAGTACTTTTTTTTCACAACATACATCACTAACATAGCAGGCCACACATACTAGCATACTAGGCTACATTGTTATTAAAAGAAGCAAGGTTTGACTTCGGCACGCGAACATTCGTATCCTCCATGAAAGGCCTGTGCTTGTTTGACCCATTCACTGACCCTCACACCCAGCCTATAGAGGTTTCTTCGATATTTGTACAACATTACGTGGACTTTGTTGCTTTTTATGCTATGTCATGTCACTTCATCTTCTGCTACACTAATCATTACCACAGTCACTAGAGGGCATCACTTACAAAAAAATGACAGTCGATCCATATGGTTTGGTTTTTCTTTGGGTTGTTACAGTGCAGCCAAACAAACAGTTGCTTTTGTATGTATTTCTAATCAGAGTAGTTTAAAGTAGCCACCAGTGAGCTCTCGTATCACCAAATACACCAGGACTGAAATTTTATAGACTATAACTTTAAAGCACAATTGTATTTTTTTTTTATTTTGATGAGGTAAACACTTCAGACAACTGGCTAATGTCTGTAAGTACTGAGATATTAAACAGTCAAACTGCGCATCATAAAATGTGTACTGACCTCTGTGAAACCCCTAAAAAAGGCTTCGTCTGCTGGCCAGTAAAGCTTACATTTAAAGTGTCACTTTTATCTGCAAAATGACTCATAAGAATATTTATTAAAGCACTTAATGTTTCTCAGGCTTTTTCCAATGTCTTCATTTACCCCTGCAGTCAAACCAGAAACTTAAGCTGCATCTATGGTGAATCATAAAAGGGGTGCTTTTAGCGCCAGACTCAAATCAATCCTAGTGAGCTCACAAAGGCTCACAGATTTGATTGGGGAATATTACATCAACAAATAGACAAGTCTCTGTTTGCACTAGAACTTTGCTTGATGTATAATGCCTGTGTTTTATATTGTAAACCAACTGCAACCATCAGGTATTCGTCTATCTTGCAATAAAAGGGAGAATTAAGTCCTTATGAATCACTAGAGGTTATTTGTAAAACAGGAATACAATCTGCAGAGCCAACACCACATTTTTCCCACCTGACTAATGGCCGTTAATCTAACAAAGATTGCTAATGTTGCAGATTCAGCTCAAGGAAGATTCACATCTGTGATAGGATCTGTTCATGTACCTGAAAAGGCTGGATTCCTGGGTGGAGCTGGTCCACTTGTTATTTTTAACATCATGACTTCCAATCTTTTCTCTGCAGTTATTGACTTAGGAAGAGAGCACACTGGAATGTTATTTATACAAACATTTCTGCTCTGGAGAGACAGAAATAATGTGTTTGGTGGAGTTGGACCGCAGTTTTTTATGAATAAGTTATGCTGAGGATTAGAAGGAAAAGACAGAGAAGAGGTGGGAGGTAATATATCGAGGCTAATACTCTCGGTACAAACTGAATAAAGTAGAGTTTGACTGCCCTGCTGAGCTCATGTTTGGAGATTTTATCAATGTTGTGGTATGAGAGTCAGCAGATATGGATTTTGGCTTTTATAATATCACAAAAAATGTTTTTCTGTGGGTTTAAGCTCCAGTTAGGTGAAATAATCTGAACATATCTGATAGCCGAGCAAGGTGGGCGGCTTGACTATCAGCTCATTGTTGGTATTGAGGTAATAGACCAAAAATTGTAGTATTTTTTCAATATTTCTAATAGTTAGTTATTTTCATAAATAAATGAGGGAGGAAATCTGTGCAAGAGGGACAATATTACCATTTTCATAATGGTCTGAATATCTTAATGAGCTGCAGGAGTCCCAATTATAGATTGCTAAAACATTACTATTCACTTTGTAGGAAGATATTATTTTAAAGGAGCAGTGTGTAGGATTTAGTGGCATCTGGCAGTGAGAACTGCAGATTGCAACCAGTTGAAATTTCTCTTGTGTACCAAGCATGAACTCCCAGTTAGAATTCCTTCGGCATTCATTGTTCTGGAGGTTTTAACTGGGAGCCGAATTATCCACAGAGCTCTCTTCCACTCCAAAATAAACAGACCATGTGATTAAAACTGGTATAAACACTGATTAAAACTGGTTCACATTACAAATGTGTATTTGTCAGTCACTGTTTGGTTTGTCTGAGATGGGCAGCTAGCACCTGCTAATGTATGCTCACCTTTTGTCTCTGATAACTTAAAAATCTGACATTGACGAAGTTTGTTCTGGGAGCCGAATTATCACCAGGGGTCTTTTCCTCTCCATAACATATGGACCCATTGATTTCAACAGGTAAAAACACAAAATAAAGCAGTTTCATGTGAGAAATAAGT
>JAPZEB010000013.1:7280367-7294810 GCA_029783705.1 Chaetodon striatus | reverse complement strand
GTCACTTTTTTAAAATAAAATAAAAACGACTTTAAACCAACAGTACCTGGCTCCTGAAAGTCTGTTTCTCTCCTGCTGACTTGACAAAGGGTCTCCAGTTGAACAAAGGTGTCAACACTTATGCAGATTATCCAATTAGTCAGTTATCTTGCATGTTTAATCCACTGCCTTTAATCTGTATTTTATGTTCACGCACGAAGCAAAATAACTCTGATATTATAATATTATTTTTTTACCTGTTAGGTGGTGTCTTTTAGTGACTAAGTGGTTTTACATTGACACGGAAAGTAAAACTGAGTGTAGTGAGGATCTCCCAGGCGGGCGGGCGTTGTCAGACGGAGCCAAGCCCACAGGACGTGCAGTCAGTCTGCTGCTAAGTCTCTGGAGTTAGCTAGGCAGCTAGCCATGAGCTAACAAGTAGCTAGCTGAGTCTTCTCATCTTGCCACCATAATTCAACCTCCGTCAAACGTCGTGCTAAGGTGAACACTATTTAATTTGCCGGTAGGTGATGTTCTCCACACAAACGTTGCTGTTGTAACGCTCGCTGCTGGTCACGTTTGCTCTTTTTAATTTTTCGTTGCATCATTTAGTTGTGATTAGCTGCTTGTTAACGCTTGCTAGCCTTTTTGCCTGTGTGGCCACCCTAGCTGTGGCTAGCGAGGACCGACCGAACATCTGTTGCTGGGTATCTCATGTTAAAGATTTCTCTTTTAATTCATTTATTTGAGCCTCTATCATCATGCCGAACTTCCCCAAATGTTAATTAGCGTTCAGGTGACGTTAACCTGCTGGAGTAACGGGTAGTTAGCCTGTTAGCCACATCGCTCCACTGGAGTCAACCTGCTAGCTAGTTTACCTGCTGTTGACATGTCCCCAGCTAACTTGCTAATAAGTTAACATGATTATAAGAGTGCTGCGCGTTGTTATTAATGATTTTAGATGTCTGTTGTTGTGATAACAAGGTGAAATTGTCGCTTGGTCAACTAACAGTTTAAACCATCTCACTGTAATTTTGACGTGTCAGTGTAATTACGTTGTTGAGCCAATTTTATGATGAATATGATTAGCGGTTATGATGACACACCTAATTATGGTTACACCTAATTCTGAGGTCATTGAAACCTAGATAGTTGTTGTCATTGTTGACGTGGCTTGAAGACTTAATTTGCCTAACGGTGATTCAAATATTACATATAGTCTTATAATGGTACCATAATGTTTCCTTAAAACTGTTTGATAGACATATTCTTCTACCATTGGGCTTTAAATGGTTAAAGGTAAAGGACATTGCCTCCTGTACTAAATCGTAATATTGACTTTCAGTGCATGGACCCCTTTTGTTAATTTGTATAATGACCTATTGGCTGCATTCCCATCTCTATCCCTGATCCCCAGAGGTTTGTGTGGGCCTGTGATAGGGAAAGGGCATTAACACGCACTTCATGGTATTCCCATAGTCCTCTTGGACTGTCCAACATGGGAAGCTGACCACTAAATGGCTTTGGCATATGTCAGATTTTATCCACTCCTGTCAAAGTTTGGAAAATACTGCCAGATGTTACTCAGAAGCTTTAAAAAAAGTTATATTTCATAGCTAAATAGCTTTCGCAGGTTCCTGTTGGGTTAGTGGGATTTGGGTACTGTTTGTACTGATGTACCAGAAGTTAATCCGTATGTCATCAGTGTGGTAGGTTTTATTAAGAATGCCACGAGCTGTATTTTACCACAGATTTGTAAATATATGTGTGGTGGTCTGACATACAGCATGTGAGAGTTGGCTGCAAAATAGCACTCAGGAGATAGCCTCTTATTTTGCTGATCTATAGGACTTACCATGAATGCACCTTTTTGGCACGCCTTTTTTCTTTTATGTCCATGCACACACTTTTTTTGTTTGAATTACCCAAATAATTATTGCATATTGTATACTATGAGTACATATTTTTCTAGTAGTGAGAGCTATTTCTTTGACAGTTTTGTCCTTGCCAAGGAAAACCATATAAAGGAAGAGTATTCACTGTAGCTACATTAAGGGCTGTATAATCACTCAGCAGACACATAGCTGCAGGGAAGAGTGAATTAAAAAATACTGATTATAAAGCAGTTTCTAATGCATCAATCTAGCACCGGTGGTCATTACCACATATTATCTCTCTGGCCTAACCAGATACAGAGAATAATCCTCTGCACTACGTTTATAGTGTAATGGCAGTTTCTCCTGGTTTTATTTTATTGCATTGAGACACGTTGATGGCCGTGCAATCTAACTGCAGAAATGGAATCTAGACTCTCGGAAATGATGATGAAACATCTCAGGATTTCTTCTTTCTCTTTTCTCTTTTTTTATTTCTCTCCAGGCATTATCATTTGGCCCCTTGTTGCAGCTGGATTTTACGGTCTTCATTTCACAATCCTTCCTTCCACCTCCAGCTCAGCCTTGAACTTTCTACCTTTGACACTCAAATCTCCTGGTACACAGAGCCATGGCAGCTGCTAAGCCAAAAGGGCAGAACTCTCTAGCCCTTCACAAAGTGATCATGGTGGGCAGTGGAGGAGTGGGGAAATCAGCCCTCACACTCCAGTTCATGTATGATGAGGTGAGTGACTTGCATCACAAAAATCAAGTAAAAAAAAAAAAATCACAAGTTGTTGAAGTAGGAAAGTTTCTCTTTTCTGGCTGACCAAGTTTATTTTTTCCCTCCATAGTTTGTTGAAGACTACGAGCCTACCAAAGCAGACAGCTACAGGAAGAAAGTGGTGTTGGACGGCGAGGAGGTACAGATTGACATCCTCGACACAGCTGGACAAGAGGACTATGCAGCCATCCGAGACAACTACTTCCGCAGCGGCGAGGGTTTCCTCTGTGTATTTTCCATCACAGAACTGGAATCATTTGCAGCAACAGTAGACTTCAGGTTCAGTAGCAAACAATATTTCAACGAGACAGTTTTCCGTCCATTAGAATTTAATGACAGTCATTATTAGATATCTTTCCTCTGCTAAAATGCACAAACAGTGTATGCTGTTATGACTTTTTGGAACATCATTAAAAGCAACTGTATTCTCTACAGTTTTACCTCAGTCACATTAGCAAGCAGTGTCCTATGTATTTACATAATCCATGGCTGAGTGACATTTCTTTTGTTTTGCAGAGAGCAGATCCTGCGAGTGAAGGAGGATGAGAATGTGCCCTTTCTCTTGGTTGGTAACAAGTCAGATTTGGACGACCGACGGCAGGTTAGCGCAGATGAGGCGAAGGCACGTGCTGAGCAGTGGGGCGTGTGCTATGTGGAGACTTCTGCCAAAACCCGTGCCAATGTTGACAAGGTATGTTTGACCAGCTGAAGACAGGCTTTCCTGGCTGCATCTGATGTTTTTTCAACCAACTTTAGATGAAACAATGCTCACTTCTGCATGACAAAAGTGGGCTGCCAGACGTCAAGGCCAGATGATAGGCTGACAGCCTTCTGCTAGCCAGTGTCATTGTAAGAGATGCAAGCTAGCTAGCCTCTCCTGCAGTCCCTACTTCCCACAGTTTAAAGAATAAGGGCTCATCGTTAGATCTGCACAGGGACGAGGGTGTAGTCTTCTGTCCATACCCTGCAGTCATGTTGTCCTTATTTGTGCGCGTTTTCTTAAAGCTCACAGTTACAGACAAAATAGAGCAATATTACTGGAGATTATGGAGGCAGTGTAGTGTAGTCCAAGCATCATGCAACCATAGGAGATGATAAAATTATAAAATGGTGGAACAAAACAAATCGGTAATAAAGTTGTAAAGAATCTCTGTCCTCATGTTGTGCTGTATTTAAGGCCTTATAGACCACCGCTGTCGACAATGCTGCCCCCATTTAAAGGTACATTATAACAACCTCCAACGCCGCTGTCTAGTTTGTTGTTGTCAGAAACTTTTGACACAACACTCTTTTACCATCAGGGGGATGTATCAGTTCCATCATTAATGATGCATGTAAGTATGAGGGCAGTGACGTTTACAGCATTTGAAATTAATGTATTTAATCGTACGCAAAGGGAGTATAAATGAGCCTTAAAACGCTGGAAAGTTTGCTGATCTGGCGGGGAGCGATCTGGGATCAGACCCCTGGTCCAGGGGTTAGTGCAGGCTGAATTTGAGTTGCTACAACCAGTAAAGGTCCATCCTCAAGACATGTGACAACTACAGTAGCTTGGAAAATATCAATATAGGTAATTAAAGAGAAACTTGTGCTTATTTTCAACCAGCTCTGTCATGGCTGTGTGGGAAGATAAGCAGTGTTTGGCTTCCCCCATGTCACCATGGTGCTGCCAGACTGTTGGATGAGTGGGGAGCTCCACACTGCGATGACAGAGCTGGTTAATCAGCAGAAGTTTCAATTCACCAGCTGTAGCAAGTCGAATTGAGTGAGCAACTGATAGTACAAACACATCAACACAGGGAAGACATACACATGTAAACATAATACAACTCATAAAGGAGGTAGAGGGGCATCGAAAGTCAACGTCCATCCTCTAAGAAGAGGCATGAGAAGGGGTAGAATTCCTCAGTGTGTTTTGGCAAGAGTGGCGTTCAAAGCCACTGATGAGCTCAAGCTGTGCAGTTTCACAGGGCGCCCAGTGTGCCACAGAGGGCACTACTTGCAGCAGTAGCTGGCAGCAAATCATCGGGCCTCGATGTCAAGCAGCACGCTTTTGTCGCGCAGAAGTGGGCGTGGTTTTATTGGAAGTGGGTTGGAAAAACAAGTACGTTTTTACGCAGTTGATGTTGAGCAAACAGGAAATCTGAACCCCCTACTCTTTGTGTTTCTGAACAGGTGTTCTTTGACCTGATGAGGGAGATCCGGGCGAGGAAAATGGAGGACAGCAAAGAGAAGAACGGGAAGAAGAAAAGTAAAAGTTTGGCCAAGAGAATTAGAGAGAGATGCTGTATTTTATAGTGTTAAAAGAGAAGCAGGATAGCTGCTTATGTACATATACATTTCTCAGACTTTTGCATTTATTTTGTGCCCGTACCTGACCATGACTTTCTGTTCCTGGCTTCCAGTACATCTGACCGTGTGTCAGGGAGTAGTAATGTGGCACTCCATACACCATTTATAGCTCTAACTTTTTATGTGCTGACACTCCAAATAATTTATGTACTCTCTCTCTCTTCTCTTACTCTGACCACATTACAGAGTGTAATAAATGGATGGTGTTTAATTTAGGCCTAAGCTTGACAAGAGGCTAAGCCCTGAAATGTTACAAAATTTTTCATTGTAAAGTTTGATGTGTATAATATATTCAAGACAACTGTGCAGTTCAAGAGAAAAGATGAAAAGTGTCAGAGCAAGGTTTAAACGGGGGGGAAGTTGTAACTGGAGCTTGGGTAGGAAGTGGAAGTGAGCAGACTCAGCAGTATAGTGTCAACCCAGAATTCATCAAGTGCCACCAAGGAAATGTACGTTGCACTGGTGAATCTATGAAGCATTTTAATTGAAGGAATCGTTACTAAGAGCTGAAATTTGATGCCATTCCTAGTTGTTGTTTTACACCTCAATTTTACTACGTGGTAAGGTTATGAACACTTATTTTTATCTGTGAAATCAAACTTTTTTTTTTCGTCTTCTTTTCTTGTCCTCGATCATATCAACCAGTGTAAGATAAGCGCACTAATGTTTCTTTCCCCTCCGCGTCACTTTGTCGAGTCCTCTCAAATGCACAAACATTAATCATTACCCTTAAATCTGCGAGGGATTTTACAACACTTGAACCTTTTTCAATTTTAACATTTCAGAAGTTTTACCTCACTCGGCCAATGACTTTCATTGCCTTTTTTTTTTGCGATAAAGGAATCCCTGGTGCTCTGATAAAAGGCGATTCCATAACACTACGTCCTTTACAGTACATGCTGTTTTTAAACACTTCTTAAAGCTGATAAAATAAATTGCTTCCAGTCATGTAAAGATTTATTTAGCCTATTTGCTTTTCTTGGCTTAATCACAAACCTTGTAGTCCCCTCTTTTTTTAAACTTCAATGTATTTCTTAACAGGGGCTCAAGTGGGAATAAACTAATGGATAGATGAATTTCAAGGCATGAAATATCAAAAATGAATGACAGTAGTGACGTTGTTCCTGTCCAAAAAAGTTGCTCTCAGTCACCAAAGAAAAATGCTAGCTAGTACAAACAAGTGCCCACTTATTAATGGAGGTGAATGACAACTTGCTATAGTGAGCAGTGTTTGTGTAAAAACTATCTTTGTAAAAGTGATGGAGGCAAATGCTGAAGTTAGAGAATTTCATTGTGAATGGCCTGGGGAAGAAATGCAAAGCTAACGAGGGATTGAGTAATTCATGTACAGTGCATCACTGTTGCCTCTCTGTCCATTGTGAATGTGAATACTCCCCCCATACCCATCCTGTTTGCCTGTAATCTTAGCCTGCCAATGATGTGCAGAGTTTAGAGGTCATCGGCATTTCTACTTTGTTTACCTTTGTTGCGTTTTGTGTAAGGCTGTCTGTAGCTGTAGTAACATCTTAATGACATACCTGATTTGTTCATTTCCTCTTGCTCATGTAGTGACAAATTTACAGGCAAGTGATTGAAGCAGTGTAAAAATTTGGCTCATTGAGAAAATGATTAACAGCTAAATTACATAGACCAAAACACACTGTGAAATCTGCCCCTTCATTCTCTTTATAACTGAGCCACTCTTTTATTTATTTTAAATAACTTATTTTATGATTTTATGTTTTTCCAGTCGGTTTTAAAGTCCGACTGCCATCCAGAGGTTGTTGCCACACTTCACTCACTCTGAACCAGTTTAAACAGTAAATGTGTGTGTTGCCAACAGCAACAGCTCAGCATTTACATTAAAAGATCTCCTCAACCAATAGGATGCCTAACACTGGAGTCTATGCAAAAAAGTGATTGTTGTAATTGCAAAGAGGAAGAGAATATGAAACCTGGAAACAACTCAAAGCATTGCCACTGAGTGCACTAGAAGCATTTAGGCTTGAATGCTGTTTAGAGATCTGACCACAGCTCAGAAAACCCAAATGCCCTGTCTACATGTTTACAGATATTTTTTAAAAAGAGATCTCTCTTCCAATTCACATAGACAACAAACCCACTCTGGAAAGTGTCCCACCATTGATCCAAAATAGTTGTATCTGGCAAACTTATACCACTAACACATGGTGTAGACGAAACATTTGGTGCAAGTGGTGCAGCAACACTAAGTTTAAGTGTAAGTTAGTCATTGCACCAAGCAGTGCACACCAAATGTAAGCAAATGGACCATCCGGCCGTTTCTAGTGTATGGTCTTTACACAACGCAACAATGGGCATGAATGAATTGAGGAGATGATGTCGTTTCTGAAACGTTCCATTTTTGTGGCGATAAATTTGTCTGAATATTATTTGTGTGAGGAGATTGACAGTCTGTGTGTAAGTGTGTAATCTGTAAATCTAAAACAAATTCCACAAGTACAAAAAAGATGTGTAAACTTACAAAATTATTTTACAAATATAAAACAGATCTGCAAATATACAAATGAATCTGCAACTGTAGAATTGTGATTCACAAAAATAGACTGGATTTGAAGTTGTAAATGTTAGAAAGATGTTTACAAATGCTTTTTCTTTTTTTGTAAATGAATTATATACACAGATATTTTGTAAGTGTGGAGTGTGTATTTGCAGATCAGCTTTATATTTGCACAATAGTTTGAGTTTACAAATCTTTTTTTGTATTTGTGGAAGGTGTTCATATTTACAGATTACACGTTAAAACGATGATTGTCGACCCTTAAACACAAAAAATTGAGACATTTTTTTCCCCCATACATTTTGCATGTCCACTCAGATAAACAGTAAATGGGGTTTTAAAAATTCTACACCTTCAATGATTAAAAAAGTCTTAGTTTTAGTGACCTAAAACTTTGTATGTTGACAAGAGGCCGAAACGCAGTGAAAAATATGCGTTTTTAAAAATATCTGTATACGTGTGGACGGGGCCAAAACTTGAGCAGTTTCTCTATTTGTCTCATTGATTCCCTGAGTTAATACATAGACACTAAGGAATTCCTGGCTTTGATTACAGGCTTTGTTTGTCACATTTCAGTGTGTTAATTGTACAGACAGTAATGCAAAAGAATGTGCGTGGTGTTTCCTGTTAACTGAAAAGCACACAGTAGTAGATAGTTAAAGATATGTGACTCAAACCCAAAATGTGGGGATCTCATGGCATCGGAATGCTTATAAAGTAGTTTGGGTTAATATGTTTTAAGGGCTAACCTCCAGTACACCATACAATGACAGAAACATAACTGAGTTAGTGCAAGTTAAAGAGGCAGGCGCAGAAAACTGACATATAGTGCAAGAATCACAGTCTGTTATGGCATACCTTCCTTAGCTTACAGCCATTACATTACCTGCTGTGTGTCTTCATCCTTCATCGCCGAGGATTGCAGAAGCTACTAAAGTGACCACCATAGTGCTTGCTTACTCTAACATTGGCTTAACACAGTCTAATCGTTGTTTCAGTGCTTTTGTCATAAGCAAACACTCATAATACTTTTCTTTGTCGTCATCTTAATAGACTTGATGGCCCAAATATTTTCAGCAGGATTTAAGGGGTGAAACTAAAAGAGATATTTGTGTGAACGCTATGAGCAAACTGTCCTACTGGGTATTCAAATAACTTGTTTTGCCTTTTATATAAATACCCTCGGAATAAAGAATAGATATCTTTGTCTTTGATTGGATGGTTGTATGTATGCCATCGATTAAATGTTTCCTTCATGTTTACTTATTTTGAACATAACCACTAATGTAGCCTATCTGTTTGTGAATGCAAGAGGTGAAGCTTACATTTCAATTCATTTTTTGTGAGTTATTTGGAAATGGCAAATAAAGTGGATATTACTAATAATATTTTTCAAATGTGTTTTTATGTTTTTTGTGTGAAGATTTTTGTCTATACCTTGAGTTACACTATACAAGCAGTGAATTCACGATATTAATTTCATGGGGGCAGCAAGCTGAGCAAGGTGCCCCCAGACAATCCTTCTCCCAGCAACATTTTCCAGCTCCTTGAGGATCCTGAGGTGTTCCCAGGCCAGTTGAGATAAATAGTCCCTCCAGTCTGTCCTGGGTCTCTCCGGGGTCTCCTTCCAGTTGGACATGCCTGGAAAACCTCTGACAGGAGGCGCCCACGAGGCATCCTGATCAGGTGCCTGAACCACCTCAACTGACCCCTTTAGATGTAAAGGAGCAGCTGCTCCCTGTGGATATCTGAGCTCTTCACCCTGCCTCTGAGGCTGAGCCTAGTCACCCTATGGAGGAAACATTTCAGCTGCTTGTATCTGCAATCACATTCTTAGGGTCGCAACCCAAAGCCCATGGCCACAGGTGAAAGTTGGGACGTAGGTGGACTGGTTAAATGAGAGCTTTGCCTTCAGGCTCAGCTCCCTCTTCACCATGAGGGTCTAGTGCAATATCAGCATCATTATTGACGTCACATGAAACCGTCTGTACATCTCATGCTCCATTTTACCCTCACTTGTGAACAAGACCCTGAGAACACTTGATCTCCTTCACTTAAGGCTGTAACTCTCCAAATTCAAAGGAGGCAATCCCGAGTTTCATTCTAATATGTAATTTTTTAATGGCTTTACCTTTATTTTCTCTGGTTTGTGGGCGGGTTTTAAGGCATAATTTGTTCTGGTTGGACTGTATTATGTCTGTGCAAGTGCAGACCGCTTGGCTCAGCCCATCTCTGTGTTTACACAATCACACTGATTCTTTGTGCTGCATGTGTGCTCCTCCTAAAGGTCGGTTATGCCAATGTCATGGAGAAGGACAAGGGGAAGTATTGATTTACTATAGCACACACATGGACATGTTGCAGTTGCTGTGTGCTGTTTGTAGCTGTGATAGAATTTAGTGCACAATGGAGACAAACTGTTCAATAGAGTGAAATCAACTGACTGGCGTCATAAAAGCTACTTTTCAAACTAGAACCATAATCAACTTTACTGGTGAAGTATGTGTGCATATACAAGGGATGTGACTCCGTTTTTTTATGCTCTCAATACACTTACACATAAATAAACAGCAAAGGACAAGGACAACTAAGCTGAATAAAAGGTAGGGGATAGTCAGGGTTTATATGTACATAAAAAGTGGTGTATATATAAAAACAACACAAATAAAATGCCTGAATACAAGTCAAGTGTTTCTGTAAGTTGTAAACAATATAAATAGCACCAGTTGAGTGTAACTACATTTACACAAGCACTGTACTTAAGTTAAATTTTAAGGTACTTGAGTATTTCCGTTTTATGCAACATTATACTTCTACTCCACAACATTTTGGAAGCCAATATTGTCCTTTTTTATTCCATTACCTTTATCTGATAACTTAAGTTACTTTGTGGATTATAATACTAATACAATACATAAATCAACTGATAAATAATAATGTATTATTGATAGATTAAACTGCCCTACAGTATTAAAGTAGTAAATGCATCAATGATTATAAGCCAGTGATATGACATATATTATTCAGGGATGGCCCATTCTACATAATAAGTACTTTCACTTTCGGCACTTAAAGTATAGTGTGATGCAAATGCGTTTGTACTTTTACTTGAATAAGATTGTGAATGTAATAGAATATAATTTTTACACTGTGGTATTGTTGCTTTGACTGCAGCAAAAGATCTGAGTGGCCTGCTTCTTCCATCACTGAGTATTTCAAAGCGATACACGTTGAATGGGTAAATATGTATGCCAACAGTATTTAAGATAGGATAGGATAAGACAGAGCTTTATTCACCCTGAGGGAAATTGCTGTGCAGCAGTTGCATAAGTTAGAAGAGGACAGATGCAAAGCATGCAATAAGAACTATTACATTCCCACATACAGGAGCTATATACAGCACTTAAGATTTATGTAAACAGTGACAGTTGAAATGAGGTAATAAAAAAGAAGACAATATATTTTATATAAACCCTTATCGATCTGTAAATGTTTATTTTGCCTTATATTTTGAAAGTAGGGGTTCCCCTTGGCGGTGACGTAACCGCTGATCTGGATTACGCACGCGGCTGTCATTGGTTCACACCGACGCACCAGGCCTGTAGTTTGAAAGCTGTCTGGGCCCTGGCGAGTTGTACCGTTAGCCACATTGCGAACAAAGTTACAATATTTTGAAATAAATTCAAAGAAATTGTGGAGCCATTTTGCCCGGAAACACGTCTGCCAATTTTGGACCATGCGGTGGTAAGAGGGAGCACCAACCCGGCGGAATACGTGGAAGCGGACGTGTTTTTGAACAGCATTGTTAGATTGCATCTTGACTTGAGTTGCATTGAACTCCACGCAAAGAGAAAAGAAAGCTAGCTGGCTAAGGCGCTAGCGGCTAGCTGGCTAGCTAGCGGCGGCTATCCAGCCAACTCGCGTGCTATTCACTTCCTTGTTGCACATTGGAGTGTGATGGAAGGCGAGAAGAAGTTTGTGAGAAGGAGACGGAGTTTCTTAACCTCCACTTTAACACTATCCTGTTAATGGATTTACATTCTCGTACGATCTGCAACATTTCACAAGAACTGGATTATAAATTTGGAGGGGCTTTGGGCCTGTGCTTTGACCATGAAACGGAATGCGACTGTCTAGCTGGACATAGTTAGCTATTGGAGGCTAGCTGGCTAAACCGACAACCATAAGCTAGCAAATCTGGGAGATTTCCGTCCTGGAGCACAATGGTTGAGTGTCGACTGGCTCTATAACTAAACACCATATTGTGGATTTTATGTGACGGAATCTACAGACACCAAGTGTCATAAAACAAGTACCGTCTGGGGTAACTCGCTTTTTCATTAACCTGAAACGAGCTAGCTTTGTAATGCTAATGTTAAGCTTGTGATTTAGCTAGCTAGCTAGCTGGCTGGCTGTCTAATTGTGAATTTGCCGTAACGTTAGCTAACTAGCCTGTTACACAGCTAGCCCAATGTTTTGTTCCACGGCACAAGGAACATAGTTTAGGTAAAGTAGATAATATTAAGATTATTCTCAAAGTGGGTATAGCATTTGTTGTGGAGATAAATGCCTAATTCAGAGGTGCTTCGCGACGGTCGGGGACGGAGCCCCTCTGCTCAGAGAAATGCTAACAGGCAGGACAGGCGTAGTAAACCAGGGAGCGGTGCTGCTCAGCGAGAGAGACACCGTGAGAAGAGGCGGTCATCGGCTTCTAGGCGAAAGAAACGCAGGCAGGCCAAGGGAAGAGACTTGTGGCATACCGGTACAACAGGAGACCCTGACAATGACCGAAAAGGCACTTTTGATAAAGACGCTGAACTTCGGACATTGGTAGAGTATGATGACGTGAGCTCCCAGTCAGAGCGATTTTCTGGGAGCCCCTCTCCTAAACTTGACCCCAATGCTGACAGGCTCTCAGTGGACCGACTTAGCGATGTTGACTTTGGTGAATATAATGGACCAGCATCCCCAGACAGAAGTCACCCGAGAGACCGGGAGGCAGTGTGCATTAGCAAGGACGAACAAACAAGAGGACCATCTGAGAGGAACAAACAAGAGAAGGAGCCAGGCAGGAAAAAGGACCGCCAGAGCCGAGAGAGAGACTCCTCAAAAGCCAGGAGTGGAGGTAGCCTCAGTGGCTCTAAAAATCACAGAGACACTACAAGGAGCAATGACAGGAACGGTAAAAGGACATCTACATCTCAGTCCTTACAATCTGCAGATAAAAGGGATTCAAAAAGGCACAGAAGTAAAACAAGATCTGATAAAGAGCCCCCGTCTGCATACAGAGATGCTCCACAATCTTACAGAGATGACCGCGAAGACCTCAGGGCATACAGGAGAAGTCCTGGTTTCAAAGCAGAAAGTCCCTATGGGACATCATATTCATATAGCTACCAGTCTCCTGGTGGTTATAACCAGCTAATATCTAGAAGGAGTCCAACTTACGGGAGCAAAAGACTCTCTCCCAGTTCTGCATATTATAGCCGGGATGTTGATGGCTATGGGGCATATGGTATGCCAAAGTCACCCAGTTCATACTCCAGCAACAAAAGGAAGAGATCGCCCGTGAGCCCAGCGAACTGGCGCAGGTCCCCAAGTTATGGCCGACACAGTCCGTATGAACAAGGAGAGTTTGGTTCAAGTCCTTATGGAAACCGCAGGAGATCAAGAAGTCCATACAGGAAGTCCCTGAGCCCAAGTCCAGATGTCAGGTGAGTTCTTATAAAGCAGCTCATGGGATGATGTATGCTTCACTTGTTGGCTGTGGTGTGATTGTGTGGCATATTTATATGATGTGTAGGCTCTGCTTCAGATTTGATGATTTGGGTTTATGTAGAATTTATGCAACTTGTCCGACAGTGATTCTCCTGGTTGTAGTTTACAGTCTGAAATGATTGTGCAACTTAAACAAGGACAAAGTTTTAACATCTGTGTTTATTCAGGCCTAAATGTTTTCTGTCAGTATTTGCTGGCATGCTTATGCCTTTCCCAAAACCTTTGACCTGACTGGTGATTATGTGAGAGAAGTCCTGCATGTGACACTGGTGTTGTAACTTGCCTTTCATGTTTTCACATTTAGATATCCACTAGATTTGCTATCTCATGCAAGTTAATAAAATAGTCACATGAAGTTTGTAATACTGAAACAAAAATCTAAAATGGTGTTAATATCATTTTCCTTCCAGGCGATCTGCTAGGTCACGTAGCAGAAGTCCATATTCATCCTCAAGGCATTCACGTTCTCGCAGCCGTCACCGCCACTCCCGCTCGCGCAGCCGCCCCTCCAGCCTCTCACCAAGCACGCTCACCTTCAAAACCAGCCTCGCAGCCGAACTCAGCAAGCAGAAAAAGGCTAAAGCTGCGGAAGCAGCTGCCAAGGCCAAGAACTCCAGCAACACATCTACTCCAACCAAGGGTTCCTCATCTGCGCACCAACCCAGCCCCAAGTCCAATCACACATCGAGAAAGGGCCGCCCTCCCTCTCCACCACAACCAGAGAAAGGTCCCAGAACTCCCACATCGAGCCAGCCTCAGTCCCCCACCGAAAGGTCGTCGAAGAGGACCACTGAGCACCAGACCAGCAGAGACAGAGACGGAAAGGGGAAAGACGACTCTGTACATCGGGACAAAAGGAAAGCACCAGCACCTGGACAGAGCAAAGACAGGGAACGAGCCACTGGTCCACTCATCCCTACTCTCTCATCCCTGCCATTGCCCCAGACGGTTCTAGAGCACATGGATAAAGGAGAAAGGTATGGGTGTGTTGTTGTGCCTTATGATCTAGACATGTATTGCCCTTTTTATACTTGCTTGTCAAGACTTACTCACATTCTGTCTCTTTTTTCCCTCATTGTGAGAGTTGAAACAAATACACACGTATTCTTACTTAGTTAAAGAGACAACACCACAGTG
>JAPZEB010000013.1:7269413-7280267 GCA_029783705.1 Chaetodon striatus | reverse complement strand
GTCAGAGAGAAAGGCCCGTCAGCTTCTTACCGACTTGCCTCTCCCCCCTGAACTTCCTGGTGGCACGTCTTCCCCGCATAGCCCACCTGATGACAAAAAGTCCCAAACACTTCGGCGAAGACCAAAGTATGTTCGGGAGCATTTCCTGCTCTGCCATTGTTCTTCTTCTATCGTTAACTGTGTATTCACTCTGCTTCCACTAAAATATTTTCTTGTATTGTCTAGAATTTGTGGCCCAAGATACGGCGAGTTTAAGGAAACTGAGATAGATTGGGGCAAACGCTGTGTGGACAAGTTTGAGATTATTGGAATCACAGGGGAAGGCACCTATGGTCAGGTGTACAAAGCTAAAGACAAAGACACTGGTAAGTGTTTTGAACATACAGGTTCATTTGTAACTCTTCATTAACATTGTAGACACAGATCTATTCTCACTGTTCTTGAGAGGTGAAATCAAGGTTGGAGATGATAATCTCCTTTTTCGAAAGTTCTGTGGTCATGAGGCCTTCACACAGTGTTCTTTCTTCTGTTTCACAGCTGAAATGGTGGCTTTGAAGAAAGTTCGTCTGGACAACGAAAAGGAGGGCTTCCCAATCACGGCCATCAGAGAGATTAAGATTTTGCGACAGCTCAACCACAAGAGCATCATAAACATGAAGGAGATCGTCACAGACAAGGAAGATGCTCTCGATTTCAAGAATGATAAAGGTGCTTTATTTTTTTGCTCAGAGCAGCTCTCTGATTCATTTTCTTTTATATATGATCTTTTTTGATGTCTAAATCTTTATCCTCCCATCTCAGGTGCTTTCTACCTTGTATTTGAATACATGGACCACGACCTGATGGGATTGCTCGAGTCTGGCCTGGTCCATTTTAACGAGAGCCACATTAAGTCTTTCATGCGACAGTTGCTGGAGGGCCTCGATTACTGCCACAAAAAGAACTTTCTGCACAGAGACATAAAGTGCTCCAATATTCTGCTCAATAACAAGTGAGTCCTTATGTTTTTTCACAGTCAAAACATAAACAGCAGTTTTTATGTTATATTACAAATGTTTTTTTCCCGGCTACATTTAATTTGTTTTTCCCCCTCATGTTCAGAGGTCAAATAAAGCTTGCAGACTTTGGTCTTGCTCGGCTGTATAACTCTGAAGAGAGGTGAGTCTCCTATGTTCATGGTAGATATACACCACGCCTGTCAAGCTGTCTCGCTTTCACAATTATTTTTGCTCCTATTTGAAAATACTCATCTTCTTTTCTCGTTTTTAGTCGACCCTACACCAATAAAGTGATTACACTATGGTACCGTCCCCCAGAGTTGCTTCTGGGAGAAGAGAGGTACACGCCAGCTATTGATGTGTGGAGCTGCGGGTAAGAGCAGAGCTGATACTGACTTTAAATTTACTTTCTGTATGTTACTTGACTATTTGCCAGGTGAGTTATAAATAATGAATTGTGTCTTGTTTTCTCTGACAGATGCATTCTTGGAGAACTGTTCACAAAGAGACCAATTTTTCAAGCTAATCAGGAGCTCGCCCAGTTAGAGCTTATCAGGTAAGTTCAGGCAAAATGTCATCTGCAGATCTTGTGAACTAGTCACTGGTTCCCACACGCTGGTGCACCCACTTATGACATACTGAGAATGGGTGTCAGCAGGAAAAACAGGAAGAGAAACCAGCACTTGTTTTTTTTCCACTGATCATCTCAATCGACCATAAATCTAAGCGACCACAGGATGTGTTTTGATTAACGGGCCTCACTTGTTTTGTACTGACAGTTCTTGTTAGAGGAAAGGTGGAGATAGTGATCAGTTGAGTGGAGGCAGCCCACCTCTGCTCGGGGAAACCCTGAGAGTTTGTACAGATCTTTTGGTCTGTGAGCTAAGCACGGCTTAAAATGACAGAAACTGAATAGCTTTTCCTTTTTGTCTCATTTACTCTCCTGACTTTGTTTATGGCTTTGCCACGTACAACATTAGCTATAGGGAGGGAGGAGAGACAATAGGCTCTAATAATGAAGGCAGATGTGATAGAAAGCAACAAGTCAGGCCAGTTCTCTGGGTGTTGTCTAATTCTGAGATATGTAGGAAGCCTGTACTGCCTATTATGTCCACACATTGCTGTGCGCTGCCTAATCAAATGTATTTCTGTCCTGTAGCCGAATATGCGGCAGCCCCTGTCCTGCCGTTTGGCCAGATGTAATAAAACTTCCTTTCTTCAACACCATGAAACCAAAGAAGCAGTACAGGAGACGGTTACGAGAGGAGTATGCTTTGTAAGTTAATGTTTATGCCTTCTAATTGAATATTTAAAGATTGCCCCTCCAGCAGTGCATTACACTGAAATGTTGTGTTGTCCAGCATCCCTCCGTCTGCCCTGGACCTGTTTGACCACATGTTAAACTTGGACCCCAGCAAACGCTGTACAGCCGAACAAGCGTTAGGCAGCGAGTTCCTCAAGGACGTGGACCCAGACAAGATGCCCCCGCCAGAGTATGTTTTCCTTCATGTTGCGTCAACATGTTTATCCCAAGGTTTATTAGCAGGATTACAGTGTTAACTGTTTCCATCTCTCTCAGTCTTCCACTGTGGCAGGACTGTCACGAGCTGTGGAGTAAGAAACGTCGGCGACAGAAGCAGATGCCAGAAGAAGTGGCAGCCCCCAAGGCGCCCCGTAAAGAGCTGGGTCTTGACGACAGCCGCAGTAACACTCCCCAGGGCTTCCCCGCTCCTGGAGGTGTCAAAGCTCAGAATGCGGCTGCTTCTGCACTGCTGGGTGAGTTTATCAACTCCTCTATTTATTTGGGAGCTGTTTATGGCAAACACCATAATAACAATTATTCCTTGACTTTGGAAACATTTGGTTGTATTGCCTGAGTGAGTAGTGGCGTTTAGGGAAAGTGCACCACCGTAAAGGAAAGGGGTGCACTGACTTTATAACTCACCAGCTTTTCCTTGCTGCAGCTTCCTGACTGTTGTCAGGCGCACAGGGGCTAGAGTCGATATTCACCCTCATTGCTCCGCCTTGATTGTGTCTTGATTCCCCAGCAGCGGGGAATCAAGACACAGGAAACTTCTGTCGGTCTCAAGGAGCTGCAGTATTTAATTTTGCACATCTGCGAACTCTACTGTACATTCACTCCTACCTCGTAGTTCACTGTTAAAACCTTATTCTCTGCTTCGGCTCCACTTATTCACTTGTCTGCTTTAACCACATTCACAGTCAGTCTCCCTCTCTCAACCACACACCTAATACGCACACACACACACATGCTAGGTACTTTAATTGTGTAATGGAATGCGGCACAATATTCATTTTATCTCAGCTGTCTTGTTTTCATAATCATTTAAAACCAAAACTGTAATCGAAAACAAAACTTCATTAATCACACCTCCCGATTAGCTCGTCAGTCTCTGGTAAATAACTTTAAATTGCATTTACCAGTATGAAAGTTACTCTGCTTATGAAGTATGATTTGAAATGATGCAATGCACTAAAACAGGTACAACTGGTATATATTTAATACTCATAAGGTTGTAGGAGCTTGGCAGCTTTGCAGAATAATTGGTCTTCCATACTCATTCATTTACTCACTTAATCTGCCCTGCATTTCTTCTGAGGGTCATGCCTCTGTGGAGGATGTATGCATAGACAGCACACTGAGTCGAGCTTATTAAGACAGCCCTCCTGCACTGTGTAGTATTTTTCACACCTATAACTGTTGCTTCTCGTTCTAGTGATGAATCAGCAGAGCTGTAGTCTGATTCATCTTTTCCTTTTTACATACATTTAACGTGGTAGAGTTATTGTAAGTGATTTTAATCAGCATTTAAAGGTTTCTCGAACTATTATGACTCATTAGGTGCATTTCCACAGACCCTTATATTCCACGAACAATCAGAATAATAGCCCATCACAATAAAAATGCTTCATATAACCACCTCAGTCAGAAGAAATGGACCCAGTGTAGCCCAATCAAAAGGGATTTTCTATCATGTTGAGAGGGCTGGTGTACACCCCTTTGATAATGCATTCAGTAGGAAAATATTAGCATCCAATAACTATGCAAATGCTTAATCCAATCAAGTTTCTCTAGTTGGAATAAATATATTATTTTTGCGTAGGTTTGCTCAACGTGGGGGTAACGTTAGATGACAAAGGGGGTGCGAGTGCCGCACACAACATGCTGCAAAAGCTGTTTCTACAAGCCTCCCTCTGCTGATTTTGAATTGTTCATAAACGCAAAAAGTATTTTAAGTGCCCTGTTATTGCTGTGTTCTCATAGCTGTGCTCTGATTATTACATTTATTCTTTGATTTTGAACAGTAGCCTTATGGAAGACTGATAGGTTTTAAGATTTCGTTTGAAGCTGTCTATTGAATCAGAGTGTGTGACATCCTCTGGAAATGTTATACTACACACATCTTACCGGATCACTTTATTTAGAGTCCATATCATCAGTCTAGTAAATATCTTCAGTCAGAATGATTTTTTGAAAATGCTTGTAAAATATTTCATCCAAAATGTGTGTTCCCTAGGTTAAAACTGTATGTCAAATGAATCTTCTGTCTTCTTACAGACCCCAAGGGCCCAAACTCCCAGTTAACCCAGGAGCAGCTGGCGGTCCTCCTGAACTTCCTCGGTCAGCCCAAGAGTTCAGCCAGCACGGCCCAGTTCGTCCAGTCCATGGGAACAAAGGTCAATCAGGAAACATTACAGCAGCTCTCCAAAGCCCTGGCTCCCTCAGACCCAGCTGAGCCTCCCCTCCAACCTACGCCTGCCAAGCCTCCCCAGCCCGCTGCTACCGCAGGCGTGCCCCGCACACCCCCAATGCCCAAGCCTCCTTCACCCCCCATGTCCGCACCGCCGGGTATCCCAGAAGGAGAGGCCGCAGCTGCCACGCAGACAGCCATGACGATGCTGCTGGCCCAGCTCCTCCAGGCTCAGCAGGCTCAGAGGCAGGAGCTGAGTGATGGTGGAGAAGGGGCGGAGAGCACAAACCCTGCGGGAGGAGCACCAGGGGGGCAGCCTCTTCCTCCAGAGGTCAAACAGCCTCCAGAGCCCAGCCCCGTCTCTCCAGGTAAATCTCCTTCTGTTTAATCTTTTCAGGGAAACAGATGAACACAGTGGAATATTTTATAAATATATTTCTATACCTAACACAGTGTTGTATTTTGTGCCCTCAGTGTCTGAAGTAGGTGGAGTATCCATCCTGCCCCCAGACCAGAGACCACCTGAACCCCCAGAACCACCTCCACATGCTGACCTGGACTACCGGCAGCCGCCACCTGAACCCAAGACTGGCCACGCTCCACCTATTGCAACTGCAGGTGGAGGTGATGGAGGGAGACCCCCAGAGCCAGACTACCCACCTCTCCCTACTGCAGAGGGACCTGGATACGGCGGAGACTACAGCCATCCACCTCCTCCACCCTTCACTCCTGCAGGCTTTGGGGACGGCTACATGGGTCACATGTTAGGCGGAGGCCTGCCACCTCACGCTCTGAGAGAAGTGTTTAGCGGACCCGGCCAGGCTGCCAGCTCCTCGTCTGCTGCAGGCGTTCTGGCCCCGGCCCACCCAGACCCCTTCCCTCCAGGGGCCGGGGCCACCGGACCCAGCAGCATGGTGTTCACTGGGGACAAGGACCACCGTTTTAAGTACAATCACAGCCCCTTACCTGTGGAGGGACAGCCTAACCCCAGCGCTATCCACCTCTACAACCACGCCATGGTTAGAAAGGATGGTGTACCTCCTCCCCCACCCATCCCAGCGCCAGGACAACCTTGGGGCTCCCCCTCCCAAGTCGGGGCTCCACCACTACCCCTCGGCTTTGTCCCACATGTGAACTCAACAGCAACAATCAGAGGACGAGGCCTGCCTTTCTGAAAGACTGGAAATAGGACATGGCAGTTTGTGACAATGGACAAAAGGATGGAGGACTCAGCTTTGAGCCTGAAGCCTCTCAGGCCACACCAGAGGGATCTGGAGATGCACACTCAGTTTGTAATAACTTAAATCTGTGTAAGGCATTGTATTCCTCCTCAGTCTGGAATGTGGAGTACGTTGCAGAAGGACAGCCGAATAACACAGGAGGAGCTTTTCTTGCTCATACCATTTTCCTATTTTTTTGTAATCTATTCTGCTGTCTTTTAAATTAAACTTTTACCTTTTTTGAGTGTACATTTATCAGGCCGGGTAAAATTTTAAATCTCTACCTTAGCCTTTCTGTAATTGCTCCAGGGCAGACTAGTATTAATGTTTTGCACTACTGACTGAAGTAGGCGGAAACTATTTTAGCTACGAAAGGAAACGGATGGTGTGCTTTATCTGCACAGTTAGGAATATGACCAGTAATGTAGTGTCCTCCTTTTTATTACGGCCATGATTATGTTGAAACAATGATGGCTCAGTTGATTGGCTTGATGGCGTAGGTATCAGCACAGGGAGCTATTTGAGGAACTGTTAGTTCCAGACAGACTGGTAGCACTTGGACGACTGCAGCAAATCTGATGAGATGTTCATGGAGAAAGGCTGTTTTCACTTTAAATTCCACATGCCTTTTTGCCAATAGATGTTGTAAGTTCATGAGCAAAACACACGTAACCCCAGTTCAAAAACTTTCTTTTGTACTAAAATGAATATGTCCCCCCCCCTTCCTCCTCCTTTGGCAAATGTTTATTAAAGAAACGCCAACAACATATTATTGTCTGTTTCATCTCTACAAGGACTGTTATAGACGTCACCACAGTTACACACTGTATCTAACTATAAAGCAATGAATCTGTGTGTTTGTCCTTCACATACGTCAGGAAGCATTCATTCAATCTACTTCACACTGTGAGTGTGTATCGCTGGGGACCAAAGGATGTGCAGTTAGGAGCTCAGGGCTCTGCACACTGAGTCGATCATGTCTACTCACCAGTGTTTCTGACAGCCCGTAGCCACACTCTTATGTGTGTTTTTCTTTTGTTACCACCGGCAAAATACCTCCGAACAGTTGGTGTTTCTGACCACAAATAGCTGCAACCTGGGTGTTTTTCGAGGGTGGATTTACGCATTAGGGGGCCCCATGCAAACGCCGTCTAGCTTAAACTGGTAATGTTGGTACTGGCAGTGGTAGAAGTATTTTAAACCTTTTGTTCTGATGTTAGAGTTCTGCATTACTTGAATCAGGGTTTCCACAGATCCTTAATCATCATTAATCTAAAGATAGGGCCTGAAGGTCTGTTTAATATCAATACTTTAATAGTCCAAAAATGCTAATACATGCTAGCTAGCCGTCACTGTATCCTGGATTTAACAGGGAAGTGCAAAATCAACGAAAATGATTTTTCTAGCCAAGATTTCGTGGCATGGCTGAAACTGGTACAAGGCAATGAATATTAGTCTCTGCGTGCGTCCAGAATCACATACTTTTTCCTTCTGCTTTTATCAGATACTGCAGCTGACCTTAAAAAGAACATACTGCTGCATGCAGTATGCTCACAATCGGAACATAGTACTTTGTCGTAACATGACACCCTGAACTTTGACCGTCTTGCTTTTTATATCTGTACCATGGAGATAAAATAAACATCACTTACTGAGTTCGCTACAGGCGGAGATCAGCCCGGAGAGCTCTGCTGTTGTCACCTTGTTATGTATGTAGTTTAGCTTTAAAGTAAACTGCATGTATTGTAGATTCTAACAGATTATATTTGCGACAGTGAAATTCCATCTGTAGTTTCCGTCAGTTATTTTTATAGTTATGTCCTAGTTTATAACATTGATGATTATTTTGTTTCCTTAATCAATATTCCTTTTATTACTATTTGAGTCATCAGTCACTTCAACGCGCAGTCATCCATCTTTGCAACTTCTGACAGCTGTCAATCAGCTGTCAACAAGCTGTCATCTGTTTGTGGCTCAGTGTATGTGACGTATCGTCCACTGCGCAGGGAATTGTGGGTCAGAACAGCCAGGAAAGCAAGCCGGCTTGCATACTGCAAAATTGGACTGGATGTTGTAGAACATCCTGGTATTTTTGGCACACTGCATTTGGCCTACTATGTATTGGTACATACTAAATAGTATGGTAGTAAGGGTATTGGAATGCACAGTCTGTAGTTTGTGCAGTTTTTCCAAACACTGCATGATGGGAATCAAGGCAGTGGAATCCCAAATGCAGACAGGGAAGCACAAAACCCGAATGCCAGATATTTCCCAGTTCTGTTCTATCTTTGTCTCCACCCTCATCTCAGATACCAGCAACAGATCTATGAACAATATTCAGGTGTTCACTTACACAGAAAGCAGATGAACTGTGATGTCTGAAACACAGTGACAAAACACCAACTGCACAAGTCAAATAAAAGAGGAGTGGACCTGTTTCACGCTATTTACTCAGACGAATCAATGTAGTTGAAGTTGGTTTGTGGTGGGGTTTTTTCAGCAATTTTGATATCGCGCAATTGGTCTAAAATTTCATTCCGAGTGGTTTCAAAAAACCTGAAAACATCTTAAATCTAACCGTTCGTGGACACCTTTCCATGCCATCTAATGGCCCTGGCGGAGCGCCGAGAAGACGATCACGCTTTACTATCTAGAGGAAGTAAAAGACATGTGGAAGGATATATTGCCCAATACACTAATCCATGTAAAAACAAGATGGCCGCCATCTCCGCCAAGCCAGTATGCAGCTGACCCTGACACACAAGAGGACAAGTTCCAAAACCTGATCACATTTTATGGTTGAAACTTGTTTATTTATGATTAATAATGTGTATAGTTTGATATAGCAAAGACTTTAACCAATTTTAGCAACAGTTACAAGTTAAACACTGTTAATTAGGAAGTACAGGTGTGTTGCTCAGGACCCAAGGAAGCACAGTATCAAGACTGAGGTTGTCTCTATGATTGGTTCTTCAGAAAGCTGCAAGCAGCGATACCACAGGCCTGTTGTGAACATGCATGTGTTTGAACACACCACACTCGCGTTATAAATGACCAGTGGTAGATGTGGTGACTTCATATATGAGGCCACTGGATGGCAGTGTCATGTCAAAAATCACCACCCTCACTTACCTGCAGTGTGCGCTGACTGCAACAGATCTGGGGTCTGTGGTGCAGATTGACATTCAGTGCTGCGACTGTAAGCCAATGTACTCGCTTGCAAGTCTCACTCAAAACCAGCAGACCTTAGCTGGCAGCCACGATTTCACTGCAGCTAAATCTTGACACTTCATACACCATTCACAAAATGACAAGCTCCTTGAGGAAGTCAGTATAATGCAAATAGACATATTTTGGCTACATTTGTAGCATGAAAAACCCTCTCACCTCTTTCTACAAAGAAACTGCCAGGTTAGCACTGCTGAGAGTTTTTATCAACAGAGACACGGCTGAGGAGATAGCAGCACACATCACGTTTCAGACAACTAATACACAACCTGGAATACAGATACAGAGCGGCGCGACTGTCGGGAAGAAAGGAAATGTTCCAACAGCTGACAGCTCCCAGTGGACTCCATCTTCAAGCACTTTAACTCATTCTTTGAACATAATGGGAAACTGTTTCGCAGAGATCACAAACCAGTCCTCCTGAACGCTCCCTCTTAATGCCAACTTTGATATGAATTTTTCTGGATGTCAGGAGACCTTTTTGCCATTTTAACCTTCATCAAATGAGGCGTTGCTTTTAAATAAAATCAGCTTTTTTTAACTGTTTCCCCGCACATCATGTTGAGATGAAATGGTTTTTCCAAAATTATCCTGCTGACGATAACATTACAGATACAGCTCATGTTTCTGAGGCATCAAATTAAAGAAACTTAGCAAACGTGATGTATCTTGAGAGGGACTTCAATCCAGCTGGAACAATTCATTATGGACATAACTACTCATTATTATATGCACGTATATCTGCTTATTAAAGATTATTTTCAAAGTAAAAAGGGAAAGAAACAAGGATTGATGGAGTACAGTAGTATGGAGTACTTAACCATAGTCAGTGTATTACATACAGTAGACAGCAGTCAGCTCACCTCCAGTTTGGGGAAGCAGACTCAAGTCTGATAAGGAAGCTATCCAATGTACTGCTGTGGACAACACCTAAAAATATCACTATCTGTTTAAGTTTGTGCAATATTGAGATGTATTCTTACCGCTTTACCTTTCAGTCAGACAGCTTGTTCAGACAGGGAAGCCATTAAAGGCATCAGGTCCCCATCTGTGCTCTTGTCAAAGCCACCAAACTCCATTGAGAAAAATGGCGATTTTAGCTTACTGAACACAGGAGCTGCTGATCTACCGCTGCTGCAACCAGTAGGTTTGTTTGTGTTATTGTGTGAGTTTGGTGAATCCTAACTAACCCCTTTAAATGCCAAAGTCACACAATAACACAAACAAATGTACTGACTGAGGCAGAGGTAGACCAGCCGCTCCTGTGTCCAGCAGTATTAAATCACTGTTTCTCTCAATGAGGTCTTGCTTCTTTTTTTTTTGTATTATTTATTTATTTACTTTTTTATTTGATAGGGATGATACGCTTTAACACTGTTCCAATACAGAGTATGAGACTGATGTGTTGCACAAAGAGTTTATAGCTATTGCTAGTTTTCAGCTCTTGTCCTTGTTGGGCTTTTAAATGTCGGCCTACAATGTACAATTAAACAGTTCTGAAGAGAGCAATATAGCAACTTCACTTTCCTGTTAGAAATCACTGTCTGACATAAAGATAAAGCAGTGAAAATACTCTCAATGTAGTGTGCACTTAATCTGATAGATTTTTTTTTTTTTTTTTGGGTGGGACTGTTTTTTCAGTGGTTAAAATATGTTATTTGGCTTACTGTTCCACAGCAGCGGATTGCTTAGCTT
>JAPZEB010000013.1:7257044-7269313 GCA_029783705.1 Chaetodon striatus | reverse complement strand
ATTTTTTTTTTTTTTTTTTGGTGGGACTGTTTTTTCAGTGGTTAAAATATGTTATTTGGCTTACCGTTCCACAGCAGCGGATTGCTTAGCTTGTATGTCGGACTCCAGCCTGCTTTTTTCCCTTTAAAGGAATTATTCTGGGGGAGTTCTTCCTTATCCGCGGTGAGGGTGCAAGGACAGATTGATGTCATATGCTGTAAAGGCCTCTGAGGCAGATTGTGATTTGCGATGTTGAGCTTTATGAATAAAATTGAATTGAACTGAATTCTCCAAACTGGGGGCGTGCCGCCTGACATGTACTGTTTGTAATATACTGTCTATGAATAAGTTCCCCACACAACTCCACTTCAAAAAATCTAAACTACCCCTTTAAGTTCTTTCTTAAGTTAAGTTGAATCACTATTTAAAGCTCCACACTTCTTTATGCTACATTATTGTACTTAAAATTTTTGGGAGTTGCAATTTAAGTAGACATTAAAGGCTGCCTACCTGACCTTAAATGCTATAACTAACTACAAAAGGCCATAGATTTATAAAAACTGGAGCCACAAATGGCAGAGACATCTTCCACTGAATGACACTCATTTGAACAAAGAGACACATCTGTCCTTTGTCTTACCCGTCATATCCACATCTGAATTTGCCACACGTCACATTGCTGGTGATGAAAAAGTGATTATCTCAGAGGGGTTCCGTTCTGCAAAGCTAATTCGGAACGTGGATGGCAGCTAGTCTGTGATTAATACGGCGTGGATGATGGATTGCTGAAAATTTACGCCAGCTTCTGTGGAGACTGGCAGCATCATATTTTTTGTGTGATTGATTGAAACAACAGTGAGTACAATTTAGAGAGGAGATGAGAAGAAAGGGCAGGGAGTGAGACATGGAAGGTATGTTAGACTGTGGCTTTTGACTACAGCATCACCCTTAAATTTGGCCATGATGCAGCTTTAAAAATGACAAAAAAATCCTCTTTTATTACGTCACATTGAGGAGAAAAAACCTCCACAGGTTCCTGCCTTAAGTGACAGCTGATTTAACCCTTTTCATGACTGTTATGAAAATAACAAGAAAATTAAGGTAGAGGGCAGAGTCTCTGCAGGAATATATGCTGCCAAACACTATAAAAATAAATAAATAAATAAATAAATAAAAAAGTGAGAGGGATTACTTTTTTGTGAGTCTATGCAATGTTTTTGGGAAAATCCTGCATAGTATATCGTTTAAAAAAAGCTACTTAGGAGGTGTCAGACAGGATTAAAATAACAAATGCAGATAGGATGAATATTGAATATTGTGGCGGTAGATTTGGGACACACCACAACCACGATGACAGGAAAATGTGAAAAAAGGGAAAACATAAAGTTAAACAAAAACATCAACACACACACCAACATTTATTTCACTCTACATGTGAAGGCTTTAAATTGTCTAGATTAGATCACTAACTATGATCCTAACCTTTGGCCTCTACAAAACATGGGGATCAGCAAAATGCCACACACACTTAATTTTGCCACACACGCACATGGCTTTCCAATGCATGCACTCACACATACACACTCTGTAACTACCTGCACTACCCAGTTGAGGCACAGTGTGGTGCTAAAGGACTGGAAAGAAAATCAGAAGCATCTCAATCCATCAATTTCCTAAAACTTGTAATACTGAAAGTTATGAGGATACACCTTTCATCCTTGAACCAAAGCCCATAAATACGGACACGTGTCCATTTATAGTGATGTCCGACAAGTAGAGCTGACGGATTGGATTCATTCTTACTTGAATGCCTTCAGTAGATGGGGGAGCTGGCAGAGGGCTTGAGACTTTCTTTAACTTCTTTAGCTGCTGGCTCCTGTTGAAAATGGACTCCAGCCAATTTCCACCATGATCCACAAGCTTATCATATTTGGCTAATCAGCGACTTACTTGGACTGGAGCTTGTTAACTCATTACCGTTCCAAGGTGGCTTGAGGACAGGAAGAGACGCTACCTGTGTGCACTGTTGACAGTGGAAAGGGAAAATAATTAGGAGTTAAGGATGATTTATTGAAGAACTAATGTGCTGACTTTGAATTAACCTTTGAAATTTTGCAGTAACTGAACCATAATGTGACCCACAGTGCATCACTGTGCCTTGGGCCATACTGCTCCTTGAAGAGGTGAGTCAGCTGAACTAATGGCTGTTTAATGGCCACTGGTCAAACCTTGTTTTCTTTGTGTGTGTGGGTTTAAAGAAAGTGAAACAGAAAGAAAGAGAAAATGCACGCAGCTGACATTTTTAGATATTTTTTTTGTTTACATTTTTTTTTTTCTTTCTGAGTGATTTCCTCCTGGGGCTGTGTTCAAAGTAGTTTTTAATTAAAATGTAAAATCTAAAAGTAGTGGCAGTGAAACAATAGTGGTGCAGTCTTCCACGCACATGCACGGCAAAAACTTTCGTGGTGTCAGTAATTACGCCTGCTGCATATTATTTAAGGTAGAATACCAAGCATTAGCGTGACATAACAGGGTGTTAATCTTCTTTAATGAGCGGTTTCTTTTTAAAGACTCTGCATTAAACTGTGTAATTTCAAAGATAGTGATTTACCTGATATTCTTTGAATGAGAAGAGTAAAGCCTTCAGAGCTGATCAATCATGACAGAGTGTTAAAGGGCAGTGTTTACACCCTGCTGCTGTGTCGGTTCTGTGTGTTTAGCAGCAAGGTGACACTGTCCAAAGGTTACACTACACTGACCTTTATTGTGCTGTTGTCACACATGGTGGCAGAGACGGCCAATCACATAACAGAAATGTCACGTATTTGATCCTCATGTCTGTCAATATAGCTACTTGTGCTGCCGATTTCCTGTCTAAATTTCAAACTACAAACAAACTATACCACATGTTCATCTCTGTGTTTCCTCTCCTCCACTGTGAGACATGGCCTCACCTTCTCCCTGACATCCCCATTAACTCCAACCATGTAGACAAAGGGCGCTCCAATCATTTACAGCCGATATGACCCATAAATGTCATGCTCAGCTTCACTCCACACCTTACCTTTGACATGTAAGGTCAGGCTCTAGTAAGTCATTATGAAAGTGGATCTGGCCCTGCCAATCTGCGCCGACCGTCTTCACCCTCCAGACTTGTTTTAGAAGGGCACATCAGAGCTGAAGCTGTTAGAGGAGTGTTCGTTCAAAAAGTACGACTGTGTGATGCTTGAACAGAGAAGCACTTCTGCAGCTTGGACACAGTTGTAGGTTTGTATTGAGAGCTGACTGCACTGTACAAGAGTGTGTAAAGAATATTAAGGAATTAGGATGATGGTCTTGTTGAGTTGTGAGACGCAGCCGTCTTTTTATCCGTTTGTTTCTATCTATACAAAGACATTTGTTGATCAAGACCAAGGACCCTCTTTAAAAAAATCAAGTTTGAACACAAAGTTCTAAAACGGGATTTATACTTGGTGGTGGTGGTGTGTCTGTGGCACTCTGCAGGTTTCTGTGAAGTGCTGTAAAGTTTAGTTGATTCAAAACACACCTAAAACACACATTAAACATGGCTTAATAGCAAAAATTTCAAACACAAGCTCACGAATCAGCTTCACTGTAACTCACAGCATTCACAGAGAAACACTTGCCTTTTTCTGAACATGTTTTCCCCACAAATACAACATGCTAACATTATTAGCACAAGCCTATGGTATTTTACATTGTCAAAATTAGCCTAGCGATTGTGGAGACTCTCTCTATTCTTAGTGAATTAAAAATAACAGCTTCTCCCTTATATAAGCCTGTCTCAAATAAAGACCTGGTCTCCTCTGTAAGTGAGGTAAATAAAAGGTCCTTCCTGCTATTCGAGAATAAATGACAGTAGCTCTGTGTGCTGGTAGCACCATTAGCTGCTAGTCGATGGCTCAGCCTCCTACATGTTGAGAACTGTATCCTACAGACAGTTTATTTATGTTTTACGGTTAGATTTATTTGTCAAATTGAATATTTAAAGCATGAGTTTGTAACTGTTGCTTAATAGCAGCCACTGCGGCCACAAGTGGCAATTACAGGATAATAGCACATCAAATTTTCCTATATTTCCCAAAATTGTCTTGAGTATGCTGCTTTAAAGACATCATCAGTAGGTTATCTAAATAAACTCAAAGTGTTACAGTAGCACAACTCATAAAAGTCAGAAAACTGATTCAGTAATGTCATTCATGCAAGAACAGTATTTAAAGAAAGCTAACATTAGCCACAATAAGCTACTGGTCATACCAGACCAAGTGAGGCTTTAGTGGCTAAACTCCTGGTGTACTGAAATGAACAAGGTCTTGTTTTATTTCTTATGAATTTAAAGGTCCAGCGTGTAGGATTTAGAGACATCTAGCGGTGAAGTTGGAGAACTAAAACTTCCCCCAAGCATGTAGGAAAACTATGGTGGCCAACCATGGATGCGGCCTATTAGGAGAACTGGATACAGCAATGGCGGCAGGGCCCCATTCATTCCCATGAAAGTTGCTCAGTGGCACAAGCAGCCTAAACGGTTAAACTGCTGTGTGTGAAATTACCCAGATGGCACACCCGACACATCCCTGACAGAACCTGGAAATTGCAGTTCCACTGTTTGGCCACTGCAAAAATATACAACAAAGCCTGGCTCACTTCTTCGGGGCCAACATGAAATCATGAATGGTCTGGTGATGGGAGGGCCAGTTCTTTTCACAGTATTGGTTCCTTCGAGTTGATACGTGTAAAAGCATCAAAACCTTTTGAGCTTTAATATTTTTTGCAAAATATGGTGTTAGTCGTCTGTGACACTCCATTACAGTACATGCATGGCCACCCACCTGAGGAGCATGTGAATGCACGATTGGCCTTGGCTGGCAGATGTCTAGACTCGAGTCTTATTTAATCACTTGTTGTTCGCTCACTGTAGTCGGCGGCGAGAGCAGTATTTCACAATAACAGCGATCGGTAAATGTCAGGGATTCGTGAGCACTGGAATGTTTGACAGGCTGACCCGCTAAATAAGGGAGACTAAAAAGATTTGTTCAAAGACACTGATTAAGTCTTTCTTGCCAATCAGTAGAATGGTCCTATCTTGCTGCGGTTGGGTTCTTCTGTTCTGGGGGTACGACATGGCGGACTCAGCGTAGATAAATGGCTCATTCTTAAGAAACAAAAATGTTTCTTAGATTCAGGTGATTATAACCTTATGAAAACATAGTGATGAAGATTAAATACCACTCCTGCCAATAGAAGCCCCTAAATCCTTCACACTGGACCTTTATCTTTTTATTTGTCAGAGAAAAATTGTGCTGTTTACTCTTTCAAAAGTAACATATTCTAGCTTAAATGGTTTCCTTGAACAGCCCAGCTGCTCGTTGTCAGCTCTAAGAAACAGCTGGACTCATATTTTGGCATGTTTTTTCATTTGATTTGTGACGATTTTGGAGACTGTTTGCCTTGCCAAAGAATTCTGCACTTGTACTCTTGGTGTGCTGGTAAACAGCTGTTTTCCATGAAGTTTTAAGTAAGTAACTTCTGTCATCACCTCATCCTCTTCTTAACAAAACCATTTAACTGTATTTTTATTTTGTAGTAGTTGTCAGTGAGCTGTGGCTCTGACTGCAGCAGTGAATGGTTGTAATATTGATGATCTGTTACTATATAATTCAGGTCAATGTCATCCTGCTGATAATGGCAATAAGCTGTGATAGCAGGGGTTTCTTTTTCTAACGTCTGTATTTATTTATCACCATGTAATGACACACTTTTAAAAGGACTGTGGTAAATAATGTGCGCAGAGTGGACAGTGTGGTGCGCTTATTAGTAAATCCCTCACTTTAAGCCATGTAAAATCACACATCTTCAAGGTGAAATAAAGCTAGATGATCTGTGACAAAGGGTACAACTGTTTTTATAAAGCAACTTCCCACACATAATGGCTGTCCAAGCCATAGCAAAAACAATCTCCAGAGCCATTAACGTAAATTGCGTAAGCAAACACAACTGCTTTTCCATAAATGTGAAGAGAAATATGAAATCAAGCGTGAAATGTGAGAGTTGCAATCCAGAGAATTATTGTGGCTCAAATTGAAATGGCGTGGGGGGATGGATACAAAACAGGCAACCACTTTGACGTGTGTAAAGGTCGATAAGTCAATAAGACATCTTGTTTATGATTCATTGCTCGCTCGCTAGATTAAGCCTTGCCCAAATAGTGCACAGTCTGTGCTCAGCAGTTCTGTTTGCAGTATTGTAAAACCTTGACACTGCACTGGAAGACGCAGCAGATACTTCTACAGTAAGTGTACAGCACATCTTGTTCTGCAGGTTGTTTCTCCAGCGGCTCCTGCCGAAACACACTGTTCCCATGTTGGGTTTTAAGTGTTATTTCAAAGCGAATCTGCAGCAGATGAACCGCTGACATCTTCCTGAGCAAACAACCTGTCAGAGAAAAACACACCACCTCACACCAAGGAGGCATATTTACCTGGAGGGAAAACCAACCCCCACAGAGTCTTGAACCCATCACGACAAAGAAATAAAACTGTTTGCAGCTGGTTGTTTATGAAATTAGGAAATACAACAACAGTAATGATGATTGACAGTAGGGGAATATTCGATCAAGCTGTACGGAGGAGTTTAAATAGACAATGGCTGATGTTTCTTTCAGTAATCATTTACATTTTATACATTCAACCAAAACAGAAAAGAAAACAGTGATAATAATGAACTGATCTAATGTAACGGCTGACAACAACAGTTTATATGATGTTTGAGGAGCATTCATAATTCCAGAAACCCAAAGAGGTTTTAGTTGTCAGTGAGTATTCTCTGCACGGCAGAATGATTCAGCTGAGCACTGATAATAAATAAAAAGTGACATAGTTGGCTCTGGAAAGGCTCAAACTTTAAGTTAATTTGTTTTCTTTCAGATCGACCATAGGTTGTATGTGTATTTTGGGGAAAAATGATTTTCAAAAAGTATATTATTTCATCTAATGATATAATTTTCATCTTACTTATAACATGGTTGTTTTTCAACTTAGTCTTCTTTGAGATTCTCTTAATTGCACGTGTATTTGAGCTTTTTGTAAAGGGTATATCTGTATTAATTGTAATTCTTTTAATGGTGTTAGACTGTGTGTGCTGTATGACTGCAATCCTGTTCATTTATTATTGATTGATTTAAAGAAACAGGCTGTGATGTAATCTTTGGGGCAACTGTAAACCATCAACATACATCCACTAAGGGTTTGTTTTTGCCACTGACAGGCTTAAACTGTTATTCTAAGTGTCTGACAAAGAACTTAAATGTTTTTCTTTACCTTTCACTTGAGTTTGTCTGTTTGTTATTGTGTAAAATTGAGTGTCGTTTGGAGAAGGAGTCTTGTTCTGAAGTCTCAAGGGTTGAGTTGTTGCAGGAGGACAATAACAAACGGACCAGATAAAGCGAAAGGTAAATAAAACATCTGATTTTTGTCAGACACTTTTAAAAACAATATAAGTCTATCAGTGACAAAAATGAGCACTTTTAGTGGCCATTCAGTCATACACTGATGGTGCACAATTGCCCTGTAGTTACATTGCAGCCTGTTTCAAGGCTGCCAGCTTCCTTCCTCCTTTTTGCCTCCCTTCCTTGCATCCATTCATCCATCCAGCCACTGTTCTGTTGGGAACCTTGGATCCCGGCATTTATGTGGATGCCACTTGACATGCACCAGCTACACCGCCTCGTGACAGTGCCCCCCTCAGGAGGACAATCCACTATGCCACACTCTAAAAACTGCTCAGGAATGGCCGGAGGAATGTGACAAAGAGCTCAAGGCGTGAACCTTGCCTCCAAATCCCCCAGATCCCAATCTCATCGAGCATCCGTAGGACGTGCTGGAACCCCACCTCACAACCATAGACTGTAAAAATAATGAGCTAAGCTAACAGAGCTAAGTAGACAAACAACGATACATGCTAATTAGCTCTAACACTTAAATAAAATTACAATAGAATATCACTCGCTGAAAAACTGGAGGACTGGTGTCTGTTAGTACAGTTATCTGCACAGCAGTCCAATTTTGTCCAAAAAAAAAAAAAAAATCTCCAGCCAGCCAGCTCCAACACTTCAAACACAACAAGGAGGTCAAGTTGAGTGGCCTGCAATGAGGCCTAGCTGACAACTTGTCACTCAAAGTGAGCAAGCCCTTAAGTATGCAGAACTTTAAGCCTTCATAACATTTAAACAGGATAGTTATAAAAAAAATTCATTCAACAAACAATTGTCATGAATGATGAAATGATCCAGAGGGGTTGTAAACATGTTTATTTAAGCTGTAAAGTTGACCATATTAACATAGGGGTCTATGGGGATTTGCTCTGTTCTGGAGCCAGCCTCAAGTGGGCAGTTGATGAACTGCAGTTTTTGGCACAGGTTGCCACTTGCTCACAACCCACAGGGCTCAAAGGACCGATCCAAAGAGGCCCTAACATGAATTGGGAGCACCTCAGGGGTATGCTTGATCAGATTTGGATCTGGGGAAGTTAGAGGAAGATGCCTCTTAGTCACGTTCCTTGGGCTATTCCTGAACAGTTGTGGTGGTGTGGCATGGAGCATTGTCCTCTGGGAGGGCCACTGCCAACAAGGAGTGTTGTTGCCATGAGGGGGTGTGGTTGATCTGCAACAGTGATTGGGTGGGTGGTGTGTGTCAAGTGACATCCACATGAATGTCAGGACCCAGGGTTTCCGAACAGAACATTGCACAGTAACGAAAAGATCAATATTATTCACTTCACCTGTCAGTGGTTTTAATGATTTGGCTGTGCGGTGTGTATATGAGTGTGTGTGTGTGTTTGGTTAACTAAAGCTACTTAGAGAGAGTAGTTCAAACTACCTCCACATCTTCAGCTATAGCACAAGATCTGTTTTTTTTCCTCAGATTTTTGTTGTCTGAGCTGATAAAATGAGTCATTTTCTCAGATTTAATAAGCAGAAAATATAATACAACTCTTTCACTGTGTCGTATTCCTGATGATTAGAAATTGATGATGAGTTTGACATGTAAAATCACCGAAGTACTCCTTTGAGGGCCACCATTCCCAGATATCTCAGTGGAAATAAGTCTCATCCCATTCCCCGAGAGACAAAGCTGCATTTTAAAGGCTCATCAAATTAAGGCTAACACCTGCTGTTGTTGTAGTTATATACATTTATTTATTTATTCAAGAGGTAATTGGTGTTGGGTGGATATATTAATTTTTTATTAAAGATTTGTCAAAGAGAAGAAAAAAGCAGCATATTCACACATGTGGCTGGTGGGTCCTTAGACAGAAAACAATATAAAGAAAAAGAGTGTTTGTATTTCATTAGGGAAGCTCCAACCTCATTATGTTTGCCTGTGAATCATGCAGCAATAATGGCTTATGAGTTTAGGTTGCAGGTAAATGACTGCCCTTAGGTTGGTCTTTGAATTCAGAGGCCCATCTGAAGCAGAATAATTAGAGAAAAGAGAATATGAAAAGAAGTCCCTATTACAGTGTCCTTGTTCTTCTTTTTAATCATATCCTTGAAGTCACAGGATATTAAGTATTACTCTGTAAAATAAGTTTCTTTTTGGTGCAACTTCTGACCTGATTTGACTTGGTTTTTGAGTGGTTAACTACATCAGGCATATTGCCAATTTATTTGAAGTTGTGGTGCGTGTTGGCAGTCTGTTGACTGATGAACGTTCCCTTCTGAATCACAAATATCCTCCTCCGTCTTTAAAACTGTCAAAAATTATTGGTACCAGTAAGGCTAGAGGGGTGGACGCTGTCTGCCCTTATTACTGAAGCTGCTCGTTTTTTCATGAAACAAAATGTCCTCATTTGCATCCTGTGTCACCTTTGGGTTTCAAAAACTTCATTTACGCTACTCAAGGTTTAGCTTTGGGTTGATTCAGGCGATGATTATCACATCAAACTGTTTGATGTCCTTCACACAGAGAGTGACTGAATATATACAGTACATCCTCAACCCTCGCCCCCTAAACAGTGTCTCTCCAAATGTATGCGGCTTTCTCACTGCCTCGTGGTAACTCACCGCCTCCATTCATTTAGAACTGGTGTAAGTTGGAAAATGTACCTACTAGACTTGCCATCAAAGAGTATGACAGCTCTTGTGTTGTTGAAATTAACTGATACAAAGAAGCTCACAGAAATATACCCCAACTTGTGTATTGATCTAAATCAGATTGCCCTCCATGGCTTAAAGTGTGTGCAAGTGCCTCCTTCATCAGCTGTCGGTGTGGCAGGCCTTGGAAGTTTGAGAGAATGCCAAACACGTCTTCCACATCTTCAAGAGGGGAAAACCTCCTCTTTTGTGCTGACACTCCAGTATCCACCACTATGTTGAAGAAGCCTGCCCCCCGATTTTGTAAGACATCCCGCAAAGCATCATCAGGAGACCCGTATGAGAAGTGCCTCTTGGTGGACCCCAGCTGCTTTTGCACAAGGACTGCATCCACACTCGTGTCTTCACATGTCCTTGGCTGATGTTTACAGCAACAAAGCCTGTGGCTCTTTAGGTTTCAAGAGCCTTTTCAGTCTTTTCCAGTAGACGCACTGCCTCATCCTTTTGCAACGTCTGGGCCTGCACGAGTTTGCTCACCTGATGAATTTGACTTAATATGTCATACCAGTGTGATGACCCCACTTCTCATGCCAGAGACTGTGCTTCAGTCATGATTGTTAGGTCTTGAATCTGGTTTCTCACCTCAAGCAGTGCCTCTCTCACAGCTTCATACTGCAGACGCTCTACAGCTTTTACTCTGCTCTCCCGTCAGGTTTCTGACCACATTTTGAGCAAAAGGTTGCCACGTCTTTTGAGGTTGGCTCATCTCTGTGTAGAATACAGGCAGTATAGCCTCTGCACAATACCAAAATATAACATGGCATCTCTGGAGCTTTTGGCAGCATCACAAAGTACCAGATTTAGTGTATGTGCCCCACAAGGCACAAACAAAGCTCCTGGGTTCAATTGCAGTTGCCTCGACTGTACTACTTTGTTCTTCTGTCTCATATATCTGCTGTTGTCGTAAAATTCTCCTCTGCAGTCATCAAAGGTAATCTCAAGCCTCTTCAAAATCAGAGTGTACAAACTTTCACTTGTGGACTCCTTTGCCACTAGGATTCCAAAAAAGTGCTCTTTAACCTGGGGGTCATCCTCTTTCATTGACACAATACTGATCACTACTAACAGTTGGTCAATTAAAATGTAATTTAAAATGAGGGGAAAGTACATACATTTCTTTATTTCTTGCACAGTTGTTGACAGAATATTTCCACTGATGCATTTTATCGACCTACTCTAACTGGTTTTGCTCATTGCCAATTCTTTCCATGATGGCATTTTTTTCCAGGTGCTAATTTCATGGCTGTTCAAAACAACACTCTCATTTTTCAACCTCTCCCATCATCTTTCCCTGGAAACAGGTTTCAGCGGTTCTCTGATATGGTCCAGGTCCTCTCCTAACACACTAGCAGGTTGTCTGCCTTGCTGCATCTGTAGGGCAGTGTGAAGCACACCTTTACAGTGCTGTTGATGACTTCCGACCCACTGTGCCTGGGGTTCGCTCTGGCTGAATTTGAGTTGCTACAGCCAATAACTGAAGGTCCGTCTCTGAAGCAGCCATCCCCTCCTCTTAATGAAGTAGTCCCCTAGCATGGGGAGTGAGGTGGAGGGACCTCTGGCTTATTCGTGTCTCATTTGTGGTCTGATAAACAGTAAAGTCATCAAGCCACTGTAGCTGTCATATTTTGCGGGACCAACATGAGTGCGGTTGCCATGGGAATGCAACTGTTGAGGCTTTGGTCACATAAAAGTGGGTATGATATGGGTATGATCTTAAGTAGGTTGGAAAAAGAATCTAAATCAGTGTTGCCAACTTAGCAACTTTAGATTTAGCAGTGTTTCATACTCTTTTTAAAAAGCGATCAGTGACAAATTTAGCAACTTAATTCAGACCATCACTCTCAACCAGATCTTGAGCATGGACATAGTGGATGTAGCTTCATCTCCTGCTACATGCCAGCCAACATTTATATGTGAGGCCCATGAGGGTGGTGAGCAGGCTGATAAATGCCCTATATGGGATTGTATCAGACTGGAACTGAACAGAAGAGGACTCAGAAGCAGGACTCAAAAGACAAGGTCTTTACTGGTTGGCACACAGAATGTAGTCCAGAAAAAACAAACTAAGGTATCCACAGGGGCAGGTAAAAGGCAGTGTCGAAGAAAATACAAAAACTAG
>JAPZEB010000013.1:7184418-7200122 GCA_029783705.1 Chaetodon striatus | reverse complement strand
TGTTGAAACATTTCATTCAAAATCACAAACGTCAGTCTCATGGTGGTGCTGTAGGAAAAGTCAGGATAGCCTAAGTCATTGAAATACATCATCTGGAAACCATGATTGTCTGTACCAAATTTTGTGCCAATCCATCCTGTAGTTGTTGAGATATTTGACCTGCTAGTGGCACTAAAATGAATAAATAAAGTAATTACGATCCATCCTCTGGGGATCGTGAATGTCTGACCTCAATTTCATAGCAGTCCATCAAATAATTACGAGGACATTTCTTTCAAAACCACAAATGCCTGTTTCATGGCGGTGCCAGAGAAGAAATCAGGGAATCACCAAAGTCATGCAGGTACATGATCTGGGAACCATGAATGTCCGTACCAAATTTAGTGGCAATCCCTTGTGTAGCTGCTAAGATATCTCATAGAATAATTGAAAAGTTTGACCTGCTAGTTGCACTGAGGGAAAAGTCACAGGATCGCCAAAGTCATTGGTATTTATCCTCTAGGGATCGTGAATGCCTGAACTCAATTTCATGCTAGTCAGTCAAATGGTTGTCAGGGCTTTTGACTTTTGTACATTTGTGCTTTTGAGTGAGAGGATCACCAAAGTCACTCGGATTGATCCTCTGTGCACCATGGATACCTGTGCCAAATTCAATGGCGGTCCATACATAAGTAACTGAGGTATTTCAGCCTGGAACAACGTGGTGGACCAACTGACTGACTGATAGTGTCGTCCTGCATGCCGTTAACTTGGCCAATTACAACCAATACATGCATAGGGTCAGACTGTAAGTCATGAAAGGTACACAGAGTTGCTGGTTGCATTAAAAAATACATTATTTAAACAACAATCCAAGTACATTAGGTGAGTTTAAGTATGATACTGAAAACTGAAGAATCCACAGCCCACCTAAAAACCAGAAAAAACCCCTAATATGTGCACTGGCTGCCCTGCTATACCTTTACATGAAGGACTTCAAAGTGGGTATCAGAGACTGTGAGAGTTGAGAGACAGAGCACTGATATAGAGAATGGGAGGCAGAAGGCAATATAACTATGAACTCACCCTGAAAGAACCTTGAGTCTGTCAATCAGCCGACCCACCGCCTTCAGAGAGCCTCGCCTGGCAACACTGAAAGTGTAATGCTTAGCGTCCCACTCCAGACCTGTAATGAGATCTCTGGGCAATCTGATTGAATTATTCTGATGGTTTTCAGTGGGTTTGTGCCTCGGGCCCTGACACCCCTCACCGATAAAGCCTGGCTATGAAAGAAAATAAGCTTAAGTGATGGATGTACAAATACAATTTGAAGATGGTCTATTCACACAGGATTGTGGGGGGTCCTCTATGAACGGCAAGATCAGTGGGGTTTCCCATATTAGGATTAACCTTGAAATGTGTTCTTTTGAAATTCTGTTTCCTATATAGTACATTTTTATGGATTTATTTTAAAAGTGCTACTCTAATTTTCTTCATCTCTGCTGCCAGGTGTTCAACCTTTGAACTGCCTTTTATTATAGCATCTAACTAGCATTGATAATGAGTCTCTGAAGACCAGAGTGAAAGACATAAAAGTTAGTGTTGCTTGATAAACACTGAATAGCAGCCATCTGCCGGCTGCCTCTGGATGCTTTTTGGAGGCTGAAAATTGTAAGAAGCTTCAAAAATGCAAATGAACAGAGGCTCACAAACAAACTTAATCAACAACTAATAACGCAGCTGTTTCAAAGACTGAGTATGTGAGCCAGAAATAGGTTTTCGCCTCTTTAATTGGAGCAAATTAATGATTTAGCTGAGCATTAGCTGACTCAAGGCACTCATTGTGACTAATCTTTATCAAGCCATGCACTGATGGATGTGGAAATGGTAGTATATGAATGAATAGATGGAATATGTAGATGCATATTTGGATGTGGGATGCATTTCCATGTTCAGTCTTGGCATGTCTTCTTGTTTATAATTTCATTTGATTTATGGGTGAGGCAATGTGCTGTTCCCCGGCTACTATATTAGGACCTCAGTGCTAATTGAAAGAGCTGTGAATCATTATTTGCTTGCAAAGCAACAATGGTGTCAAAGACTTCTCCCTGCTGTGAAGGCAAACAATATTTCAGTTGCATTTTAGAAATGCATGGCAAACACACAGTATTTTAGAATGTCAGTCAATAAATGGGTCATTTAGGCTGCACAATAACTACAGGCCATGGGATTTAATCGCAGTATTCACAATCCCTAGACGCTAATTCTTGGTCATTTTCCTAATATGTTGACCTTGTGTGGAGAACCACCATCATGTCCAAATATCTCAAACATTAATGGCCAAATTTTCATGACATGTGGCTGTGAATATGATTGTTCCTCAGAGCAAGCTGTGTCCTTGCATACTTTCAAAACCATTCTCTCTGATTTGGAGGCAGTCTGATCTGCCTGTCATTCTTTCCGAATAATTTGATTTTGTCAGAATTTTAGGCCATATTGTGATCATGCATGCTATGAATTCATGAATCTATTTTATGCATTTACATAATAAGAATTTTATATAATGCACATCTGTTTGTATATGCATTGCAATGGTATATTGACTGCTGTTGTTTTACATTATCTGTCTAATCATACCTGCCTTGTTCAATCTTGGCTAATCTCTTTATATTCCATCTATTTAAATATACATCTGTGATAAATATTTTAATTCCTGCCGCTGCCATCTAGATTTTTAGCCATGCCATTGGTAGGTCCACCACTCTGGTCCAGACTGAAATATCTCAATAACTATCTGATGGATTGCCATGAAACATTTTACAGTTATCCAAGGTCCCCAGAGGATAAATCCAACTGACTATGATGATTTTATTGACTTTCCTTAGCACATCCATTGACATTTTGAAAGTTTAATTATATGTCTTGCAATTCATTGCCATGAAATTAGTTACAGACATTCATGGTTCCCAGAGGATGCACTATAATCACTTTGTGATCCCCTGACTTTTCTTCTAAATATCTCAACAAGGGATTACCATGCAATGTGGTGCAGACAACCATGGTCTCTGTGAACTTTGGGGACCCCTGACTTCTTCATCACATCAGAATTTTACTTGTCCAATATCTTTATAATGAGCATAATAGCCTCACAGCACCACTAGCAGGTCTGTAAACTCTTGGTTCATGTTTACACTTGGTTTAAAAATGCATCTTGACCAATCAGATCACAAGTGGACTGCGCTCTAAATACAAGGGTAATTGACAACACTGTGATCCAGTCACTCAGACCTCTTACCAAGGTAGCCTGGGATACATTTGGCCACATATCTAGGTGTTTCAGTGACAGCATGCCAAGGCTCTATAGTACTATTTAGACAGGATTAGTTTTACATAGGGATGTGGACTAATGTCAGTTTACCACAGGATGTCTGTAATATAAATGTCAGATTCACACGGGACAAGAAATCTCCGTAATTCTACCAGAGAAGGGAGTGGTAACTTGGTTTGTGCCCTGGCGTCATCTCCCTGTCGGCATGTTCGTGCTACATGGTGGAAGATGTTGGTGGAGCAGGGCATAAAGCATCAGCTGAAGGATAATAATAATTATGATTAGCCCAATATGAAATACTGCCCATGATCAGGATTGTGTATACACAACAATTACCAATATGGATTTATATTAAGCCTACCTAACACAACCAGAAGTCTCGTGGCTCTGAAAAGTGCTTTCTTCTCAACCTTTTTGTTTAGTCTCCCACGTAGGGCTATGCGATCATTAGAAGAATGTCCGATCATGACTATCACGACTGCCGACAACACTGAATGTTACGTGAAGCGCCTCCATCATCGAAACAACACGGAAAACTAGTTGTAAACGTGGAAAATGGTTGTAAACAGGACGTGGCGAAATATGTACATACATTTTTACAGAGGATCACGTTCACACGGGATTAATATTACCTGAGTTATTTTCTCTTTTACAGAAGGTAAAAGTTGCCGTAATTTTTACTGACATTATCAATAATGATTACAGACATGGCACGTTCGGACGGGACTAAAATCCCTGGTAATAATTACTTTACCCCATGTCTCCACGTTAAACTAATCCCATCCAAATAGGGCTTATGACTTGCCCTTTTTACAACAATCTGAAGTGTTGTGTGATTGTCCATCATTTTGCCCTATGGAAGGAGAGGTGTTTGATTCTGCTGACAGTGATATTGCCAGCTAAACCAACACAAATGCAAATGTGACTAGCGAGAGTGAGGACATGATAAATGTGCATGGGGCCCCCTTGACCTCCTAGCATTAGAGGTGAAATCTGAAGACAAATGACCAACTAGAGACGCATGATGAGACACAGGTGTGAACGGCGATGCTCCTCTGCTATTCACTGGTGTCCATCTCACCAAAACACACCTTAATACAAAGTGTAAACAAGGTCTCAGTTTTGTAATTCTCAATAAAGCACTTTAAAAAATATCTGCCACATTTTTCCTGAGCATGTGATCAACACCTACAGTACAACTGAATTTTGATGTGATGGAAATTGAAAGACATTGCTGTCAATACCTTTTATTGGAGATTATTTACTTTTAGAGGTACAAAAAAAACAAAAAACCAGTGGACCTAAACATTGCTTCTGAAGTCATTGCTTTTGAGTATGTCATATTTCAAAGCTGGGAGCAATGCATTCAAAATTTACACAAGACATCCATTGCTTTGGAGTCGAGGTAGACTTCTCAGAGACAGATCTATGAAAACCCCGCACCAAACTATAGGCATTACCACACACCACAAGTGGCAAGTGGTTAAAAAATGTTTTATTTTTGGAATCTGGGCGAACTGCCACTTACCGCAGTGTAGTTAACACCGAAGCAATAAACAAAAATAAATTATTAACAACCTGTGATAACCTTTTAATTTTGAACTTGACATCAATTATTTTATCCATTACAGAGTAATTACTATGGCATGACATGTTGTATCACCCAGACTTTCTCCATTGATTGCCTTTCCATATGCTATCCTTTATACAAGAGTGAATGTGTGAGCAATTTCATTCACCTTCAACATCAGTCGCTCCATTTTCAACTCCTTTGGATTTGGTTTCAGTCAGTGAAACTTCAGAGGCACAAATCCGGTGTTTGATCATATGCAGCCAGGGACCATTACTTGGTGATAATGGGATTGGATCATGGGATTTGACACATTCCTACAGAATACACTTCATTCAAGGGTTGCAAGCTGTAATGTCTTTGCATTCATTGCCTACCTGTGATGCTGAAATTGATTAGGTGTTGTGAAGTTCGAAAAGAGCCAACCTCCATTTTGGCAAGATTCATCAGAGGATTTAAACATTTTCACGCGGTTATCAGTCGCTAACGAGCAAACTGGAGACTGTAATTGCTTTCCAAATTGCCTTTTTGAGCAGTGGCTGACCCAATTAGTTTTGGGATTGTGTTTGTTACAGTATCACTGTCTAGCCGTTGCGACTCATCTGTATGAATATTTCAAACTCACATTGGCAGTCAATTACATCTGTATTTGTAACGTGTCAGCCAGCATGATTAGTTAATTATGTTTGCACTCTCTAACGATGGCACTGCCAAGTGTCTCTCAGCTGATTCCCCAGCTCTCAAGTTACACTTCTGGCTCACACACACACACACCTATGGTTTCCTCCAATGTTTAGACATGGAGGGAATATCGATAGTAAAAAATGAAATCTTATTTATGTGTCAACATGTGGACTGATGCTTGCTGCAAGATGTCAACAATCCATTAGAGGATAAATAGTCAGACTAAAAGAACAGTATGCTTGCAAAGAGATGGATTGTGGTGGATAAAACACAACAAAACAAACTTTGTCTTTCAGGAAATACATGTAGAAAAACCAACCCAATGGTCAGAGTAATGTTCGTATTGTATGTTCAGATACATACATTTGTACATTATTTTTTAGCAGATATGTTGAAACTTTTCTAAACAATGATGTGGTGGAGGTCTTGTTAGGTTTAGGCACCAAAATCACTTGGCTATAGTTTGAAAAAGATTATGGTTTGGCTTAAAACATCCACATTTGCTTGCACAAAGCTGCTAGAAATGAAAGGAGAGGTCAGTGAAAACCACCCACGTTTGGTGGCTCAAACATCACCAGGGAATGGCACAATGTGTCATTTAAAAACACCATGATTTGGTAGCTAAAATGCAGCTGGGAAACTGTGGGATGTGTCGATAAAAAGCATCTAGGCTCCAAGTCACAAACACCTCTAAGAAATGCAATAATATGCTGCTAAAAACACTGAGGCTTGGTGCCACAAACACCAGTGAAAATGCCTCAAAGGGACGCTAAAAACCAACGGTATTGTTGGTTTTAACCCCTAACCCTTTACATACCATGAAGAGACTCCATTTGTTTGTCACTGGGTATTCAGAATTAAATGTACAGTTCATGGTACGCTCTTGAAGGTAAAGGAATAGACTGACATTTTGGAAAATCTGCTTATTCACAGAGTTAGATGAGAAGACTGATACCACTTCTATCAGTTCCATAGACTACATACAGCTTGCTGGTTAGGTATGATTCCAAACTTATTATAGGTGGAAACAAGAAAAGTACCAAAATGTATTAATCTGACTATTTTAGATTTATTTCCAGTTGCCAGACCTCACTTAAAGACAAAGCCATGTTGTAATTCAGCAACAAACAATACATATTCTGCATTGACACACAATACTGGTTGTGCTGATATTGCACAAGTGGCCTCTCTGTGGGATTGAAGAAAAAAACAGATATTACACTCTGAATATTTGTCTGAAGATTGAGTATCTAATCTATATTGGTTATTGGTCATAATTAGGTCCATATGCCTCCGGCCCTTTATAAATTTGGAAGTAACATCAATATGCAAAATGACCACCATAATCATCTCTCCCTCAGTGTGCAGGCAGTCATGTACCAATTATGTTAACAGTGTTAGACAGCGGTAGCTGATGAAAAGATAGACGCCTTACTGCATGAGTCAGAAATATAATGTTTCCAATCACCAGCCATTAACACAGACTCTCCAATCAGTTGGTTTTTAGAAGGTTTAGTCAGATCATTTTTAGTATAAACACATTAAATCATCGAGGAAGAGGCAGTTTTTATACTCTATGACATTAACCTTTTAAATCAGTTTGGACAAAATGACTTCTATGATTCCTACACCGATGAACTGAACATGCTAACAAAGTCTGAAGTACAAGCTGTATATATAAAAATTCGAACTAGTTGCATTGTAAACCTGTCCACAGTGATGACATTGTATAATGAGTGAGGAAGTCTAAATAGGAAGGGTGGGTTGATGGGTTAAACAGACACATCCTTAAAGTCTTTATGATACACACCAGGCTTCCAGCTAACTAAGCTAACCAGCTAACCAATCCACGGCAATGAGTTCGTATAAAGAGCGAAGAAGTTCAATGGTGTCTGGAAGGAGGGGCAGACACACAGCACTTTCACCCAGGAGACAGGTGTTTGTGTCGTGTGTGAAACCCTGACTTTTATTAACTGTTAATGTTACATAGTTAACATTACCCGTCACATTCATTAACTTATTATCTCACAAATGTACCGATTTTAACCCAACCCATCATCTTACTTCTAAACACAACAAACTACTTTTGTTACCTAAACCTTAAGTAGTTTTGGTGATGAAATAATTCCGGTGAAAATGGAAGTTTATTTGAAAAGACACTATGCATGCATTGACACACCATCCCTATGCATGTATTGACACACCATCTCTGAGCGTCCACAACTGACGCTAGAGGGGTACCTGGACCGTCACAGTTTGAGGTATAGGGCCATCTACCGAACTGCTATATTTGACCAGTTGGATGTGAGAATGTCTCAATATACTGTATATAGAGCTTGTTCCTGTGTGCCAGAGAGCTCCATTGTTGTCTACAAACTATTACCACTGTTGCGCTGGTGACATGTTCCTACACAATGATGATCATGGGCACGCAGTTCTTCAGGTTTAAGTATTAACTTCTGTTTCAGTCATGTATGCTAAAAACTATAGTGCCCAGTTGTTTTAAGAAATTATTTAAAAAAAAAAACAGTATGTAAATTCAATCAGCCAATTGACCTATCCTCATACAATGGTTTGTATGATACCTTCTGAAAATACACATACAATGGTACGTATATTGAATGAGTGACTGGCTCACAAAGACGTTTCATACTTAACATCAAGTATCGTACTTAATGTAAAGTTATGTAGGTTAGGTTTAGAAACAGAAACATGGTGACAACGTACCCTCAATTAACTCAAGGTTGGCTTGATTTTACACGGTCCCAAACACTGGTCTCCTGCGGGAAAGTTCTGTTTTGTATGACCCTTTTACCACCTCAACCTGCTTGCCTACATGCACTTTTAGTCTTCATACTACTTCCTTCTAAACTCCTGTCAGTGCATTGGTTGGTGATCACAGCCTTCCTGATTACATGGATTACACTTAAATTAGTGGCTCGTGATTACATGTGATGTGTAGGTATTGTGGTACTTTACATACTGTTGGGAAAAGCCTGAATTGAGATATCTGAAGTGGCTAAAATTATAGAAATAAGCTTGCCAAAGTCTGATTATTCAATATAATCCAGCTACACAGCATACACAACTGTCATACTGAATAACATCTCAGGTGTATTCAATTGCATGCTTCTCTAGCCTTTGCAAGGATAACACCAACATGGGAGTGTGGAGCCTGCTGCAACACTTGGCTGACTCCATGCTAACTTATTGCTACATCAACAGGAAACCAAGCCTGACAGTGGCAGCCGCACAGTTTGACTGACAACATGTGTATAAGAGCTGCAGCACAGAAACAGAAGCATGACTGCCTAACCGAAAATATGAATGTAGCACTTTACCCATTGAGAGATTTTTTGAGGCAGAGTGGGAACAGAGTGGGCACTTTATATTACAGGCATAACCGTTTCCCTAAATGGATATGCAACATTTTCGAAATTAACATTTAATTTCACCACACAGATGTTTTCAGACCTCTGTGTTTCGGGACAGATGAGACCTCAGACCATCAGGACGACAGTGGGAACAGCTGATCCCTGCAGAACCAGCTTGGAGCTGACCCAGATGAGGACGCTCGACTGTAATCAGGCCCCGGAGGTTATCTAGGCAGGACATTATCTGCTTCGCTGCGTCTCTGCAGCATCTGGACGCCTCCGCCACCTGCTCTAGAGGGCCTCACACCTCTCCTCTGCCTCTCTTTGCATTGTTTGTTTTCCCTCTCGCCCTGATTTGCTAAACATTACATTTAGCCGTGTCAGATGTATTCTCAAGAATCATGGATCAGTTTTGTTGGTTATATTTTAACATTTTGTGTCTTGATTTATCTGACAAAATCAAAGCAATAGAATCTGCTATGAGTAGATTTTTTTTGCAAGATCGTCTTGCCTTGACATTGTCAGAGTGATTTATCATTGTCAGTGTGGATTCAGTGATTTATTAAAGACTATTGTGAAAATGCATGCAGAATATTGCAAGCAATTATGTTTTACTTCCATAATTACTCGCTGTAAGCAACAAAAACATGAAAACAGGCATTCGCTTTAATACGGACCACAAAAATGAGTGATGACAGCATTTTTAACATCTTTTATTGGCTTATCTGCAAAATAACAGATTGCAGGCTACGACAAATAAACAACTGCCCAAAACAAAAATCAGATTAGCATTTGAGAAAAAGGAAAATAACGAAACACCCCAACCCAGGAACATAATGTGTATTACAGTATAGAGTATGAGAATTTAATCACACTAAGAAAGTGATTCACAGTTTAATAAAACTATTCTTAGTTTTACTACTTTGCAAAGTTGTTTCATCAATCAAATGTTCTGCCAAAGCACATTCTTTAGCAACTGGTTTAGCAAAGCAGTCTTTAGAGGCAGGACTCTGACAGTGGTTAAAGGCTATTGCTAATTAGCATCATTGCTCATGACAGCGAAGTAATCAATTCTGTCTTCTAAATCAATCCTTGTTTGTCTGTTGCTAATATTAGATCACAATTACTAATCTGTGAAAATAATTGCATGAAGATGTTGCCGAACAGTCACCTTGTAACTTTTGCAAACTCCAGGCTGTTAAAAGAAGTATAATTAAAAAAGCTGCTGCACAAGTGAGTGCAGGAATTGCTTTAAATGTTCAAGTCTTTCAATTAATTAGGATAAACTTCACAACAGTGTCACTGACATTTGACATTTTCTCTCCTGATATCTCCAGTTCTTCTTAAAATTTAAAGACATTGAAGAAAAAAAGAAGAAAAAAATGTGTCAGTATCATCAGGGTCGTAGTCAGGAGTTTAGAGATTATTATTCCCCCTGGGCACATACACAACAATTATTTGGATTTGTCATGTGGCACAGTGGTGTGGTGGTTAGCTTCATATCAGGTTAGAGAAAAAGTATTTGCTATTGTAGGGAAAAATGATGTAATGCGTATTAAGGGTTATCATGTCCATATAATCAGAAATTGGTATTGGTGATAAGAGGAATATTGGATTTCTCTGTAACACTAACTTTTTAGTGCATTAGCTAACGTTGGCGTCGATAGCAAAACAAAATAGAGAAAACTGTTTGAGTGTTGTCCTTCTTTGTAAGATAGGCATAGTAATCAACCACAAAGCCGACCATCCCTCCTTTAGTAATCCTGTCAAATCATCCATCAACTGCGTGAGAGCATACAGGTCCCATATTGGTCAGTGTTTACTTTTTCAAGTAACACTCGTGGTCCCAGAGAGTGAGTGACCTGACATGGTGTGTTCATAAAGTCAGCCTGACGCTCTACACTAAAATGAGAGCGCTGTTGGCTGAAGAAACAGAGCTTAATGTTTCTATATAAATTAAGGAACAGTAAACTTAATCACACATTCACTCCGATCAGCACTCTGCTGCTCCGTCTCCAGACAGAGTGCTGAGTGCACGCTACCACTCTGAGAGTGCGGTGCTCTGGATAACTGAACGCTACATTCCAGCAGTGCTCCAAATTAATGGTCCAGTTTGTGCCAGAGTGCGCTCCTGGAGTTGGAATAAGTAATTCTGAATGAAGCGCTCGCATCACTCCTCGACTGTCGGAAACAAGCCAACAGAACTTGCTAGCTAGTGCTAGTGTAAGTCTGTGAAGAATTGTTTTAGCCTCCAGCTAAAAAAAGCAAAAAAGTCATACTATTTACTAACAGTAAAAGGGTCTATTAAATCCCTCTCTTTTTATTTTGTCGGCCGTTTGAGTCAAAATTTAAATATTGACCTTAAGGGCCTGGACACACCAAGAAGGCTGTCTGTCAATGTCGGGCCATCACTAATTATCTCCCTAGTTTTTGCAGTATGTCCAGCATGGTTGGTGCTAGTCAGCCCTTGTTGGCTTTTTTTTTAGCCAATTAAGCTTAAGGAATTGGCGTTGAGGCTGTTGGTGAATAAAAATTGGTGTGATTTGTAGTTCAGCTCAGTGCATGGGAAGAGAAATGGAAAAAAGAAAAAAAGCAAACAAACGACTGAGGTCAAGAGGGCGAGAGATCAAAACAAATTCATTGAGGGTACGATTTTGTTTTTTAGACATTCAGCCCTTCAGTAGAAATGGTGCATAACTGTTTGTGATATTGCTCACTGGCGTGCAGTAAATATCATTTTTTCTTTCAACATTGGTTTGTATTGCTAATGTGCTAACTGGCTAGCCACTTTATAGCGTCATGTCAGTCTGCCAGTCTGCCGGTTTCACCTTTTGATGAGCACAGACTACTGCCACCTGCTGGTAGGGAGAGTTACTTCCTCTCATGCAGGCTCAAGATGTATATGCTAGTTAGCTATTGGCTGTAGTCTTTGCGATGTGTTCAGGTGCAACATTTTGGCAGAGACAAAAGTGACGTGAGGCTAGTTCTGTGATGTTGAGTCGGTATGTCTGAACCATAAAAGCAAGACTCTACAGACATGCTAATAACTGCTAATATCAGCATCCTAACATGCTTACAATGGTATGCTAGCATGCAGGTACATTTTGCAAGTTTCATGTTTAGCAGTGAGGTCTGCTCAGTAACACTGGTAATGTTAGTGGTACGTCCAGCCCCATACGTTCCTGAATGTACTACTTTAAACTAACAATTAGGTCCAGTTCCTAATTGCCCCTGCAGTCATTTGTTGGCTCTATAGCCCATCTCTGAAATACAAGAATGTAAAAATATGTACAGATTTATGACAACTAAGATGTTTCAGAGAAACCAAACAATGACATAGCTGCAGTGTCACTATTGCCTCTGCTGTACGCCATGTGCACACGCAGCCTGTTGGCTTGAGCTGGAAGACACAGCGTCAGCATGCACGCAGACAGGGAGCAGTCACTGTCAGCCCCGAAATCTGTCAAAACAACAACCACCTTCAAAACAAGTCAGTCATACTTACGGATAACTTCGGAGAGAATAAACAGCCCTGATTGTTATTTCCTGAAATATTTATAGCCGGTGCATCTCGAGCAGTGAGTTCTGCAGTGCTTCCTGACAGATCCTTACTATTTCCACGTCTGTCAACACCACAGAGTGTGAAAAGAGACTGCTGCTGTCATCCGCATCAATGCCAGCCCGCTCTCCCATGAGACCCAATGCAAGCCTTTCACGCTAATAAAGATTTTCCGAGGGCAAATATGATAAACTGAGGAGTGTAGGTACAGTACGCGGGGAAAATGCTTGTGCACTCCGAGCGAGACAAATCATTCCCCCAAAATGACATTCAGACTGATCTTGCAGGGGATGCTGCTGTAATACACTGTGAAATTGATTCCATGAAGTGAATCATGATCTAATCTTGTCTACCAAAAACAAGGTGGCTTGTTCCGGGGATGAAACACCTAGACGGAAACAATTCACAAAACGTGCCAGCCCATTTTTGCTGCTGTTACAGGGCTTTTTTTTTTAGATTTCACAGAAACCAGTCTGAAAGTTACCAGCACTGTTTTCAAGTTTGACAGGGTTATTTTTCCTTTTCATATATGAAATGAGCAGCAAAGTGGTGCAGTGTTTAGTATTGTTCCCTGACAGCAAGAGGGTTCCGGGTTTGAACCCGGGCGTGGCTTTTCTCCGGGTGCTTCAGCTTCCTCCCACAGTCCAAAGACATGCAGGTTAATTGGTAACTCTAAATTGACCTTGGGTGTGAATATGAGTGAGAATGGTTGTCTGTCTCTATGTGTCAGTCCTGTGATAGTCTGGTGACCTGTCCAGAGTGTACCCCGCCCAATGTAACAAAGATGGATGGATGGATGGACTGTTGTTCACTCAGAATCAGAAATACTTTATTGATCCCCAAGAGGAAATTGTTGACTCCACAGCTCCACCAGTTTCCTCTCCTTTACTAGAGCCAGTGTTTAGCTCGTTCCTCAAAAAAATGTAATCTGCTAGTACTCATCTCTTCTACTGACAACTGTAATTTGTTACACTATTCGTTATATAACTTCCCTGTTACAGTGCATAAAATTAGTAATTGCGTATCTGCCCAGAATTCAGATGTTTACATCTGTGTGTAATTAATTCAGTTCAATTTAGTTTTATTTATAAAGCCCAATATCACAAATCTCAATTTGCCTCAGAGGGCTTAACAGCATACAGCATATTGGACTCTCACAGCAGATAAGGAACCACTGTCCTACATAATGAACACTCAATTGTTTGCTCTATTGAAACAATAATTTGTGATTTCAGTGATTGGTAATGATCAGAATATTGCATTATTACGGACATATGTGGTGCTGCATGTCTGTAATACCTGCATCTATAAAATCAGATGCATTGCAGTGGGATTGTTAGCAGAAAGTCCTTTTTTTTCATTTCATTGTGGGAATTTTTGAGGGTGCTTTATAGTACATAAATTCCACACTCTGAATTTTTCAAATAAAATGGCAGACAGTGAAAATAGTGCATTAGTGAGTGTTTTCAAACGTGGTCTACTGTAGCTTAAGAAGTGTCAGCTTTCTTGACTTTGTGGCTCTAATATCATGACTGTCTGGATGGGGTTGTTGCCTCAAGGGTTTGGCTTAAACTCAACCTTCGTGCATCAGAAAGGTCAATATTAGCCCGTGTTTCTCAGGTCATAATATATCAACATTTCTTTTTATGGATGAAAACTTCTTTTGGTGGTTAATTTTAAAGTCTTTAAAGTTACTACATCTATTAAACAAAGGTCAAAGAGATGATGGCATTGGCTGCCCAGAAATCAGCTGTATTAGCTTTTTCTTCTTCTTTTTTTAAAGTCTGATTTCCCTATAAGGTTAGTGCCACAGTGGATGATGAGGTAATAGCAATGTCAGGGCTGAGCCATCATTAATGTTATAAGTACCACCTGTGCTTTTGCTGCAATGACAGCTTAAAATGTGCTGTGAGAAAGATGTTTTTAAGAACTCAAAACAACCCCCAACCTAAATTTAAGAAAATATTCTTCTACCTTATTTAAACACTGGAGATTTTATCTTAAGTTAAACGCAGGTGAACACAGACGGAGTTTGATGCCTGAGGTGAACCACACTAATTTATGTTCTATTAAATTAGTCATGTTAAACGTGATAATTACTCATGTTAAGTGAAATGATCATCCGACACTAGACGCTGATACAATGTGCCATATCTGTGAGCTCGTGGGCATTTTATTTTCTTAGTCACCACAGCTGGGGCAGACCAGCTCTAATTTAAAAGCTCACAGCCTAAAAATATTGCAGCTAAAACTGTGTGTGTGTGATTGTGTGGCACAGTGGGATATACACACATGTACTGCTCATTATGTTCGTGGTCATACATACAGCACACACCATATATCTGGTTTATTACTAGTGACCTTTACACACAGTAAATGCTACGTGAGGTCAGAGCAAAAAATATCAATGAACTGATTGAAGTAATAAAATCTTATTTATGTGGCAACTTTTAAAACACACATGATACTATTATAAAAGAAAAAAAAAAGATTGACAGTGGAGCGATGAGTATGTGCATTGTGTCAGGAGGCTCTGGGTCCTGCCCTCCTAGCAGGAGTGGTAGTTTTAGTAATTGGAGCTCATTATTGATGATTTGGTGCACCTGCTGTTCGGCCTATTTAAACATGTCTCTGCTCTTTTCCACTGTTTGCTTTCCAGAAGGCACAACCTCTCTGAGGAGTCAGATTCAGAGCGCCGCTTGTGTACACTGTGTCCCAGTGCTACGCACCCACTGGTGCATTTACATTGGAAAAGTGATCAAATTTAAGTGTAGTCAGATATGTCAGAACGCATGCAGAATTTGCTTGATTTCTGAGTGTGCTTTTGATGGACAATGTTGTAATGCACAAAGCAATGTAGAACCTGTTCAAAGCTTTAAAAAAAAAAAAAAAAAATTGCACATGGTCATAAGTTGTAGTTTGATGTCTAATAATACGTCTTGTTTGTACAAATCTTAAAAGTGCATTCATTTCTTAAATATCAACTACAAGAGCACTACTAGAATATTATATTTTCTTTATAGTTTCTATACTATATATGTACAGTAGTATAAGGGCCTATATTTCTACTCATCATAGGCTATTTTGTAGGGTTGCCCCCTGATGGTTGACCAAACATTAGTCAACCAGAAAGGTCATTAGTGGCTAAGACTTCACTGGTTGCTAAGTTGCAGAAAAAAGAAAAAAAAAAAGTGTGACACTCTATTAGGA
>JAPZEB010000013.1:7167581-7179558 GCA_029783705.1 Chaetodon striatus | reverse complement strand
AAGAGGAGCAGGAGAAGGTGACAGGAGAAAGTATAAATGAATATGTTGGATAGGGAAGGAATGGTAAAAGTTCCTTAAAAATTGTCTTAAAAGGAAAGTTTAAGTGTCTTAAACTGAGGATGGAGACAGTTCAGGGGTCACCTTCTAAGTTTCAAGCCTTTTGAATCCAAAACAATTTTGTTTTGTTCCTAAAATGATTCAATTATAACAAGAATCAGTATTTAATGCTCTCTTATGTAGCCCCTGAGTAAGTCTGGTTAGACACAACAGAGAAAATGATGCAGCATTAGGAGCAAAAGCACCTCATTGTCACGAATATGCCGAAAGCTTTTAATTCATGATGGTTTTTGCTGCAGCAGTATCGCTTTGTATGGATATGACTTTGCAGGCCACAGATATGAGTAAGATAAAAAGACAGAGGTGACGTGATTATCTAAGCAGCCGCTCACAGGTTCAGAAAAAAATCTATTATCTGAGTGAACAGGGAAATGAACCCAGCAGTATCTCCTCACATTTTTTTTCCTTCTCCTTTCAGGTGCATGTAAGGGCATCTGGTTCGTTAGCTGTCCCTCAGCACTTTGTCAAAGCGTCGGTACAGGCACTGAGTGAGTCCACCGCATATCGGAAAGATTAATTTACCAGAATGATTCTCCCATTCATAGCACTCTCACCAATTAGGTTCCAACAAACACATTAAAAGAGTCTTGAAGCTCACCGTTCACTTTTACAGTGAATCGTTTTAGGAAAGTCATCACTCCAGATTGATACTTCTTCCTTAGATCATGTCTGACAGTCTCTTGGTTTATGGAGAGGACACATTCAGTGGGAGGGGAAAAGGATGGAGGGGGATGAATTATATTCACAGTGTAACGGAGGAGGGAACACTGTCACACTAAGATAACAAAGGCAAAAAAACAAATCTGACATGCTAGTTTGCTTTGGGGCGTCTCAAGATGTCCCAGATGCTGCATCGATTGTCTTCTATTGTGTCACAGTACACTGGATAAAATAACCAACTGTCATTTTGTACACCCATTTCCTCATGTCTGTTATATCTGGGCCATTATTAGAATTATATTGTGTAGTCTTATCATGACAAACACAAGGCAAAGAAGCTCTTTGTTACTGGAAATTATGTGTTACATGAAAAGAGAAACCTTTTATGTTTTGTAGATTTTCAGATCATCCTCACGTTATCTGATTCGACCTACAGTGCGCCTTGTGTTAACATCAAGCATCAAGATAGCAGTGACAATACTGATTCAGGAGTTTACAGAACAAACAGGAATTTTCTGGTTCAACGACTTCATACAATGGACAGTATTTAATGTTGCGACCCTATAGGTAGTATATTAGCCCAGTTCAGACCAATGATTCGCAACAAGATGAAACCATTTCAGAACATTGCAGAGAAAAGTTGCAGTGGTGTGAACAGGCCGTCTGAGCTCGACTCAAACCAGCTGATTGTGTCATCTGCAACTCAGATAGGCAAATCGCTGGTGGCTGGTTTTAGAATATGAAGCACGTCGCCTGTTTCTACAGCAAATCAGCTTGTAGTGAAGTCCAATGGTCCAGTCAAAATGATTGCAGACGGCATGCTCTGCCCCTCCGAGTCCTCTGTTTCCATCCTCATGGTGTGCTGGTGTCGGACGGTGGGTCACTGCTGCTGCTCGCTGTGTGTGCTTATGCCCCCTCCCACACACACATTTTTATTGACTAAGTAATTGGCTCTGGTTATTTATATTACTGTGGTGTATTTATAAAGTCCATCTGATTCCCGTTTTGTTTCTGTTTTTGCCGTTTTATCACTACTACAAATGGAACCGTAGCCAGTATCTCACTATCACTATCCTCATTCATATTTTAGGAGGCTACAAATTATATTCAGTCACAAAATAAGCCTGAAAAGCTGGAAATCACAGAACATAGAGTTGTTGTATTGAGATGATACACCTCTCATTTAGTTGAATTTGTGTGAACCCGGCAGGTTTATAGAATGTTGCAGAGTGGCACATTGCAAGTAGTTGCCTGTTTCAACTTGTCTCATTGCTATTCTTTTGTTTGAGCTGGGCTATAGGGCAAGAAAGTCCACACAGAGAGGAGGTTGGGATGGTGGATGGATCAAACAAACTGTATAAGTAAAATTCAGTTTGACCTCTTGCTATGTAAAAATGTTCTTTACATGGTTACGATAGTCCGTATAAAATAACGGACATAGCCACTGTGATGTGGACTCCCGCCTTGAAGCCTCAGGACCCTGTCTGCTATCCTGTGAGTGGGTGGAGCTGCAGAGAAGCGAGGGGTGGACATGACTCATAGACTGCAGCAACGCCTCACAGATAGCCTGCCCCATAAGCAGCCACATCCCTAAATGTACTTAACTTTACGCCTTAATAAAATGTAAACAGGTGAGCTGTATTTTTTTAATCCAACTCACCTGTTTACAATCACCTCCGTACAGTTGTCATGAAGAGGAAAGTTAACTATAGAAACCAAAACTTTTTTTTGTACCAGGCTGTAAACATGCTTATTCCTGCTGTGCAGTTGAACTTTCTAACATGGAGGTCTATGGGGATTGACTTGCTTCTGGAGGTAGCCTCAAGTGGCCATTGATGGTACTGCAGCTATTGGAACTTTAGCGCTTGGTAGTTACGTAGTGTTATGTGAAGGAGTTACTTCACTTTACAACACAGTTCTGTTACACGCATAACAAACACAGTTCAATCAGGAGCACTTTAATCAAAGACAACATTATTTCCAATGGCAGTATTATATTTGGCTGTATGGCTCTATAGTGGGGCCTCGATGCCTTCCCATCTGTCCCATGCAGAAAGCCTCTTCCACGCGCCTACGTGGAAAGCCTAAGGCGGAGAGAGCACACCTCTCTGCCCTTCATCATGCAAACAAGGAAAGCCTGAGGCAAAAAGAGCAAACCTCCCTGCCCTTCCATGCGCCTACATGGCAAGCCAGAGCAGTTTAAATAGGTTGCCCGAATGAGCCCCAATTGGTTGCATAGAAAGGAATCATGTGATCTATCAGCTGCTCCATCAGTTGATTGGGCTGTTTGAGATAAGCTGATGTAGCTGGGATGTGAGCTTAGCTTGACATTGTGTCTTACCTGAACTAACACTATGCTCACTTTGTTTTGAATGAAAATTGTCTTTTTCTAAAGCTAACCAAGTAGCTTTAGTGCTTTAAGCCAATCATGCCATCGCCATATAATTTCAACAAAATACATACCACCACCACGTAAACGTCATTGTCATTTCACATATGTCTCTAAGAGCACATTGCTAATTTCAGTACATAAAAAGAAGTCAATCACTTTTATGTTTCCTATATTGATCTTACAAGGTAGGCATTCAAACAAAGAGGTTTTCCTCTGAGGCTAAAGTCAATAATTAATTGAAAAATTGTTTGGGTACAAGGCATTCAGGTAGAAATAATGTATGTATTTAAGTCTGAATAATGTTGAGTATTTATTCATCTTTGAATAACATGGAGATCAAAATTCAATTAGTCAAAATGTCACATAACGCCATGGCCATCTGTCTGTGCATTCTGCCTTCTGGCTATATAAACACATTTGTTGTGGAGTGAGAACATTCATCAAAGAACTTGAAGGAAAACAAGGACAGATTTACTCAAAGGAAATAAGGTAAAGTGTATATGAGTTAAAATAGAAATCCATTCACAGTTAACATTCCCCTGCCAAAGGTCACCTCCACCAGCCTTACAATCTCATGTGAGATTCCCTCTATTTTAGTGCATCTCTTATCTCCGCTGCCATCAGTTTAGGAGGCTGAGCAGGAAAACTGCATTGCAGCTCACATGAATTCTATTTTGTTGTCATGTGGCTCACTGCCAGCATTAAATGACACCTCCACACTTTCAGATCTCAACAGCTGGTCCCCACTGTTTAGATTTTTTGCCTCCATCTGACCGTTTACTGTTGAGACAAGAGAGAAGAGGCAGAGTTGACAGGGAAGATGTGACAGATTTAAACCACAGCCAGATTCACACCCAGTGTGTCGACTATATCACCAGGCAGAATGTTGATCCAAAAGTGTGCCTCTAGAGATGGCAGTATATCTCAACAACTGTTGGTTAGATTAACACAAGTTTTTTTTTTTGTTTTGTTTTTTTTTTTACAGATATTCAAGGTCTCCAGTGGATAAAGCCTCCTGACTTAATCTTCCCTTCTCAAACAGAATATCTCAATATCAACAAGATGGATTGGCAGAAATATTTGTACAGGCATGCATGGTCCCTAGAGGTTGTCTCAATAATATCTCAATAACTTTAGTAATTCCCTGACTGTTTCTCCAGCACCATCAGAGCGTTTACTTTTTTTTTTAGCAAAATGTCTCAACAACTATTACATATATTGCCACGAAATTATGTGCAGACATTCATATTCCCCACAGAATTAACTGACTTTTCATCTAGTGCTATCATCAAGTAATAATTTTAATCTTTCCAAGGTTTTTTTTACTGGGAGCTAACTTATTCACAGAGGCAGTTTCATATTTAAAAAATCTGTGTTTTTCTGACGCTCTTGTTGCAGAGGGGCTGCTAACAACAATGGCTGGGGTTACCTCTCTCAGTGACAGCTTACTGGCTCTGAACCGTAGTTGGGAACACGCTGACCTATTAACATTAAATTAGCCTGTAACCAGCTTCTAATGGTCCGGATCACTCTGCAGAAGGAAGTAGGGTAACTGTAGTGCACACCAAGAGCTGCAAAAGCTGCAAAGGTGACTGATTCAATTCATTTTCAATGGGCACCGGTGACCACGGCTGCAAGAGCTGCAAAGCTGCACTTTCAAAATGGGAGAAAAGCTAATCACTGCTGTAGCTGGACACCGAGTCCTTTATGATTCGACCCTGTTTACATACAGGGACAGAAATCAAAAGGAGCAGGTGTGGGAAGCCATGTCCCGAGTAGTTGATTTGCCTGGTGAGTTGATATTGAGAAAGAATTTTTTAAACTCGGGGCGAATACATCCATGCTAATATAATGCCTTGTTTCATGTGAATGTGACAATTTCGTGGTCTGCCGACAATTTTGTCTGTGCAAATGTGAATGAATGCAAATAAATTAGAACAAATGAGTCACTTCAAGGCAGTTGTCACTTCAGCTCCAGCCAGTAACCTGCTTTGCGGCTCCTTTAAATTGACAAGTATGATCAAACGTTCCAATATATGACGTCGTGAGCGACTTGAGCAACTTGAGCTGCCAAAAATATTATGGACAGCGGCGCTGCTTGGGCGACCTTGGCTGCTTTGCAGCTTTTGCAGCTCTTGGTGTGCACGTACAGTAAGGCAGGTGCCCGTTCACTAACAATGACTTTATTGAAGTCTTCACCACGAAACAACACACATGGCCTTCTCATGAGGTTTAACAGTAGCCCCAAGCTCATCTAGACATTTGATTCTACTACTATCGTCACTACTTGCTGCATGTATCTTCTACATGACATCCCAAGAGAACTGCTTCCCTCCACATACACCATGAAGTACAAGTCATACCTTCACAGGTTACCCACAAGGCCACCGCCCTTAAAAGGGAAAAGGGTGAGCTGGTAACACAAGGGTGAAAATGCAAAAGCCAGTGTTTGGTTGGTCTGTTCTGGGTAACTGTAAAAACATGGCGGAACAACATGGCAGACTCCATAGAGGAAGACCCACTCACTATGTAGATGTAAACAACTCATTCGCAGGAAACAAAAATACAGAAATTCCTATTTTCAGGTGATTATACACTTAAGAAAAAAGTCATATTATAATGCATTTCTGCCAATATATTCCCCTAAATCCTACACAGTGGACCTTTAATTCAAAAAGACTAAAACTGTGTAATTTCATGGTTGTGTAAACATGGTTTTAATTTTATTATAAACTTTATAAAACAAGATTTTTGAGTTGTCACTGAATATTATTGGAAGATTGCAGGGCTACAGTATAATTATATACTCCATCATGATAATAAAAGATTAGAATATTTTGTTGTTTGTTTTGTGTTTGCTTTCTAGCTCTTACATTATGTTCACAGCCCGTTTAGGAGCTACTGTGTCATATATAAAGCGTTTGCAAACCATCAGTCAGACAGCAGTACCATCATTCAGCCAGGGATGCTATACTTCATAAAGCGCAACCTCTTGCACTGGCATTGAGTGTTGGCATCAGAGGTAAATTTTGCTCTGCATAATCATCAAATAGGAATGTAATTCTTAAGGAGAGTGAGCCAAGTATCTTACAGTATAATGGGATCTGCCAGATCTGATAGCCATGTGTTCCTCATGCATTTATGTCAAGCATTAACATGCATTTTTCTATATGCAGTCAGTATCTGGATATTTATACTAGGCGTTTAGCATGTTGAATTTCTCTTAGCCACATTAACGGCTCCAGCTTCTTGAACAACATGTGTCACAACAATGAGCAAATTCAGTTGTTGTTTTTCTATTCTTGTTATAAATAAGGTGGCTGTCCTTAAGGGGAAAAAAATGTTTACTTAACTAAGTGTCCAAGCCACTGTTTGTAAAAAAGTTAGCTTGGGGAAAAGCATCAGACAGGCCCTGAGGGCAGTCAGCCAGGGGCAAATGAGGGAGTGTCTCAATGTTTGCAGTTCCAATTGGGCTGGCATCTCTTTCCGATCGAATGACTTTCAAGAAAGCCTTTTGTGGCAGCTTCCGAATATCCATGAGACAGCAGAGCTGCCCATCAAAATCATTCTGGAGAGAGAAATCAAAGTCAACTCTTGGCCTAAGCGTGTCTCTCATTAGGTTGAATAGCATCATGCGCTGACCGTGGCCCTGTTGTCAGGACTGTATTGGAGGCTCTGGTTTGTCTTCCACTGTGTGCACTGGGAAAATGAATATCTGTCATCTTAGACAAGAACCAAAACAGTGAGGAAATAATTTGTTTTAATTGCATTTTTTACTGAAATCTTCAGTTTTTATGAAATTACTAACAAGAGTTAACAAGCACAAGATGTGGAAGAGAAGTGTGACAGAGCGTTACACAACGTACAATATGTGGTGTCCAACAAACCTCCAGACGACTAATAAGATCAAGTGACAAAAACCTTGAAGAGGAAATGTATAAGACAGTTACTGTAACAAGCCAAATTATGATGACTTGACAACTATTATACACTAACAAGAACATAATAGGCCTTTTTCAGGGAAGACATTTTGACTTGTCATAGAAGGAAAAGCACATATGAAAATAAAGAAATGAATGACGGCTGAATTCCATTTAGCTGCTTTGATTTCAGGGTCCTGGTATCATGCATGCTGTCTCACTGTTGCTCTAACTGGGACACTAAAATAGAGCCAAGCCATTGTAAGTGTCATCAGTAACTCCTGCGCTCCTCCTACTATGGCAAGTCACAATGTCTGCTGTGAGAAAGGCTTTGACATTTATCCTTGTTTCTGGCCAAGAGGTCAACTGTTTCGAGTATTGTATCTGCCAGGCATAAGCCTAGAGGGCATCATGTGTGCATGTGCCTGTCTGTTTGCAGTTAATCTCACGTACTACTGGAGCAATAAGCCTAAAATTCTGTGTGCACATTTATTAATTTATACTTAAGGATCTCTTGTAGTTGCAGTGATTCACATTTGTGGAAAAAGTTGTTTCATTGGCCGTTTTATACCATCATCGTCTGCTGACTCCTCTTAACTGGCGGGTAGGGGCCACAAGTTTCCCAGATATCGCCCTGGCCAGAAACAGTAAGCTATACCGTCTGCTGCAGGCTACTTTTTGGCCTTTGTTGTGGCTCAAAAACTGACATCCATAGAAAAGTTTGTCTTTTACTATTGCGATATTTTTGTGTGGCAATATTGTATCGTCACTCAGTTTCAAGTATCTTTTTTTCCCATCCATTCCATTTTCCTTTTGAGGGTCACGGGGATGGCTGGAGCCTATCCCAGCTGACACTGGGCGAGAGGCAGGGTACACCCTTGACAGGGCTGACACATAGAGACAAACAACCATTCACATTCAGATTCACACCAGCGGACAATTTAGAGTCACCAATTAACCTGCATGTCCCGTAGGTGTGAATGTGAGTGGGAGGAAGCTGGAGTACCCGGAGAAAACCCACACTGACACGGGGAGCACATGCAAACTCCACAAAGAAGGACTCCCTCCCGGGATTGAACCAGGAACCTTCTTGCTGTGAAGTGCCAGTGGGGGGATAAGCAGTTACGGAAAATAAATGAATGAATATTAAATATCTTACTGCTAATCCTAAACCACATACTTAAAAAATCTGAAGTGGGCTCATGCAGTATGCTCATGAATATTTTGTAGATCCACTGATGAAGTCACAGAAGCTCTAATTTTAGATCTCACAGGCTACTGCTGTACATTGTGACTTTTATTTTAGGTGCAAACAGTGTTCCAGGAAGTATACTGCAATACCACATTGGAAGATTCAAAGTTACAATAAATCTACTTTCCTGTCTCTCAAATCTGAAAGAAGATTAATCTGCACTGACTGTTGCAGTAGTGGAAGATGGATGGAGTAGCAGCTTTGATGATTTCTGAACTTCACAATAGCATGCAGTTATATAACCCTCCCTCACACCATTCAGACTATACTCTTAACCTCACTGTCCAAGGATCTTCAGGTGCTTTCACATTAAAAAAAGCTTGAATATCTAATCCTTCAAGTTCCCGCGCCATTCAGTAGCAGTTTCATAACTCTCATTATATGTTGCTTTCAAAGATCTTAAAGAAATCCATCACAACCTTCGCTGGAACACATACGACTCAATAATAATGTTTCGGAGGGGTTTAAGAATAAGGTACAGAACATAGTTACTCGGAAAAGTTCTAGTAAAGCACCCTCAATAGAGACCTGGGGAAGCTGCAATGTGGTGGGCGCTTTCATCCCAATATTAGGCAGTGGTTTTCCGTGATTGGCATCCGAAGCCCTGCTGGTTTCATTCAGGCCATATATTCACGATCTAACACACCTGGTATGAAGAGGGAATGTTGTTAACTACCTTACATTATAGTGAAACAGCAGGGGTTAGAGGTGGACATTGACAGCCTTTGTCCTTTAAAGACCTTATTTTTCTGGACCTCAAAGAAAAAATCATAAAGTTAAGAAAGTATGTAAAGGCATGAGGCATTTTTTTTGGGCATCCACTTTGCTAAGACACAACAATTTCACTTTCATGAGATAACATAAATAACATTTTGGCCTTTATTGATGAAAACACAAAAATCAGACCAAAAGACTATATTAAAAATGATGCCTAATTTAGCACAATAAAACACTTACTGAGGAAGTCGCGTCTCACTGGTGCTTAAAAAAGATCATACACATTCACAAGAACAAACACCAGAGGTCAACATTTGATATTAACAACTTATGATTGCACTGTTCTACTGGTAATCAGACCTGTAATGTTGGCAATGGAGCTACAAATGAACAGATGTACAAACTAACACAACACAGCCAGAAATAATGAGCTGCAAAAGCTGCTTTGATTAAAGGAACAAATAAACAAGTTACAAACAAACAGGAAAATAAACAGCTTTTGATAGCGTTGGACAATTTGGCGATGAAAGCTGAAACTCACTGGGGTTTTCAAACGTCGTATTCCATCAGTGGTACAAGGCGTTTTTAAAATTTCTATCTGAAATGAAATGTTTGTTATATTTTTTTTCCAGATTTCATCTTATTTAATGAATGAAAGGAAATGAGTTACTAAACTGTCAAAAGGCTCCACAGACAGGCGACAGTACGTCTGTATCAGTGTTTTATAGTCTCCTAACATTTGCAGTTACTCAGACATAAATAGAAGGACATGTCCTTCTGTGGGGACCGCTCGTCCCTTCAGGGAGCAGCCAGGTAAGAGTATAGAACATGACAGCCAATCACATGATGACAGGCCTGGACATAAATCTCTTGAAGCCCTTCACTAACTTATATTTATATCTGACCTATAAAACCAGTGGCAGTCTCTCATGAGAACTGAACTTGATGTTTTATACAGTATATTGAATATTTAACATGACACACCACAGTATTTCACTTTAAAATACAGACATAATACTCAGTTTTTGTCAACTTGGCCCACTAAACAATATCTGATGATGATTAAACATGACCTGTGTCATCCGGTATCATCCAGTCCTTTTAGAAATTCCAGTTCAGGTGCCTTCAGTGAAGTCCATTAGGAATAAACAGTACAAAGCTGAACTTTGCTCACTTCAAGTGCCAGTTATGCTCTTAGTCTCACTGTTAGAGAGATACTCTGTGTTGTATAATGCTAGCTAGTATTTAAAGAAAAAGTCTAGTGATAATTGACATTTCTTTATTGTTGATAAATTCCATTTAAAACAAAATCAACAATGACTTGATAACCTGGTAACAAATACTGTTTGTGTAACCACAGGCATACATAGTATATAACTCTGTGCCATAGAGCTAAGACTAAATGTAAATTTTTATACTCCCTTTACGGGAAAAAAAAATAGATATATCCATTTCAAATGTTGTTAATATCACTGCCCTCATACTTCCATATGTCCTTTACGTTGGCATAGATACAGCCAATAAATGCACTAGAGGGCGGAGTCAAAAGTTTCATGCAACAACAAACAAGGTGATGGTGGAGGAAGTCACTAATATTGTTTCTTTATACGGAGGCAGTGTTGTAGACAGCGGTTGTTTGTGCAGCCATGATATACATCCTGATGTAGACAAATTATTTTCACCATATTGCTGATACATTCCGTTCCACCATTACTTTATGTCTTCATCATCTCCTACGGTTGTATCTTATTGAATTACTTACACTGCCTCCACAATCTCCGGTGACACTGCTCCTGTTTATCCGTATCAGGAAACATGCACAAATACGGACAAAATCAATGTAGAGTATGAAAAGAAGGCTCTGTCTGTCTCTGTGTGTAATGATGAGCATAAATAAGACCTGAGACTGTACAGTCATGCCAGTCGCTTGCTGACATCAGCTAAATGTGTATATCAGAATGACAATGCTACCTAGCAGATAAAATGTTAATGTCATGTAAAATGTTTGACATCATGAACCTGCCGGAAAACGGGATAGTAAACATTAGAAAGCAGCATGGAGGCCACTGAAATGCTATAACGGTAAGTTCTTTTTTAATTATATCTGGGTTGTTTTTTTTATCTGTTTGTTTCTGTTTTATCTGTTTTTTTTATTTGTCTCTCTTTGAAAATAAGTGCCAAATGATTTAGAGCAATGTTTGACCACTGCTTGGACAGAGACAGATGGAATTTAAAGCTGAGAAGTTAGCAATGGTTTTGCCAGAAAAGTGGTGAAAATTAGTCTTCCATCCTGGGTTCATATTTCCTTCATTTCTGAAGCTGGAGCCAAGGAATACCAGTGACTACTGCAAAGTCATTTGTCCTAGGAATAAGTGCCGATTGTAACCTTTCCTACTTAAGACAAAAACCAGATGTTAGTGGATGTTAATGGACTTTTTTGTCCAGTAAGAAAGGGGCTTCAGTGAGCTAATGTTCGCTACTTAGCACTAAACATAAAATACAGTTGAGGCTGAGGGGATTGTCATTAATATTGGGGGTATTTGGTTCTAAAGCAGAGCACTGGGCAAATTGCAAGACAACATGAATGTCTGTATAAAAATTAAAACTATCCAATGGCTGTTGACATATTTCACTCAAAACCACAAAAGTCAACCTCATGGTGGCACTACAGGAGAAGTCAGGGGATCACTAAATTCATTTGAATTCATGGTCTGGAAACAATGAATGTTTGTACAAGATTTCATGGCAGGCAATCCAACAGTTGTTGAGATACCTTAGTCAGGGATACGTGACATTGTCATCTCGAGAGCCGCTGCTAGCGGGGCTAAAATTTACAGAGCCCAACAGTTTTAGAAAATTATTTAGCTTCTATGAAAGAAATCTTCGTAACCCTTTTTTTTTTTTTTTAAGGATTTACAC
>JAPZEB010000013.1:7118606-7134891 GCA_029783705.1 Chaetodon striatus | reverse complement strand
GGGATATTTAGAATAGATAAAAATGTGCGATTAATGATTAATTCAGAGTTAACTATGACATTAATGCGATTAATCGCAATTAAATGTTTTAATCCTTTGACAGCACTAGTTTTAAGATATTATTGGTTTGATATTGGTTTTGCAGGTGTTTGTATTTGTTGGTGTAATGGACACTACAAGGATGTTGACTTCTGGTGTATTGTCTATATAGTTTGTTTTTCTATTTGTCAAATGAAATAATAATAATATGATTATTATTATTGCATTCAAAACAGTGTCTTAATGATAAATATATGTCTATGGAGGTGCGGGGTCTTAGGCAGGGTCTTCATTTAGGATCCTTGTGGCCTAAGGGTAGAAGCTCTTCCTGAGCCTCTCAGTGCTGACCTGGTGTATCTGGTACCTTTTTCCTGATCTCAACAAGGAGAAAAGGCTGTTATCCAGGGGGTTGGGATCTTGTCTGATTCTCCTGGCTTATTTTTGCTGTGACTTGTGTAAACATCCTTTAAACATGCTACAGAACACCGCCTATAGTATGTTCACTTGCACCTTGTGGCCCTACAAAGACATCCACGATGGTGCAAGAGTAGAAATTTTTTAAGGGGATACCCAGAATTTCTTCACGCGTCTAAGGTGAAACAGTCTCTCCCTTGCCTTTCTCACCACTGAGTCAATGTGCAGTGCCCAGGTCAGGCTCTCTGTAAATATGGACACCAAGGTACTTAAAACTATCCACCCTCTCCACCAAAGACCCACTGATATTAAGAAGGGCATAGTTCCTTTGCTGCTTCTTCCCAAAGTCCACGATCATCTCCTTAGTTTTGATGATGTTCAAGAGTAGGTTGTTGTCCTGATACTAGTGGGTCAGGTACTCTATTTCTCTCAGGCAGGCCTTTTTGTTGTTGTCTGTGATCAGGCCCACCACCGCTGTGTCGTCAGCAAACTTGATAATGCTGCTGAAGTCTCAAGTGGCTGCATAATTGTATGTGTACAGGGAGTACAGCAGGGGCCTCAAAACGCAGCCCTGGGGTGCTCCAATGTTAAGGATGAGGGAGGGAGAGATGTTTTTGCTGCCCATCAGGAAGTCGAGGATCCACATGCACAGTGAGGTGTTTAAACCCAGCTTCTTGGGATTTGTGCTCAACCTGGAGGGAACTGTGGTGTTTAACATTGAAGGGAAGTCAATGAACAGCAGTCCCACATAGCGCTCTTTTTTTTCCAGGGAAGATGTGTGCTGTGGTGTCTTCTGTAGATCAGTTGGGAGGGTAGGCAAACTGTAGTGAGTCTAGTGTGCTGGTTAGTGAGGAGCAGATGTAATCCTTAACCAGCCGTTCAAAGCACTTCATCACCACAGAGGTGAGAACCGCTGGATGGTAGTCATTCAAGCATGCTGGTTTTGTTGTCTTGGGCACAGGAATGATGTTGGACCTCTAAAAGCACGTGGGTATGACAGACTGAGAGAGTGACAGCTCAAATATCATTGGTGCTAGTTGGTTGGCACATAGTTTGAGGGCCCTCCCACCAATACCATCTGGTCCTGCTACTTTTTTGGTGTTCACACGCTTGAAAACCCTCCTGACATCATGCTCAGAAAGGGAGATAGGTGTGAAAGGTGCACCCACCCATCCATTAACCTATGCTTCAGCTGTTTTTGCTTGTTGACTGCCGATGGCCTCAAAGTGAGCATAGAAATTGTTAAGCTCACTTGCTGCAGATGCATCAGCACTTGACGTGTTAGGTTGATGTTAGGTGTGTATTTTCCTGGTTTGGCTTTTTAAAAATCTTGTCTGAACAGATTTTATTTACACTCAGCTGAGATCACACCACAAGCCAGCTGATCCAATAGCATCCTGACTGCAATGTCTATTTCAGTCTTGATTGATTATTTTTTATGTACAGATACAATATTCTAACACATTAATACCAGGTGTAAATAGGGTCGAAGTCAAGCTGAAACTGACTTACTGAAACTGTCATGTTGACATGTAAAATATCAACTTTAACCATCTTGACTCTGAATTGGATTAAGTTAAACATGATTAATGGAGCCAATTTACTGATGACTTGACATGTATACGCTTCAGGCTGGTTTCTTTTGGTGTTTTGATCCTCTGCCACAAAGCCTTAGTTTTCTTTAGTATCCTAAATTTCTCCATCTCGTAAGCAATTACCGACCTACCTTGATTGTCAGGCAGCTGATACGAGTTTATTGCAGGGTTGGGGTTCCTGTGAACCACATAAATCCTTTAATCAAGCTATTACCTTAATTGGGATACAGTGATGCTTGCATGTACACTGTAATAAAGTCATTTTCTGCAAAAGGAGTAAAGAATTGGCTCTCCTACTATCCTCTTGCTGCATAACTGCAAGGCGGATAGGCACTTTTTGACCAACTCTCTGCAGCACTCCACAGTATTTGCACATTATTCAGCTGTTCAAATAGCCTGTTGAATGATTTCTGTGATACCCTGGAGAGGCCCTGCGGTCGGGTGTCCATGTATTCTGTACATAAAAGAGGAGCTCCTTTTAATTGTCTCTTTTCCCAGGCCAAGTTGGCCATTTGGCTGACCCAAAGAAAGATGTGGGTTGTAGAATCCTTGTGGCAGTGCTGATGGGGGTGGTCTCCGTGTATTGTGGGCCACTTTTATGAAAAACAAAAAAAAGATTGTGTCACATTTGTGGAGGTTTTAGGTCCACACTCTACAGCACTAAATTTGCCTAGAAATCATGTATTAGATAGCAGCAGGAACAAGTACTATGGTGCCTTCATTTAAAGCACAAGTTCTAGTTTTATCAAAGCAACTCGAAGGTTATTGATTTCTCAGTTTGAAAAAAGTTACTGCATGTTTATACCCTTTGTGATTAAGAGGGGTGTAAATCACTGGTTTCATCACGATACAATATCATATCGATTCTTTGGACAATGATACGATATTTACCGATATCATAAAGCCTGCCACGATACGATTTCAATACGATGCGATTCAGGGGCTTGTGATCAACAGTTAACACAGTGGATTACAGCAGAAGCTGCCACCCCTTTCTGTTTTTGCATTTGGCCAGAAAAGATAAAAACAACACATAAATAAAGTAAATAACTGTAACCGCTTAAGCGCAGTGAAGTTTACTTTAAATTGAATCGAATAACACACTTTAGACAGTGCATGGAATAAGTTAACCTTCAGGGCTTTCTGCCAGAAAGCCCTTTTTGTAAGAAATGTTTTTATTTTAACCCAAACCATCCCCTTTTTCATAAAACATCAGGGCTATCTGGTTAATACTCTGAAGGCAAACTTCTCCCAACAGCAATAAAACATGGATTAATATCAAGATCATTCAACAAAGGTATAAAATTCAGCTCAATAATAACTGTCAAGGTTCAGAGACATGTCACTTTTTCTTTGCGAGTCACTTATTACCAGCTTAAGCATGTTTACATTGCATATATTAGCCTAGCCGCTACTAGACTTTCGTCCACTCACACTTTATTAAATCACATGTTTGGGTCCTCTACCAGAGGCCTGGGAGTTTGAGGTTTCTGTGCAGTATCTTAGCCATTCTTAGGACTACACACTTCTGGACAGAGACATCAGATTTTGTACCTGAATCTGCTGGAGCCAAATACCCCATAAATTAAGAAATACTTATCCAGCTTTATTCATCATGCATCAGTGTTAATTGTGATAGTTTCGTGACTCACTCTCACCTCAGTCCTCGGCAGTCCAGCACAGATACACTAGCAAGATGTTGAAAACATTAAATGTCTGGAATAGCTTCAAAATTTGCAAAGATGACCCCCAAAAGTCAAGTGATAGATATGCCAAAGGAGACCGGCATATCACAAATCTACAACAGGCTTGGCAAATCACCTGAAACTTTAAGTAACAGCTTAGCAGTGCTTAGTTAAGATGGCTAATGTGTGGCCTGCATGCTAATAAAGTGGCTTACAGATGCATCGGCTGATATCCTCATCTCTCATTTGATCAAGAGCATCAACAACTGAGAGCCAATAGTGTGCGAAAAATTGTGCTTTGCTAACTTTTTGGGATCAAAATAAGACTTTAAATTGTCTGTATTTCTGAACAACTTGTATTAGACCAAGCTTTTCTGAAGTATATCTTTTAACAAGTCTGTGAACCGCAAAGCAATCAGGCAGGTGACTGCAGGATATGAGCATCCTCAGAGTTCCATGCTTTGGCTAACGGGCCTAAAAAGTACCACAGTTATAGTTAGATATGAATTTAGTTGGTGGTTGTACTTTCTCTTTTCAGTTGTTCTTCAGTAATTCTTAGGATTCATCAAGTTACGTTCCCACAGTGGATTAAGGAACCAGAACATTTTTGCTTCCTGTCCTCTCTCTCTCTCTCTCTCTCCACCCCTTTTTCTCTTTTCCTCCGTCTTCCCTCGGTTTGGAGAAATTTATTCCCATGGTGGCTTCTGCTGCTTCAAATGCGCTGACTTCAGCATCTGATCTGAGAACAACTCTTGTGATCAGGCAGGATTCTTACTTGTCAGGATCGCCTACTGCTTCAGTACCCCTTTCTTTCTACCCCCTCTTATTTTTATCACATCCTCTTTCTTCTCTCCCTCAGCATAATTTCCTTTTATTCTCAAGCCGCTCGCCTGCAGTCTGTTCTGTCTGCCTCTTCTTCTTTTGCCTTATTATTACTTCTGAGCTTTATAACATCAGCTTCACAACTTTTCATGACGGTCCAGTCTTATGAAAAATTATCCAGCTTGAATTTTCTCTGAGGCTATACAGAATATATGTACAAGTCGTTCTGAAGTGTGAAAGCAATATCTCATATTCTCACTATTTCATTGTAACTTTATGTACAGACAAATAAATGATCATGTTTTGCTCTATCGAGGGTTTGAGGCCAGAGATATTTGAGCTAATCAGTTTATATCCACATTTCTAATAACTGCTGAGAAGTTGTGTCACAGCATGTGTCATCAACCCGAGAATTCATACGGCAGTCGAATGCAAATATTAAAAGAATGATAAATGAACCAACTGAGGATAAAGTGGAAGACATCAGGCCGTGTAACCCAGATCTATTCGGGCATCACAGTGGCTAAGTGGTTGGACTGTCACCTCGCATCAAGAAGGACTAGTGCTTGTCGCCACGGCGCTTTCTCTGTAGAGATCACATATTCTCCATGTCGGCCTGGTTTTCTCCCAGACTCTGCAGACATGAAAATCAGGGCGACTGGGGATCTTAAATGACTTATAGCTAAGAATATTACTGCTTGTCTTTTCATGTTGGTTCCCTCATTTAATCCAGCATTCACCAGAATAGGAAGGAACACGAAGAATGGAGAAATCAGTTAGTGTCAGTACACCTCTGTGAAAATGATGAAACCACCTCTATTTCAATGTTCTTTCAGCAGCATTTAAACAACCAGTGGTTAAACACTTAACCTCTGATCCTTCCAATGATTAAGACACTTAAATGCCTACTTGCAAAAGCTGAAAAGACAGAAATAATGAGAAAAGAAGATGTTTGTGTGTATGAAGGAGGGGCAAAGGGTGGAGGTATGGGGCCTTGATTCAACCATATCTTTTCAATCACATTTATATTTTGCTAATTTGCAATGGTAAATGGATTTTTAAAAAAACTGTAATGTCACCTGGTATCTGCCAAATTGCAAAATGTATATACAGAACTCACATGAGCACTCAAACAGTATGTGCATGAAATTATAAGAGTACTTGAGCCCTCGCAAAAAGTACTCTAATTCAAGAGCAGCGTCTGTCCATGACTCTCCAGTAATAGCTGCCTTGTCTGCACTTTGCAGATTTTAGGAACAAAATTTGTCATTATCATTTATAGACGTGTAATATTCCGCTCCTTTTCTGTGTGTTATTCTTCCTTGTACCCGAAGTGAGCTGTGTCCTCTGAGAGTTTCATTTGTGTGTAGGAAACTTGCTTTGTGGCTGTTCCCATGACAGTTATCAGTAAACCGACCTCCTTTCTGCTCCTGCTCTTCGAAGTTTTAATCATATTATGTGACTGAATCTTCTTTGTCAGACATATGGAGGACACTTCAGGTGTCAGGGCTCTGACCTTTCAGCTGAAGTAAGATTGACTGTGTTATAACTCTTATTATTCTGGTCTGTCACTTTATTAAATAACTCAAAGGAGAACTTGATGGTGTCACTTTTTTTTTGTTCACTTCTGCCACCGCACAGATCGGCCTTCAATTTCAGCGCACTTTCCTCATATATTTTCTTCTGTTGTTTGCTGCAACGGTAGCTTGTTCTTCAGCTGAACAAAAAACATCACCTCATGGAAATCTTCTCCCTCCATGAAGCTCAACGCGAGCACATCTTCAGTCACCATTTTTGGTGAGCCTCTCTGCCCTGGTGCCACATGCAAACACTGCTGGCAAATAAGGTGATGGAAAAGATTGCTAACTGTGTTGCTTTTTTATACTTGTGCATATTGCACAAATGGTTAATCCATTAGTCGTTCTATGATGTGCAAGTTAAGTGTAACTGCTCATTAAATATTTACATGTACCTCCTTGTACACACACCACACACATGCATTCTCGAGGGGTCTTAGCAGAGAGTCAGCCAGCAGTATGGGGCCTCTGAAGCAGCTGCCATAGGAGCAGAGTAAAAGAGCTGCTGCGGGGGCTGGTATGTACAAGCAGAGAGCGAGTGTGGGAAAAATGCATTTAATTCCACGGATGCCAAGGCTGGAAAAAGGACAGTGGCGTAAAGTAAATGGTGCAGGGCTGCGTGTCCAGGATCGCCAAAGCGTGTCTTGCTGCCACTGATGTGGAGCGTTTTTTGACGTGTGATGTTCGCTGCTAGTGTGTTTTGGCCTAAATACAGAATTCTGCAAAATGTAAACTGAAATATGTTTTATTTATTTTCCTACAATATCAACTCCCCCTCATCATAACTACTAGTTATTAAACTTGTCATACTTATGTTTAGGCACTCAAGCATGTTTTTTTAAGGTTTGGAAAACATTGTGATTAGGTGTTTGAAAAATCAGCTGTAACATGACACGTTAACTTTAATTATTCAAATTTAACCTAAAGTAGAATCTTTTCCTCATCTGAACTACTGGAGTTTTGTCACCTGAAACTTACTGCACACCTAACTCAGGGTCTCTGACGTGTTCACTTACTGTTGTACATACTGAAGAACATTTGAATGATACGAGCACTTAGTTCAGGAAAAAAGTGAACTACACAGTCAGTGACTTCAAATCTTTGAACTGCATTGAACGAAATGATTCAAATCAGCAGAGTAATTTGTGATTTCCATCTCTACTTTGGGCAAGAATACCGACTGGAGCATGTGAGTGGAGTGCAGCGGCAACAATTCCAGCTCCCCGTAATCACTCCTCATTTTCCTTTACTGACTCTCTCTGCTAATATGTGAGAGACATCTCTCATGTTTGCTCCTCAAGCCAGCATCCGCGTCACCCTGTGTGTCGTTTATTTTTATTTGTTGCGTGTCCTTGTCTTTTCAATGGTATTTGACAATTTCATTTTGAGAGTGTAACTGCATGAGGTTAAAAGGTGAAGTGTGGTGGGTGCTGTCTGACGTGCAATGTCACCTTGGGTGTTTGTTTGGGTGATGGAGTGCTATCAGAACAATCCTAAGATGGTTTCTGTCTCAATTTTAAATTTTTCCAAGACATTCTAAAACCCACTATACTTGCTTCAGGCAAAAATCATACAAACCTTGATAGCAGCAACAGATAAGGTTAAATAAAACTGCTGCCAATATACCAACATATAACTGCATATACAAAGAGAGAAGGACATACTAACAGTCTGCAAACCAGAGACAAATCAAAACTTTGTTATGAATCTTTTCATTAACCTGTACTTATTGTGACTAAATCTCACCTCTCATTAATGAGTGTCTGTTTAAGATGATTTTACATTTGCATTACTCAGCACGTGAATATTACTATTAATGTAGTCAACTTTTTGTCGACTCAAGTGCTAAGCTGCTTGTAGTCTGATCCCCCAGATGGAGGGCGGCTCTTACAGTGCTGCATAAGCTCTCAGAAATCAATAAGGTTTTTGAGTTGTATTATTCTGCTCTGTACAAACTGAACCTCCAGCAGAGAAGAATAACAGGGGATACTTTCTAAATAGCCTTGAGCTTCTAACAATTACCCAAAGGCAGCTGCAGAATTAATTCACCCTACAGAAGTCTTTGAAATTACTGCGGCAAGTTGCAATTTAAATAAAGATTTTTAAAAAGTTTTTAGAAAACTTTGGATCCTTCTCTTCTAAACGCACTCAATAAATCATATCTTGTCTTTTAAAGAAGTAATGCGGCTATCCCCAATTTTGCTCTGAACCTGGCTCACAAACCGAAAACCACAGATCACAGCTAATGTTTGTACTCTGCAGATCAAACACGTCCTCCCTCAGGTTGTTTCCGGTGACCAGACGGAGCTCATGGGAGGCCACCACTCATTTTCCAATATCTGTAGGCTGTAGAACATTATCAATACCACAGAGTCCTTTCTCCCTCCAGGTGTTGTCATCTGCTTGGAAGCAGACAACATTTTTGGCTCGATGAAAGGCAATTATAGTATTTTATATACAAAGCAACAGATGCACAAGACAGTCAAAAGATAATATATAACACTAAAGTATGTGATGAAACAGGAAAAATGAGAGGCGTAAATGTTTAAGACACATATTATGTAACTTTAATGTTCCTTTTTCATTTGAGAAATACACCTCCCTCTCCCAATATATCCTGTCTGTTGATGGCCACTGACCAAGCTGCCATATTTGATGCCCTGCGGATGAGAACGAGCTGGTCTATTAACACTGTAAGCTGTCCAATAAAGCCACAAAATCCCCAGACTTCCTATGTCAGGTAATCCTCTGAGGGGCCAAACCACATCTTCTCAGTCTCACACCTTCTTATCTTGCAAATGAGTCTGTCTCATTACATGTGATATATACTGGTCAAATATATTTAGCTTGAAATAATGTATATATTTAATTCATATGGAGTAAGGGGCTCTCGTTATTAACTAACTACATCATGAAACTTTAAATCTCAGCCTGTTTTTGATTAGATATTCTTTTAAAATATTTGTACATTTAAATGATTTCAATTTTAATAAAGGTGAGATCAGTTTGCAGTGTGAAACTATATTTATTAACGCATTTAATCCCATCAGTTACAATAGTGACTGCAAAGAAAGTTTTCAGTTATAAGGCTCTAAAATTGTTTACATGACCAGAGCTGTTTATTTCCTGGTTGCACCATGAGACGAGGATGGCTGTATCAAAGCTAGACTATGAGGGGAGGACAGGCCATTTACCAGCCAGGCTTTTAAATACATGTGCTGACCTTATACAAACAGTTCATGACAGGAACAACTTAATCAGTCTTACGCCCCACCCTTAGGCGGCCCTATGGGCCGAACAAAACTCCAAAAGTGACCCTAAAATAATGACATGAACACCTTTAAAACACTCAAATCCATGGGATTTATTAGGATTAAAACAAACACAAACAAAAACAAAAATCCCATGGGGAGAGGCAACAGGACCAGCAGTCCCCACATCAGAGCCTCCTCTACACTCAGAAAAAAAGGCCACTAGATATACATAGGTACTCTCTTCCAACCGTGTCACAGCTCTATTAACTGCAAACTGAACATTTACTACTGTTGCTTCACATTAAAAGAGTTGAACTGGGCAAATTCAACGTGGCTTTTATTGTGAAGCAGTCACAGTCACTGTTGGCCAAATGTTGACTGACTTCTTTTTAACAACTTAAGTTTGTTTGGCTGCACTGTAACAGATAAACCAGCAGCTCTTCTGTTGTATTTCTCTCAAAGTAGCTGCTCAACAACCTGGGACCTGTAGAACTGGGGCACGATCATCAAATGCAGGCCAGTAAACATCACCTGCTGAGGCGAGATTCATGATACCTTCATGACGTGACAGACACTAAAAGCTAGCTTGCTGGTTAATGTTAGCTTGTTTGCTAATTTCATGAAATATGATATACTGGTACATTTCTTATGTTCCATGCCTGTCTTTCGACTCACTGCCAGCTAGGCACCATTCCTCATGTGGGTCAGTTTGTGTTTTTCATGCCAGTATCTTAAAATATCGGCTGGTTAAACATTGCAACAATCACTGTCTCCTCCAGACACAACTGTTTGCGATTGGTTGAGGCTGCAACTTTGCTGGTCAAAGTTCAGCAAAGTTGAACTCCACACAATACGAAGATGCAATTTTACTTTACTTTATTTTCCCTTTTGCTCACACTGGGTGGAAGTAAACAGAAGGAAAATATTTGCCAGTGTTAATTTTGCACATGTGTGACTGTGCCTTTAACCCACTGGTTGCTGTTACCACAGTAACCAGAGCTTTTTAACAAATCAACCAGAACTGAATTATAACTTTAAAGGAACCCTTTTAGCATTTGGAGGCATATGCAATTATTTGTCATTACTAAAATATATTAAGTGGCCTAAATATCAAATATCAATGAATACTATATTAGAGGTAACCTTCACATTTATGGTATTTTATCACTGCCACGACATTATGCAGATACATCTATTTGTCCTCATTAGTTGAGGGGACTAAGGCCCTGTCTACATGCACAAAGATATTATTAAAAATGGACATTTCACCCCTCGTTTTGAAAAAAGTCTGTCCTCATGACCTTCGTTTTACAAAATACCACCGTCTACACTAGAAAATTATTCTAAAGGTTCATTGGTGTAAATGTCTCACACATTTTCCCCTCATCACAAAGGTAGTATAGTTTTTAGCCTAACTTTTGTCAGAACACCTACTGGAGATCTCATCACAATGGATTCTCCTCCAATATAAGAACAAAGGAGCTCACTTAGACACGTGCTTAAGTTTTTATTTCACCACTCATCGATGACTATCCCACCCTTAAAGTTGTCCCACCATCTGCTGGATTGACTGGGGATGTTCCAAAAATGGCATTTATGGCAGACTTTAAATCGCAGACGCTGAGGTGGACCAAATAACGCTGGGTACAGCAGATGCCTCTGTTTGTCAGAAGTGCTGCAGCAATACTAAGTGTAAGCGGAAAGTAGTCATTAGACCAAGCAGTGCAAACAAAATGTAAACAAACTGGTTGTCTGCAATTTTGTTAAAGGTCCCTATTAGGGACCAAGCAGTGAGGCGACAACTACATGGAAGTTGAAAAAATTGTGGGTTTTTATTTACCCAAAAAAATGCATGAAAAATTACAAACCAAGAAATGAACAACTAGGCCTATAAAAGAGGTCAACGTAACATAACATAACTGTACTCATTATAATGACTAAACAAGGTGTGACACACAAGGGAGCGTATAAAGCGGCTTGGCCAAACCAAAAAATACACAAGGGGTAACCAAAATTGAGACAACTAGAACTAAATACAAAGCAACCCAAATTCCTTTCCCTTGACACCGCCAAGCACCATTAAACTACAATGGCATCCTGCTGCGTATCATGCCGACATTAAAGGATGGCTTTTTTTGTCAGTGTCCGACACTGCAAATGACAGCCCAAGTGCTGGATTTCAATGACTTTGGTGTAAGATTGGGTTGATCAGAGCAGACTGGGCTTTTTTAGGTGGTAAATTTAAAGAGACAGGTGCTAAAATGGAGAATTTCAGAGAGCAGCTAAATTAAGGTAAGGCAGACAGTGTGAGGAAAATGTTTTTTGAACATTTAAGCCTGTAAACATGTTCTAATAGGAACACAAAATACAAGTATGAACTTGAAAATGAGCAGAATATGGCACCTTTAATACTTTTTGGCGCATTGTTATTACACAAAACAACAAAGGGCATACACAAATTAGTGAGATGACATCATTGTTTTCCCAAGCACTTAACATGTTCACACAGATATAAAGTAACTGGGGTTATGAAAAATCTGCATCTTAAAGGCATTTAAAAAAACACCCTTACTGTTAGTGACCTCCAACTGTGTATGAACAAGATGCCAAAAAAATTAGGAAACCATCAGTTTTCAAGAATATCTGTATCTGTATACATGCAGATAGTGTTTAAAAAAAAAAAAAAAAAAAAAAGGAAACCTGAGCACCTACAATGCCAAACTAGGCAAGCTCCATCTGCTGATGAAGCCCATGTCATATGACTGAAAGCACCAGAACAACGACTGTACTAAATGTCCCTTATGGAGAGATGGTTTTTCTCAGTTGTGAATCTTTGCAGCTACAGAATGGCTGAGATGTTAAGGATCATGCTGTTGGTTAAATGTTAAAAATGTCAACACTGACTTATTTATGAGACTAATGTTTTAATAAAGTGGAACAACTGAAGCCGCAGCGTTGCCCTCATTTCCCAGACTGTTCCTTTAAGACCTCTGTTAAGGACTATTTGTCTGGCTGCTGTATCACCTGTGGGCTCTTATCTTTGCATCTTGTGTTTTCTTCTGCTATTGCCTACAGCTGTCCTCTTATTTGTAACTTGCCAGCCTTGAATAAGAAATAGAGATTACACGCCGCTGATTAATGAAACAATGGAGAACATTTCTTACACAGCGCGAGATAGTTCTGCATTGTGCTCTTTTCCCAATAAAGCACAAAGACATGTTCAAAGCACAAAAGGCGGTCTGAGGGGGGAAAGAACAACAACTGTATTTCCTCCCCACAGGCTGTTTAATACAATGTGTAATGGAAGATCAGAGTCTCTGGTCTACCGGGGGATTACTACAACCTCTGGCTGAACCACACACAAATAAATGCAACTGAAATCTTGTCGTATATAAACGACAAAATCCATTGTGTGCTGGGATGTGCTAGATCACATATGTATGATCGTGCCCTTGTATAATTTAAATCCTAAATGTGGAAAAGAAAGAGATTTAAGAGCTATAAAGAGTCCAGTGTGTAGGATTTAGAGGGTTATATTGGCAGAAATGGAATATAATACAATACGTATGTTTTCTTTAGAGTATAATCACTTGAAAATAAGAATTGTTGTGTTTTTGTTACCTTGGAATGAGCCCTTTATATCTAGCAGGTTCTTGTCTACGGACAGCGCCATGTTGCACTGACATGTTTCTGCAGTTGTTCAGAATGGACAAACCAAACATTAGCTCTAGATAGAACCATTTATGTTTTCATGTTGCCCCTCATAATTGGCAGCCCCACTGCGCCCAGAGGTTTAGAAAAACACACATTTTTTTGACATGAAACTGCTTTACTCAGTGTTTCTACTGGTTTAAATCACCTGGTTCTTGTTTCAGAGAGGAGGAGACCTCTGCAGATAATTCAGCTCCCATTATTAAAGGAATTCTGACCAGGGGAAGTTTCAGCTGGTTGCAGTCTGCAGTCCTCACCACTAGCTGCCACTAAATCCCACACACTGTTCATTTAAAGGGACAGTTCATCCCCAAATTAAAAAAAAGAAAAAAAAAATACACAAAAAAAATACACTTGAAAAACTCAACAGCAATGTCTCTTTCCAGAAATTATGACCTACTTTATCAAGATAATCCACAGACCTTATTGTAAGCAGTTTCATGTAGGAACTGTATCCTTTTTAATGAACTACACCTGCACAGAAGGAAGCATGTATCTATTCGTGGATGAGAAACTCATGCTTGTGACTGTGTGAGATATGAACATTAATGGTGTCCTCCTTGGCTGAGCTGTAATGTTAGCTAGCTCAGTTGTGTTAGGTGAGCTAGCAGTGGATGCATGCTTCCCTCTGTGCAGTAATATTGTGGACATTTAAGACTGTCCCCCTCTAAAACACGACCGCAAGGGATGTTTTTACAAGCAGAAATGAAGACTCATATTTACATTTTTGTTAGGCGGTGACCTCTGTTGGCCGTTGTAATTATTACAGGAGCAAAGGAAAAAGTCAGACAACATAGCGTAAAGAGCAAGGACGTTTGCTAAGGGTCAGAGGGAGCAAAGGTGGATGGGTCAAACAAGCACCAGACTTTCATCCAGGAAATCTGTGTTTGTGTCTCATGTGGAACCAAATTCAGTGTTAGTTATTTTAACAACAAAACGTAGGATGATGATTCATGTTTTATGTGACGTATGCCACATGAGACACATTATGTACCTATTTAAAGCCAAAACATGATGTTTTTTCTAAACCTAACCACATAGTTTTGGTGCAACTGCAACCGTTTCATAATATTAACGGACGGTTTCAAACTGTAACCATTAATGGTCATTTGAACTACTCTGTTGCCCCGCTGGAGGTGCGCTCATTTCGGATATGCTCCTGTGGGTTGTATTCAGAGGTATGGACATATGACTTAAGTGTTCGTATCGGTTGGAGGACTTTTTGGTATCTGGTATCCTCCTTAGCTAAGCTGTGTCATTAGTAAGCTCAGTGGTGCCAGGTGAGCTAGCAGTGGATGAACGCTTCCTTCTGCATGGTGATACAGTTTGCGAGTGTAGTTCAGTGGAAAGAATATAGATCCTACGTGAAACTGCTTGCAACAAGGTCTGTGGATTATCTTGAGTACCTTGGTCACAATTACTGGAAAGAGACATTGCTGTTAAGTCTTTCAAAGGATTTTTAATTTTATTTTTGTAATTGCCACTTTGAGCACCACAAGCTCCATCTAGTTCCATTATCTTTGAGAGAAGGCAGACATCTTAACAGCCGATATCTCCAATGCTCGGACACTCACACCAAAACAATCTTGACTGATAATTAACACTACAGAAAAGAGGATAAATATTTAAGCACTGTGGCTGGCTGTTTAATAGCCAGAGATACAATATTGGATAATATTTCATTACCTTTTTCAAGTGGATTCAAAAAGTTTTGGGGTACATTTTTGCAGTTGTACCTCCTCTCTCTTACACAAAAAGCCAGGTATGTTTCACATGTATTAAAGAAAAATGACTCTTTAATTGATTTTTTTTTTATTAACATCTAAGCGAGGGGTATCTTCTCCTTTAATCTGCTTCAGGTTCACTGGACGCCATTAACCTTTGATTGAACATTAACACAGATCAACGACCTCAAAAGAGCCCAGGAGGATCTGAGAAAGATTGATTTCAGTATGTGCGTTATTGGGCTTCAGTTTACTTTAACTTATCAAAGGAAACTTCATCTAACTGCTTCTTCACCTTTATCAACTCCCTATTTTATAAATTACTTCACAACATAATTCTACAGATACATGAAGGCATTGGGCTTTTTAAAATAGTTAATTAGGATGGTAGTCTCAGACATCAAGACTGATGCACAAACAAATAGTTGGGGTGCAAATTTACAAACTGCAAGGAAAAGTTTGTTGACAGAGAAAATCATTGAGAGGAGAATATTGTTTTCGTCTCAACTGAGTCTGAAGGACTACATGATTTATGTAAAGCAGCAATCACCATGCATTGGGAAGTGCCAAATCCTCGACCCGGTGTGGATGTGACCTTTCATACTAATTCAGAGCTATTCATTATAGAAAAGAAAAAAAGACTTGCATCTAAACAAGACAGACTGTGATTTCCATATGCAACACTTAACCATTTATCATTTAATTGAGATTGGAGTATTCCTCGTTGGTGGAAATTAATAAAGGCTCTTAGGAAGCTCGGCAAAGTCAAGAGAATTCCTCTGCATAATCAAATATGCTAATTAGAAGAAAAGTGGAATTAATCTGCAGCCGTAGACCGAGCCCTAGATTAGTGCAGGAGAACAATAGGGTGCGAGATGCCAGAGTGTGCTATTGTACGGTTGCCTCTTATTGACACGAGCCATTTTTGTTCTCTATGCAAATGTTTGCATCTGAAAACTGGAGTACACAGACCTGTGTTTGAATTCTGGTTTTTAAACATGTTTCTATCGCAGGTCAGCTTAATTACAACCAATGAAAAACAGGCCTGTGTTTATCGATCTTAACAGCTTTCTGTTCCTGCTTTAAAGAACAGGAGAGAAACATGTGATCAACTTTCTTGACTCAGGAAATAACTGCTATGTCAACTGATACTTAGACATGATGATCTGACAATTTGGCAGTAATAAATCAAACTGTGATAGCTTGTACAGCTCGTCAAAAAACAATAATGGGCAGATTAATACAATTTTAAATTGCTCAGGGGCAAAGGCAAAAAGTATCAATTGCAGCTGCTGATAGCACCGTGCATTGCACATGACTTGCAACTGCTGCCTGCCTCCTTCTCAAGGTCAGATTTACAAAAGACATTGTGCTGATGACACTACAGTGCAAACAGTTTGCATGTTCTCCCTGTGTCAGTGTGGGTTTTCTCCGGGTGCTCCGGCTTCCTCCCAGAAACATGCT
>JAPZEB010000013.1:7104774-7117622 GCA_029783705.1 Chaetodon striatus | reverse complement strand
TATCTCGGTCACGAAATTCAGCACCTGGTTTATTTTCAGTTGGTGGCAGAGGTGAACGCGAGATTATATAAAATGGAAAACGTAATTTTAAGACAAATAAATTCTATACAATTACGCATAAAAATACTGAGGTCATGAGTCCAGTTAAATACATTTTAAAACACTGGTATATGCATTAATTCTGCAGCTGTACTCCACCTAACTAAAAGATTAACCAGCAGTGCTACAGTAAGCCCATATGCTGGTCCAAAGACATAAAAAATCATCTCACACACAGAGGCAGGGGTCAATGGGATTTCTGAGAGCCCTTGACAAAAGAAAAACAGACTATGCATGTTTCCACTTCTTTGAGGGATGACCGGCATTGTAATGACTTGGTGATTGTGTGCGGCTCCCTCTTTTCATTTGATTCGACACTCGCCTGTTTTTACCTTTGTCTCCCTGTCGACAGGATCTGTTTCCACTCCACGGATGTTTGAGGAGATCCCAACCAATCAGGGACGACGACGACAGCTAAAATCACAGCGAGGTGAAGAGGCTGAGGCCAGCAGAAGTTTGAGTGATTTGATATTGTTTCCTTTCAGAATGAACACTCGATTGCAGGGACTAACTGTCAAGAATACAAGGTAAGGAAAAAAAAAAAAGCTCTGAGGAACCAGTTCAGTAAATTACATGGATTTACGGAGAGCAGGGAGGCCTCGCAGAATGATTTTCAATAAGACTGAGATGGATGAATATGGTGAATGGCAAACGGCTGCCGGATCCATTTGTTTTGAATCCTTTCTGTGAAATTAAATCCTCAACTGATTATGAGAGAATGGTATTACATGGATGAGGAGGCAGGAATAGAAATATGAAACAATTCCAAATGTAGAGGAGCGCAAGTGTTTTCTCTTACCCATTGGAAATAACGCTCCATGCTGATGCCACTACCCTGTGCAGAATTGGCTCTCGCTGATAGAAATCATCCAAGAAATGGCTTTCATGATTGCAGCTAATGTTTGCATTCAGCTGTTTGCCAGTTTGGATATAATCTCTGCTGCTTATTTATGCGTTTCTTCGAGTCAAGATTAAATTCCTGCATGCACCTGCATTCTGGAGACTTGTAACGTTGACCGGGCGTGTTTGTTTGACTTACAAAAAACATGAATTGAGCGTTTAAAAGGTCGTGTAATTGCTTTCTTATCGCTAAAATCTGGTGTTATTTTGACAAAGCTGCCAATAGACTTGCAATTTTCAGACAGTGTTCTTGCTTCTTCTTCTGTGGCGAGGCTGGCAGCGTCTCAGAGCTCCAAATCCTGGCCAGGAGGCCGGTGTGTACATAGACGGTTTTCAGTGCTAATCTGATTAGGATGAAGAGATAGGGATGCCTGGACTATATGTCATCTGAGTACAGCATCACCGCTATTGATTAACTGAGCAAACATCAGATGGAGACACCAAACATTTACACAGAAATGTACACACACACATACACACACACAACCAGCTATTCCAGGCTACGGCAGATGGTGGTCAGATAGACTCCCATACAGTATATGGGTTCATTTTCCGAAGGCATTTTCCTGTGTATATCCTGCCAAACCGGCGCTGTCTGTCCACTCTACCAACAGGCTGCTGGTGATAATACATTGGAACCGAGACAGATGTCTCTCATCAAACAACCAACTCATTCATAATGGAGTGAAAATTAGAACCCTAGACGACTGTAACAAGCAATGATTGTGAGGGCGAGTGTTTCAAATCCAAACCAGACCATAAACCTGTCAGCGGGCTGACAATAGCCGATCAAATTTTGATCAACGATTCCCAGATTTTGGAGGCATCCTGCCATCACACCTCATTGATCATGTCAACTTGTTTTCTGATTAAAACCGCGTCACTTTGCAGAGAAGAAGCATCCATCTGTTGTGCTAGCGAGGAGCCATGTGTGTTTGGACAAAGTTGTTGTGTGTGTAAACACTGTAATGCTTATTTGTCCATGTGAGCCGTGAGAGAACGACGACTGGGATTACAGAAGAGAATAGACAAATAGGAAGTAATCTGTCGGGGGGAAACAAATTCCTGCCCGGGGGCCAAATGTCCTGACTGTGTATGCTTTATGTGTGTAACAATTAGAATTCACATCCCCTTGTAATTACCAAATGTTGTTGACTCCCAGACATAACATGGCTTCAAAGCTGTTCCAGATGATTAGCAATGTGCGCACATCAGAGGAGTTGGTACTGACAAAACTGAACGAAAGCTTGCAGTTCACTAATTTTTAGCTACCCCAGTGGCTTGACTCTATGGATCATAGTGGTGGTTGGTCTGTTGGTCCACCAGTTTGGTCCAGTTTCCTCCCAGAGGATGAGTCCAACTGACTTTGGTGAGCCATGAATTTGACACGATTTGCCTCAACAGCTGTTGGAGGGCAATGAAATTTGGTACAGATATCCATATTCTCCAGAGGATAATTAATTACTTAGCTCCTTTTATCCTGTCAACATCATGTAGTGCAGTGGTTCTCAACCTTTTTGTGCCAAGGAGCCCTAAATTGATACATATTAGGTAATGGATCCCCATTTGATAAGATTTAGCTTCAGGGAACCAAAAGACTTTGGTTTCAAGATATGATTAAGACCAGAATTGAAGATATAACTTTGTCCCTGCAGTTCTGTTCCTACTACATCCGTGAGTGAAAACTATTCCCTATTTCTCTGAGGACCTTCTTTAACTTCGTCAAAGTTTTCACTTATCCAGTCAGATAAATCAACATCTACTGAATGGACTCACAGCATGTTGAACAACCATTTATGGTTACCAGAAGATGCATCCTAATAACTTTGGTGATCCTCTGACTTTACTCTACAGCACCACCATGAGGTTGACATTCGTAGATATTATGGAAATTTCTCGGCAAGTATTGGATGGATTGCCATGAAATGTGATTCAGACGCTGATGGTCGCTGAAGAATGAACCATTACTACTTTAGTGACCCTTGACTTTGTCATATTCTACTGAAAGGTTTCAAGATTAATTTTCACTGTATAACGTCTACTGGTTAGATTGCCACAAAATTTTGTTCAGATATTCATGGTCCCCAAGAGATACAACCTCATAACTTTGGTGACCCCCTGCCTTTATACTCTAGTGCCACCAGAAGGTCAACATCTGTGGTTTTAAGCAAAATATCTCAACAACTACCAGATGGATTGCTATAAAATTTGGTACAGATACACTTAATGTAACACGATAGTAAGGTTTAAGCAGGTAAATTAGTTTGGTTAGGTTTAGGAAAAGAACGTAATTAGGCATCTTTAGTTTAGGCAAGTTACATAGATTAGGTTTAGAAAAAGAACACAGTTCCAAACGGAAAATTCTTGGGGAAAGTCCTATGTTTTGTGACCCATCTACCACCTAAACCCATCTGCTTATGCGGACTACTTCCTTCTTCACTTCTGTCAGTGCACCGGTCAAGTGATTGCAGCCCTCCCAATAACATGTGTTATACAAAAAGTATGGTGCCTTACTTTTTATAATTTCACCAACGAACAATGCTTGAGAACAGCCAGGCATATTAACATGCCAATGTAAGCATCTAGTTCAAAGCACCACTGTGCCAAAAGTACAATTTCACAGAGCTGCTAGTCTGTATGTAGATTCTTAGTCTTGTTAAATTCAAGGTTAGACTTAAGATTTCCACCCTTCTGCAATCATCATTTTAATTGGAGTTAAGTATTGGACCTCAATCTTCAGCTTCTTTCATCTCACCTATTCCCATTCCATTTCTTACTTCAAATTTTCAAGGTTTGTTTATACATGCTGTTAATATTCAGGAGTTGTGGTATTTGAGCAAGGTAAGGAATTGCAATTGAAGTGCTAACTAGATGTGTTGAAAGCTGCCCAAGGGAATGTGGTCAGGGTTATGGTGTGGCAAAGAGAAACTCTGGAATGAAGAATAAAGGTTAGAGTGCAAGAAGATTGAGACTCTTCACACTCTGCAGGGAATACTGATCTCATGTGAGCATTTAAAACCATTACGGCAAGGGCCATTTGAAGCTATTTCGAAGATCCTTACTTGTATAGATAATGTTGATACTTTCTCAGTCATTTACTCAGCTACATGGGTAATGTTTCTTCTTGTTTCCCATATTTTGCTAACTTTGTGACAAAAAAATGAGGATATCAAATAAAGTTTTAATGATTCCTGCATTTCTGAGTCAGCTAAGATGGATGCACTGTAGATAAAGAAGTGGTGGAAAGAGCCAGGGCTGAATGGTAGAGTGACTATCAGATAGAGATTCACTTTCTCCTCTAAGGGAGGGGAAGTGGCCATTAGTCAGGGAAGTAATCTAATCAATGTTGTTGTGCACAACAGTGCAGACAGCCGCAACGCATCACCGAGCGCTATTATTCTTAGTCATGTTCTCATTGAGGGAGAAAACAGCGGCTCCCGACCGCCCAAATCTCCCTCCTCCATGTGTGCAGGTCCTGCAGCGGGAGGCTGGTTACATGCCGTGCTACAGATAGGGGGAGAGAGGCTGTACTGACTGTTAATATCATATCCCGTTAATGCATTTGAAACAGTAATATAAATGTAGCGGGTAGCAGTATATTATCAGCATCCACTCCTGTGCTCAACCTTCATTTTCCTGCTGTGATGGTTTATGTTGCGGTGCCCCTTGCATGTGGCGATAATCTCTGACTGGGCTGCAGGAGAGATAGGTGAGAGATGAAAGAGGAGGAGATGGGAGAGCGGGGCTTTGATGGCCGACTGCCACGAGTTCGGCCGAGGTCAGACTGCATCGCACCACACTTCATAAACTTTTTGGGCTACAAAACTGCAGGGAGTATGAGGATTAGACAATAAAGTTTAGTGGCAAAGGTGCAAATAGTTCATCTGTATTCATATATTTAATGGCATACATCATTACTTATTACAGTCTCTTCTTTTCGGTTCTTTCTGCCTTTATTCTCAGTTGCTGTCACATTTGCAGGCATGAGAAAGAGCAAGAACGCAAGAGAAACATATTTTAAATATATTAATTGTAGCATATTATGCCTTGTATATCAAAATACTGTGCACAGTATTATTGATCTAGACATTGTTTCAGTCAAACAAGGTTAAGAGGCAAACAACTCCAGCATACACCAGGTATTAATATTTAACACATTTTCTCTCTATAACAGAATTTTATGGATGGTTTGACAGATGTCTCTCATCACCTGCTCACACTGACCCACTTTTTTTCACGGTTCAAACCCTCATGGGGTTAAGTGAATTTTTTGATAGACAATTCATTTGGAATAAATGCTGCGCTAAATTCCTTTGAGCTTTCCAATATCAGCGAAAGCACATTTATGGCAACAGTAAATCATGTGGGGCTCTGTCATAAAATCATATCCCCCATTGATCTGGAGCCCTTAGAGCCCGAGCTGTGTTAATGGTACACCAATTTCTTGTCCTTTATTGTGCAACTCTGTCCCGATGAGAAGGTCAACCTCGGCATCCTGAGCAGCAATGTGACATGTGAATGACGGCAGTTTGTACACACGCAGGGAATTCACAATTGAGTCAGTTCATGGCCTTTGTGCTTCACCACATAGGAAACTGGGATCATTTTTGACATGTTTCTTCTCAAGAAAATTCAAACCTTTAAATAGGTATGCATACAACTGAAAGGTACTTATAAAATAGAAAAAAAATCACGTTTGTTTGCTGTTGATTAAGATGAGAAAATCAATCCCTTTTTTAATATATATGAAGCTACAGCTTCATATATAGTTAGCTTAGCTTAGCATATAGACTGGAAGCAGGGGGAAGCAGCTAGCTTGTTAGTTTTTGTCTTTCTTTATTTTATTTTATGGATTTAACAAACAATATGTAATGAGTAAGCTTCAGAGGCCTTTACCTTTGAATCGAGTCAGGTTCCCTCTGTCTTTAGTCTTTACAGAGTTCTGCCAACTGTAAGGTCTAGCCCATATGTACACTTCTACTTTTTAAAACATAGCTTTTCTATGCCTTTTGATCTTTGTCCACATGCAAACTGCATTCAAGGTCACTTAAAAACTGACCTTTTGTAAAACTCCATCCAGATCGTCCAGATTTAGAAGCTCCTTTTTCCCTGTTGACGTGTCACATTTTTGGCTTGTTACGTTAAAGTGCAGTCTGTGATTTCTTTTGTCAGGTGTCACAAATGAGGCAATATTTTGCGTATCGCCAGACATGACCACAATAGTGCTGGTTCCAACTTTGCTAACAGGACTTTTTACATGTTTATACATAATGTACAATTACTTTTACACTATATTGAGGACCAGAGGCATCAGAATGTGCTACAGAGGTCACTGCTCCAGGTAGCCTTGCAGAAATACTCCTTTTAGGCTTCTAATTGGCCTATTCTGTCTTTTTCAACACATGGCTCTAGGGGTAGGGTTATATCAACACCTCTAGGTTTGGCATTCTCTTGAAAATATTTTGCATTGTAACAAAAAAGAACAAACAGATTTTTGCAAAATAGAGCACTTTTTTTAGAGCACAAAATCCCTGTTTCCAAAAATACCAAGGTTGTGTGGACTAGTCCTAGGTTTATATTTGGTGCACAAACAACATATTCTTACTCCACACTCATTAAATACAGCAGCTTGGTCAGTGGGCTTACACTTCAGACTATGATGCTCTCGGCACCCTTTTGTCAATTTTCTCCAGTTACATGCTACAGTGTCTTTTCAGATTGAACTTTTGTATTCACAGGGAATAGGTTTTGGCAACTACTTAAGGTTTTGGCAACAAAACTACTTGGTTAGGTTTAGAAAAAGCACTTTTGTTATGTAAGTAAGTGCTACTTATGTCAGTAAGGAAACAAATATGTCACGTAAAAATGTTATGTTACGTAATTAAAAAAATCCTCAGCATTGACTTTTGGATTCACATGGGACACGAACAACAGTCTCTTGGTTGAAAGTCCTGTGTTTGTTTGACCCATCCACCACCTCTCCCTGCCACCCTTTACAGATTTTCTTGCTCTTTATACTATGTCACTACGGATAGGGTTTACATTGGAGTTAAAACACTGTGCTTCTTGGGGTTCCTTGTGTGTTGCTATTAAATGCTGAGAACCACGGATCCCAAGCTGTTGTATTTGATGCTGTGGGGATAAGAGCAGATAGGCACAGATGAGAGTAGTGTCAATTTCATCTACTTTTTGGCAAAAAGGGAACACCTTTTTACCCCCATAATATCACAATATTCTTTAAAACTGAGTGTTCTGCTGTAAACCATGTAGACCACCAATAGTCAATAGTATTGGTACACTGTTTCACAGACAGAAAGAGTTGGTAAAATACAGTGTTTGCTTTCAACAAATACACCGTGCAACTGTTTTTCAGCTCAGAGCACCAGGAGACATTACAGCAGGCAGCATACTGCAAATGAAACCGACTGCTGTTAACATATCATATGCTGGAGAGGTCAGAGATCAAAGATTCACATGCTGGATGAACACAAAACAGCAAGCATACCATTTATCCACAACTTCTTTGTCCAACAACGATGCATTTTTAAAAACGACACCGACTTTTCAAACCATCCGGCTCTGAATGCTGTGAGGGCTCTGAATTTTTGAACATCACCTCACTGTTTGCTGCACTCAGGGTTTTCATTTCCAAACAGGCTTTAGAAACCAGAATGATGCCTCTGACCCAGGAAAAAAAAAAACATACAGGGTACGACAACAACAAACTGAACAGAGGACAGATAGATTAGAGGTTTCTCATTCCACCATTTCTTTAGACTGACCGAGGGGACTGCTGACTATATTACACTGAAAATCTTACATGGTTGCTTCTAAGGCGATGGCTTAAATGGAATACAATCCTGTGCTCATGTCCTGTAGGGCCTTTTCAGTCCACTTTTATACAGCATTACACTGAGATGCAAAGCCAGAAAGTAACAGACGAAAAACACAGCAGCCAATAATGCATCGCTACAAGAGCTGCTATTCTGGGGCCACAAAGTAAACTTGAAAGCTCCCTCGAAATGGAATGTGATCGTGGCTAATGCCCCTCATGGTGCTTAGTGATGCAATTGGGCTTTTTCCACAATGCTGCCATTGACAGAAGGGATCAAATCATTTTCTTGACTAATGGCCACTTCCACTCCCCAAGGGGAAAGCAAATCTGTGGCCGATGCATGTGCTGTTCTCATCGCCACAGACATAACTTTTATCTGATTAATTTATTCAAACAGGACAACTGTCTGGGACAGTCATCAAATGGGAAGCCCGAGAACTAATATCCATCCTCCTAATCAGTGTGATAAAAATGTTCTATTCATCGAAACAAGCCTTCTGAAAAGACAACATTGACAGAGGGGGGAAAAAAATCATCTTTTCTTCAGGGTTAGGGTTATCTTTAGTCTTCAGATACATGTCATTAATTGCCTGTTACCATTACAATGTATAACTGATTTAATGGGAAACATATTCTAAAAACTGATACAAAGAGGTTGATTAATTTCTCTGGAGAGAAAAGAAATTCATTCATTTCAGTTTCAGAGCTTCAGAGCGCAGTGAGTTTGAACATCATAAGTGGATCATGCAAATCAATTGCTGCCTTATCACATTTAAAGCTGGAGCATGTTGGCTCTCAGCACTGGTGGGCCACTTGAGGATTCCTGAACGACCGCTTTACCGTTCACCCAGGAATAGAAGTGGTAATTATTCTTCCACTGTCTCTGGAGGATTTCTCTGAGTCACTGGTTCATGTTAAAATTGTTCAGATGAAGTTGCATTTATGGTGACAGCAATTGGGTGACAGCGAAGAACAGAGTGTATCTTTTGCAGTTATTTTGTGAGAGAACAGCAGGTAACCTTCATATACATATTCTGCTTTGATTATGTCGGGTTGTATTCTTGCTACAAACATATCACAGTGATTTATTTATATTTTATTTTGCCACATTGAAAAAGGTATTTAATTGGCCAATAATAACACAAGTATCAGTAGCACTCACTTGGCTGAAGAAGACAGTCTTTGAGTATTGTTGCACAAACATATCATCAACGTTGGGTTAAAACTTTGTAAGTCCAAAACTTCTACTTTTCACGAGATGCTGTTAAAATAAGTAAGCACTGCGCTGTCAAAGTTGGTATAGTGTCTCCATATATGGTCAGATACTTGAATTAGGACTTGAATTAAGTTTTCTTAATATAGGGCCTTAAAAAGTCTAAATTGTCTGAAATTCAGATTCAGTGATTCTGAAATATTTTGACTGCTTATGATCATTGTCAAGACCAAAGAATTGCATTTATGACAACGATGAGACTTTGTTTTATTTTTACATTAAACACATTAAACCTAAGCTCACTACTTACACATATACACAAACATATAAACATATATAGACATGCATAATGTGTATTTCCATTACAGGTTTGGTCTTAAATTTCATATAAGGTGGTATTAAAAAGGTCTTAAAACCTCTTAAATCTAACTTGGTTATATCTGTAGACACCCTGTACTTGCATGTGTCAATATATTATTAATATTTGACCAAAATAAAGTGCAAATTGAGTTATATTTTTGACCAGGGAATGTCGACATACTTGTTTTGTCCGTCATTTATTAGAACCACCACATCTAAGGCAGTAAGTGCATTGCATTATGTTATCATCTACTTACAGGTTACAGAGTTTATTACTGTTATGTGTGCCATCAGTTTTTCCTGTCCTCACACCCCAGCACTGGGAGACCATTCGCCAGGAGGAGAGCAGGCAAACTATCATACTGACTATTGACTATCATACTGTAGGCAGCTGGAGCAAACAAATTCAGCCAGCACTGACCCCAGCACCAGGCTGCTGGCAATTAGTAACATTAAAAAAAGCTGTGCTTGTTGCAAAAAAAAAAAAAAAAGCTACGATGTTTTGCTGAAGTTTGAGAATCCAATGGAATTACAAGGTTTAGTCATAAGCTCCTTTTAGTACGTTTCATTGGTTAAATATTTGTAAAACTCAGACAGATGTAAAGGATGACTAATAGCATTGATTTGTGAAGAAAAATTGAGTATCTGCTTATGTTTTACATTTATAGCTGTGGTAACACAATGCTACAATACTGCCACTGATTGTGTGGTGACTTCAGGGCAGAACAACAAGCTCTAATACAACACTGACATACTATTACGTTCTCTGTTGATATGGCAAACTTGTTCACAAACAGTTGCCTGTAAATATCCAGCAGGCTTGGAGCAATGTAAATATTAGTTTGGGGTTATTTTTCTGGCCACCTGGCGAGTGTTTGTCCAAGTCTCTTCTTTTGGCTTCTTGTTTTTGTCACCACCAGCTCCCTAAGGAAATAATGTTCTATAGCTGCTAAATGTGCCAATTTGTTCACCAGCTAGTCGCTAACTTTCTCTGTCTGCTGTTTGCTGTTGGGCAGGTTGTGCAGTCAGTGAGTTTTCTGGAGCTTTTTTACCACAAACTGCTGCCTGCTATGGACGAAAACAATACTAATGAGAGCCATGAGAGTGAACCAGAACAAGTTGTGAGCTAAAAATGCTACACAATGCGCTAAAAGATGCTAATATGAGGGGAACTGCAGTCAGTTTATAATAATCTGTGGTCTAATTACAACAAGGAACCCCTTTCACCTACCAGTAATTACACGATCCATTGCACTGCAGAGAAGATAGCTAATTTTAGGAATTATGTTGACTTAAGCTATGTCAGTGTTATCCCGGTTTGTCCTCACTTTCGTGGCCAATTTTGTGCGGCTATTTTTTATCCCTGGCACAGAGAGATAACGTCTGCGTGCTTATAAGATTGGCTCGGTTACCTTTCCAACTGGGGAATTAGCTGTCAATGAGCACAACGCCAGACATGTGTAATCGCTGAAAGAATCTCAGATGTGGACGATGATTCAGTGGTCTGGCACGGGAGTATTAATTCATGACTCTATTGTGTGAACCTTCCCTCACGTGGGACCTGATTATGATTCATGAGATTTGATTTTCTGCCATAAAAATACTTCAAATGTTCAAAATTCTTCAGGCTCATCTATGAAAACCAACAGTTGTGCTTTGTTCTGCTGCAGCCTGCCCAAGTTAACATGGGCATAAAAAAAAAAAAAGCAGCCCGCAGCTCAAATCTCTTTCCCAAAACGTTGTAGTATACATCAATATAAATATTGTATGAGCTGGGTTGTTTGGCCGGGAGATAATCTGTAGGTAGCTTATAGTAATGTTCAGAAATTTCAGACAACAGCCTCACCATTGATTTTTGTCAATACATTCTTTGTTCAGAGGGGTGAGGCTTGCTTTGACCCTCAATTCCTTGTATTCGTCTCACATTCCCATGGCAGAGTCGACTAATTAGAGGCCACAGCAACTGAAAGTATTTATAGTAGTAGTCTCTATTCTTGTGCCTTTTATTTTGCTTAGTTTGCAGTCACAAGAGGAGGTGTTTTCACACCCAAGCTCCTCATTTTCCATTGTTTTACACCCTCAAACCCCATCAAAGTGATATATAAATCCAGTTTTCTTTGTCTTTTTTAACAATCATCTCTCTGCCATATTTTTGATAAAGTCTGACAACTATTGGAAAGTTAGACTTTGTGTAAAACACTGCCTTTTTGATCTGGTTTCCCTGAGTGAATGCTGAGCCTATACACTTTAGGGTGATAAGAAAGTGAGGAACACCAGATTAAATGGCCCCAGGGTTCAGCCTGAGGGTGCAGCGGTGCTCATTGGTCACTGTCACCCACTAAGTCCTCTTTTTCCTTACTGCCTTTTGTTTAGTGCAGCTGGCCTCTGTGGTCTCTCTGGCACAGGGAATAATTCTGAAACAGTGTGATTAATGTGATGCCACATGATCTTTTAAGATGTTTTCCTCAAATCCTTTTTTATTCGCTGTGATTAGCAGACTGCAATCGATTGCAAACAGGAAAGCGACCAGAATGCAAAAACAAGGAAGGTTTGATTGCTTGTGTGACATTTCATCATATGTGGTAAAGGACCTAACCCTGATGATGTCCTGAGAAGCCCAGAATACACTGTGCCATTTTGGGCCACCAGACAATAGATGACCATCATGAAAGAAACTTGGCTATATCTTTGGTTGTGGCTCTAAAACGTCGGTCCTATGTTGCATAGCGTGAAAGGTTCAAGGAAGCCCGGTCTCATTTCGAAGTCATCAAAATCTGGCACCTGGGCAGTGACTTGTGGCATCAGAAACCAACGAAAAAAGGCGCTTTTAAACGTCGGCATGATACATGGCCAGTTGCCGTTATAGTTTAACGGCGCCTGGTGGCTTCAGGGGGAAACGCGGTGGGACAAGGAGCGAAAGTTAAGGTGGCGAAAGTCCGACTGGGGCAGATGGGAGAGGTGGTGAATGGGTCCAGCAAACACTGACTCACCCAAGAGAGCTGTGTTTCTGTCCCCTAAGGTTGTAAAGCCAAAGGCTGTTTTTTTTTTTTAAACCTAACCACGTGTTTTTGTTGGCTAAACCCAACCGTGTGTGTTTCTTATTGAAGGAAAAAAATTTAAATTTGCGGTGTTGTACCGATGTGCGTTTATTTTGAAAGAGACTGTATGTAAACGCTAAATTTCCTGTGAAAACAGAGGTGTATTTTGAAAGAAGACAATGCATGTAACAGGCAGGACTTGACACGGTGTCCCAGAAGGTCAACAACCAACGCACCCAGGGTACCTTGCACATCACATGTGGACATGGAAAGTCCATTACCAAATGTCAATATGTGACAAGATCTGAGTGTGAATGTGTTGTTCAAGGATGACAGTTGTCATGATCTTGTGATAAAAGAGCAACCTAGCAGCTAGCAAACACACACACACACACACACACAC
>JAPZEB010000013.1:7071516-7090430 GCA_029783705.1 Chaetodon striatus | reverse complement strand
AATATGTACATCAACAAACCATATATTTATGTATTCCCAATCCAATTATTTTCTAAGCGAGTGTGAATGCCAAGATATTTCCGACCAATATACTTAATGTACTGCAGTTGCTAATAGTAATAATTTCTCATCATAAAGAATTGGATGACATTAGTCCAGCTGGCTATGGTCATTCCTCAGAACATATCACACAGCATTAATTCAGGCTTGTCTGGAAGCTTTTGTAAAGTCATTCTGAGCCTTTAGTTTTAAATATTGTTTAAATGGCAGTGGAGTAGAGCTGAAAATACAAACAGAGCAGAGATGACTTGCAGAGTAACCCTGTATCATATGATTTTCATTCAGAGGCAACGTTTTGTCCCAATGCAGGAAGATTCTGAGTCTATATTCAGTTTGAGCATTATGCATATGGTGTATCAACAAATGTATCTGCAAATGTTGATGCATTTTTAGATGTTTAATTTATGTTTAGGTATTTATTAAAAACATGCATAAAAAATATCAATGTTAAAAATATCAAAAATGTATGAAAATATACAAAAGACTGAATTGATGAGAAATATTGAGAATTGAATTGAATCTGAAAACGAGTGTGAGATGTTTCTGCTGTTGCCATTTTCTGAAGTTATTTATCTACAAATGTAGATGTAGTATAAGTAAATATTAAAATATTGTATCCAAAAGTATTAAAATTACACTTTTTTTCATTACTATTATCTATAAAAACTCCTTTGAAACAAATAGGGATAATCACAACTACTCATACACAGTCTACTACATATGTTGTTCACTTGTTTTAATTTGTTTTATTTATTTTATTTTATTTTAATCTAATCAGAATGATCAATTATGGTGCAGATTATTTTTAATATTTTTAAATTTTTAAATTTATACTTATGGCACTTTTATGGTACCCAATTATTGCATGTTCTTTTAAATAATTGAATATTCATGTATTAATAACCAAGTCATGCATTGCCACTATCGTAGCTGCCACTAGACATTGGTCTAATAATGTTATCTTAAAAAATGAATACAATAATATTCTTAAAGGACCAATATGTAATTTCTGGCCATGTACTCCAAGGAAATAGTGGGTGGCATTCATTCATTCATATTGTGTCAATATTATCTACCAACCACTAACTTACAGCAGAGTACAGTCAAAATAATACTGCTGTGTTAAAATCTTAATGTATGGCATGGTTGGCAGGTTGAGTGTTAAGGAGGGAGAGAGAAGGGAGATGACATGCGGCAAAGGGCTGTAGGTCAGAACAGAGCCCAAGGCCGCTGCAGCAGGGACACAGCCTTTGTACATGGGGCACCCGCTCTACCAGGTGAGCTACTGGGAACCCCAGAACATAATTTTTTTTATGTTTTATGCTAGAAATATGTTTCACTAAATAGTCAGCATCAACTAGATGTTACTTACCGGTCTAAAAGAACTGTCTTAAATGGTGGACAGCCATGCCAATGTTAGTCTGTTCCCAGTCAAACATTGTTTCCCCCCCTGTGAAAATATGTAGTGCACACCAGTATATCACTTCATTTCAGATGGTATACAAACTGTTAGAACCGTTTTCTTTCAGGAGCAGGTGGTTGTTATAAGGAGTTATGCAGTATACATGAAAATGTATAGAGTGCTGCAGGAATGAGTGGTAAAACATGGAAATTAGTTAGCATTTTTGCACATCTGGTTCCCTTGTCTCGAAGTCAATGGGTTCTTGAGTGGGTGTTTTGGTTTGATGCCTGAAATCAGGTCTGTGGTTTACACAGGCTTTAGAGACTTTGTTCATAAATTATATCATTAAATACCCCACTTGTGAATTTTGAAGCGTTTAAATATCTTTAAAAGGAGATTGCTAACAAGTGATTAAATGAGACTATAGAACATCATCACACTGAACATGGCTTTACAGCCTTGTTGTGGTGGCGATATTAAAGTAATCTGTTGTTTATAGCCTAACGTTAGCTTTTTACTTCTGTTGATTGCATTTAAAAGTCTGTGGCACGTTGGTACTGTACTGTGGTTAGCATCGTTACCTCACAGCAAGAGGGTTCCTAGTTCGAACTAGGGGTGGGGGAACCCCCCTACGTGCGGACTCTGCATGTTCTCCCTGTGTCAGTGTGGGTTTTCCTCCCACAGTCCAGATACATGTGGATTAATTGGTGACTCTAAACAAGTGTGAATGTGAGTGTGAATGGCTGCATGTCTCTATGTGTTAGCCCTGCAAAGCCTGGTGACCTGTCCGGGGTGTACCCCACCTCTTGCCCAATGTCAGCTGGGATAGGCTCCAGCCCCCTTTGAGGATAAGCAGTTATGGAAAATGAATGAAATCATAAAAGTGATGTTAATATGTGAAGATTACCTGGCTGAACAAAACATGTAGGTGCCATAAATGTTTGTTTGCCACAGAGCTCATGTTCTGCAGTAATCAAAAATCCAGTGGAAAAATCCATAGGCTTTTTGTCAAGAGCCAAGATGAAGTTAACCCCTGGGTCGATCTACATTAAAACATCACCCCTGCAGCAATTTATTGGTGTGGATGTATCCGTTGTGTTAAATGAGCCACTTCTGGCTCTTCTTGCTTTAGGGTAGACTGGATGCTACAGTGACTTACTATCAACTCTCGAGGAGGAAGTGGTATTACAAGATAGGATGAGCCAGGGCTAGCTGGTTAGCATGCTAATTTCAGTAGATACCTCTGCAACACAATACATAGAGGTCAGTGTTGACATAACGTCAACTCTGTGACTTCTTCACACTTTGTAATTGTAATTTTTTGCTTTAAACTAAATTTCTGGCAATATCTTACACCGTTTTCAAAATGAATATGATGCTTGAAGGTATTTAAAGTTAAGTATCTAAAGAAAAATTGTGCAGAAACTGTGTAGTTATAAAAATGAGAGTTAGATTAAGAAGAGCTTGAAAACACCACAGTTGTTTTTCCTTCTTAATCCCATTAATTCAATTTTCTGCTTTTCCTAAATGCTCCTAAACACTTTGTTTACACTTTAATTTGTGTGGTGTTTTAAGTCTTAATAGCTGCAATGGTGAGATTGATGCTTCTATTATGTTATGGCTGGGAGAATAAAAGCGTGATTATTTTCATAGCTTATCTTTTCTTGTCTGTTATGATTCCATTTTCACCACAGTGCAAGTCCTGGCAAAGACTTATACGCTTAGAAGCCTTATCAGAGCTTCCTTTCAGCCTTGCTAGGCCTTTGTAGAAAAATCTCTCTGCACTTGCTTCTTCCACTCGCTCCATCTTCCTTTAGCCTGCATCTCTGGAACATTGATGATAATCACTGAAACCTTAGACATACGCCAGCAGCGTCACAATCTCTGGACATCCTGTTTTTCCATGTTGACCACAAACATCTCTCCTCTGTCCTGTTACTTACTCAAGTTGTCAAGTCGTTATTAATCGTTTTTAGACGAGATACTTCAAAGTCCTCATTTGTTAACCTTCATTTGTCATAGACTCCCCAAGCTGATCCCAGGCAATTACTCATTGTTGAAGATGGGAAGATGAGCAGTCCATAATCAAGCAGCTCAGAGTTAAGAAACTCTTTGTGATTGATAGTGAGTTGTCATTAATGGCAAAATAATAAAGGCGCAGCGTGCCACGGGGATGCCTGACAGGCAATGGAATTGAGAAAAGATGAATTAATTACACATCTTCTCATTGAAACAGTCTATGGACCGCATTGCCTCCACTCACTCATTTTAAGTGCTTCCTTTTTGTCCTTGAGAAAGTTTCCTTTTCAAGCTTTGCCGCCTGTGGTTTATCAGGCTTCGGAAAAGATATTGTTTGACACGCATTCAGACATCGTGTTTGGATTCTTTTTTTAACCTGCTTTAATAGATTCTGTAAGCATGTGTGGAAAACCAAAAAAAATCAAGGAGAATGCAGAATAAATGAGGTTTTGAAATGTTGATTGAAGCACTGAATCCATATGTTTCATCATGTTGAAGCATTTATCTCTCTGATAAGACGAAAACAGTGTCCAGTCACCAGAAGAAAATGTTGGCATCGTGCGTTTCTGCAAACCACGCACGTATTACATTCTGCACATTCCACATGTTTCTTAACGTTTCTAAAGTGACATAGTATATAAGATGACTTTGTCATTAAGAGGGGGAGGGGATGATGGATGATGTGAAACCAAGGCGAGACGTCTGCCAAGCTGCAGACAACTGTTTGAGAATAACAAACAACAAAAGTGGCACGTAACTCTCATTTTAGCCCCCAAATGTTAGTGGTTTTTAGGGACTCGTTGTTTTTTACCTGTGGCTTTTCAGCCTTCAAATATGGGTGATTTTTAGGGATTTGTTGTTGTTTTTCCCGCAGCTTTTTAGTCTCCAATATCTTAGCGACTTCTGGCTCTTTCTCCAGTCACTTTTTAGCCCAAAAATGTGGGGACCCATTGCTTTTTTTGCACCTTTATAGCTCCCAAACATGGGTATTTTTAGGGACTTGTTGTGGTGTTTTAGCCCCTTTATTTGAGTGTTTGTCACTGTTTTACCTGTGGCTTTTCAGCCCCAAAATGTGGGTGATTTTTAGGGATTCATTGCTGTTTTTCCTGTGTTCTTTTAGCACCCAAACATGGGTTTTTTTAGGGATCCATTGCTTTTTACTGCAGCTTTTTCACAACCCAAATGTGGGTGTTTCTTAGGGATCTGTTGCTTTTTTTGGCAGCTTTTTAGCCCCCAAGCGTTACTGTTTTTAGGTACCTGTTGCTGTTTTTCCTGTGGCTTTTCAGCCCCAAAATATAGGTTATTTCTTTTGGGATCCATTGCTTTTTCCTGCAGCTTTTTAGTCCCCAAATGTGGATGTTTATTAAAGATCTGTTGGTTTTTCCTGTGGCTTTTTAGCGCCCAAACATGGGACATTTTCTGGGACCTTTTGCTGTATTTCTGTGGCTATTTAGCCCCAACATATGGGTATTTTTAGTGACTCGTACTTCTTCTTCCTGCTACTTTTTAGCCTCCAAACATAGGTGTTTTTTAGAGACCAATTGCTTTGTTTCCTGTGGCTTTTTAGCCCCCTAATGTGGGTGTTTTTTAGTAACCCATTGCTTTTTTGCCAGTGGGAATAGTGCAATGAAGAAAAGCTGTTTTCTTTCAAACATTGATGCTTTTCCAGTGGCGACTGTTCCCCCCAGACAGGGCAATTTAAGCCAAAATATGATCTTTCCCTGACAATAACCAATTTGTTTTTGTGTCTGAACCTAACCGCATATCAACCACAGCATTGTTGCAATGTTAAGTTTCAATATATCCCTTATTTAACTAAATGTATCGATGGTTTGCAGGAGCACACAATGCCAACATTTTTTTCTGTTGATTGGGTTGCAATCAAAGAAAGCAAGGAGAACAACAAGATGACATTTTCCCCCAAAGAAATCTACTGCCACATAACTCTGAAAACTACTGCCTCAAAAAAAAAAGACACAAAATGATCTTTTTGATTCCTCATAATCACTACCCAAAAGTGTTTTTGGGAGAAGGAATGACATCAACAAGATTCCTGCACCATGCCGCATTAACTGTCGTTGTTGTGACTTTCTCAGGAGGAGGTGTAAGGAGAAACAGTTCATTAAAATCTCAGCGCACACTGGGACATAAAAGAGATATCACCTTATGTGCTTCAGATTGACAATCAGTGAGCACCAAACTGGTCCCCTGGAGGGCTACAATGCATGATTGTCAAAACATGGAAAGTCAGGCTGTGAATTTTGCCAAAATGGAATCCCACAATATCTCAAAATTCTGGGCAGCAGATTTTCTCTTTTCTTACTAATATTCTCACTTGAAAATACAATGGTTGTGAAAACTTAAAACTCCCATTCTCTCAAAATCACTGCTGTAGTTACTGCTCTTTGCTTTGGGCCGAATTTGTAAATTGTACTTGATGCTGTCAGAAAAAGTCTGTCAAGGTCAGATATTCTAGGATGCGTTTTCATTTTTGTCACAGTTCATCACTGATGCTTTTTGTCATTCTCTAAGTGAAAAAAAAACTGCTTATAATAACTGGCTGTGAAGTGGAGAAGCACAACAAAGCATTCATACATCGCAGAATCGTGATTCATTGTTCTTCAATAGACGTAGTGAATCCACTGTCCTACCAGAGAGCCACTAATGAGCTGTTGAGGTTTCAAAAAGTCCAGAATTTCCACAGAAAAATAGTCACGGAAACGACAGCGGGTTTGCACAGAGTTCAGCATGTGCCTTTCATTGTTGCATGACAAACAACTGAGGCACAGCAGGGGGTAAAGCAAATAGTAATGTGTGTGCCAGGAGGGAGAGCAGAGAGGAATACAAACGAGGATGAGAGCAAAGACTTGTGAAAGGAAGGAGGTCGAAGGAAATCGGTTTCAATTACGTTCAGAAAGGTCAACTGTTGTGATGACAGATTGTTAGACATGCAGTGAGTGCACATTATTAATAATCCATACATCCATATAATGAACAGTCATGAATACTAATTGTTGAAATAAAACACACAGTATATGGCTTCACTGGGAGCTCATTCCTGCAACCTCAAGCTCTTGTTTTTCTGGATGCGCCTTCCTTGTTGATTTCTATACTATGATACTGTAAAGCCCCTTTGACCCCAACAGTCACTAGGAGATACACCAATTATTTCGACACGGCTTGACATGTAGGTCACACATCTAGTCTCAAAACAGCAATGTACTTGGTGTTATGGAGTCATGATGGAAGAAGTGAATGATGCACGGAGTCTGGAAATGGAGGGAGTCTTTTAAAATTAAATGTGATTGCTGTATTTTAGGTTACATACAGTATACATGAGCTGATTATTTATTGATGTATGTATGATTCTATGCCTATGTCCCTTTGCCCTTTACGTTTCTCAGTTAGGTTTTCTTTGTTTTATCAGGATTAATTTGAAATTATTATTTTTCCTTTTCTTTGTTTGGGTCTTGTGAGATCATATCATCATATCTTATAATTGTCATAAATTGGCTTTTTATCCATCTTTAAGCTACTTTTTATGATACACTTGTTAGATCTTGGATCTTATGTTATCGGTGAAACAGTCAGAGCAAATGTTAGCGGCAGCTTGGCTTCAGCCCCTGTTGTGCCAAACAGCATCAGCAAAACACTGATTTTTAACTTGAAACGTCTAAATTAAGTGTTTTTACCATTTTAAATCACTTAGTTTGTTTATTGTGGAGCAAGGACAACCTCTGGGTATAATTCAGCTCTTGATAAAAACCTCATGAAGGTCTGGATGTTAAGTTGGTAGAGAAAAACGGTGAGCACACATTAGCAGGAGCTGTGCCATCAGCCCCTCTGCAACAAGCTGAACAGCACAGAAGAAACACTGATTACCAATGTGAAGCTGCTTTATTAAGTAGTTAAATCACCTGGTCCATTAGTTTTGGAGAGGTGGAGAACTCTGTGGATAATTCATCTGCTGAACAGTCCTAACCAGGAGAAACTGACTGCAATGACAATTTACTCCGACTTTTGTAATTGGTTTGACTGAGAGACCCTTAGCAGCAGAAAATAACATATTTTTCATTTAAAAGGAGAGCTCACACTTCTCATATAAGATAAAGGCTTAATGCTGATTAGTGTTAACTGTTTTGGCTTCCACTAGAAAATTAAATTCACCAAAATGACCTTGGTAAGAGGAAATTCTTGTGCTTTTTTAGCACTGAATTTGAATTGCATTGTTTATCTCACAGTTGACTGTCTAAATTATTTTTTATCTGGTTCAGATGATATTTATTGGAGACAAAAAATTGATGTTTTTAGATGACCAAGCTGAATAAATTTAAGATGATATCATTACAACTTCAAATTTTTTTACGACATGGTGTTCCGCAAGGCTCAATTCTTGGTCCACACCTGTTTTCTAGTTTATTATTGTTTTGCTGATGACACACAACTGTAGCTCTTAGTTTTTTTGGGGTTTTTTTTTTAACTGTAATGAATCTATGAAGCTGGTACTATTCAAAACTGTATCTTTCTAAAAATATTGTACATGTTCAGTGACATGACTAAACACATATTTGTTTTGTTAAGTTTGACCAACTTGGTATGTATTTATTTGGTAATTACTCAAATTAAAGTGGTATTCTTGCAATGTAGTGTTGCACTTCCATTGGGCTGTGGGACCTCCTACATGTCCCACAATGAAACTCTTCTCATTGCCAGAGTTATTTATTAAACATTAGCTTGAAAGCCCATCAAGATTTAGCAGTTAATATATAAAATTGGTGTAGCACCCCTACAATTATCTTGCTTAAACACAGTGATCTTGATTATAGTTTGTGAGACCAAGCAGAGAAATATTAGAGCCTATACAATACAATGACACCCAGTGGTAGTATCACATATGCAGATTTTTACCAGGCAATGTCTTATGTGATGTAAAGACAGCAAAATCATTTCCATTTTTAATTTAGATTTTATTTATTTGTTTATTTTGACACATGCTAATTTTCTTCTTGCTCACTTAGCTGTTTGCTTTGAATAAAAGTGAAGAAAATGCCCCGAAACAAAACCAATTAACAAATTTGGTCCCAAAACGCAGCAGAAAGATGACACGCAGGCCTAATTATCAGCTTATTGGAACGTGATCTCAGCTGTCTGCTTCTCACATTCATCCACTGCCTTCATTTCATCTCTAGCAGCAGTAATTAAGCAAAGCCCTGTGTGTGTGTGTATTTTGTCTCATAATCATGTGAATGATGAAATTTAGCTGAAATGTACATTTTAACATAAATCACGGCAGCTCATGTAAATATTATGATAAAGGTGGTCATGTGTTAATGGACTTTAATAGTCGAGAGATGATGGACTTAAATAGTCGAGAGATGATTGCAGGAATCATGTGAAAATATTTTTTAAATGCAACCGTGATGGTGTCTGATATTATTATGCAGTAACACAGTCAACCATCTGAGCTGAGAGTAACTGGTCTGAATCTGCCTCTAAAGCACAGTATTGAAAACTGATTTTCTGACCAGTTCAAGGACCACATGTTCCTCTATGGGTTCATAAAACCATTTCAAAACCCATTCAGTGGTGTAAAAGTAATGCTTTTCAACCCTCTAACAAGGCTGCTTTTCTTTTTTCCTTCTCTTTATTTCATGGGACTGCAAGGTCTTTACCACAGTGTGGTAAAACCCATTGAGACGGAACTGGAAATGTTTATTTCATCAAAACATGGAAAATAAATACATTTTTGCCTGAAGGACTCTACTGCTGTAAAAATTATTAAATACATCATTGGACACATCATCTTAAAACTACAAAATGAGTTTTTAAGCGAATGATTAAATATGAAGTGTATTAGAGCATTAACAAAGACGTCTTTTGTTTGTTTTCTGTTTTCATGTGTACAGTGTAAAGTAAATAAAATCCTAGTTAGTGAATGTGTGATAGTCTTACTAATGATGGATTGTTGCTGTGAGGGACGTACACAATAAATAACATATGTCACTATAGATGCAGGGTGTAGCAAAGAAGAGAAAAACAAGTCTCTTAAGGTTTGTTGTTAGTGCACCTCACTTTTCCAAAAGTCTGACGAATGAAGGTTCAGTAGGGTCTCCAAGGTAAATTGATCCTACCTGTGGATGTAGTAAACAAAAACATCAGCACTTTCCGACTATATAATGTTGCACAGAAGCTGTTTTTCTCACATGTAACATGCAAACAAGGTTTCAAATTTAGCTTCCCCTTGCTCTTCCTTTCCTTCTCCCTCATCTGCTTTCACTATCTGATTTAATTTTAAAACAATTGTGTATCAAATCTGACTCCTTCCAAAGGGGCTTGAGAATCAAGCTGGAAGCGATAATGAGATGCAGGCTAAGCCCCTTGTGTGAAGCATATAGTTTGGAAGCATAATTAATATTCATGTTGTTAGCCTGTATGCAACAAATCCCTGTTGAGTAAATGCAGTGTTCTTGTCACAAGCGGCTGTTTATGTGGAGGAAACAAGTGGAGAAAGAGCCACAGTCAGCATCTGCCTCTTCATTCTAGTGCTTACAATACAAAACTCAAATTACGAGCAGCTAGTTATCTGTAAACAGAGTGAGTGTTGGTGAGAAATTGTCTCTCAGAAGATTTCAGATTACTGTTTTCTAATACAGCCAATCAGCACAAAGAGAAATGCACATACTGCAGAAACTGGTGTTCTCTGCTGAAATTAGGTTTTTCAGAAGATATTTAAAAGTGCAGGTATTTTACAATCATCTGTAGCTGATTTACTTAAGTGTTTCTACATCATGGCCTTTTCCCCCATTAGGAATCATCATTAATTAAAACTTACAAGCTCGGATGAAATTTGGTCAAAATATATTTTTGTTTCATTTAAACTGTTTTCTGTTTCCTAACTGAGTTAATGGAGAAGCCTGAGGTAATGTTAGTATAATAATTACATTTACGATGAATAATTGCATGAATAATTCATTACAGAGTTTTTAAAAATTGCTTTAGAGAAATTACTCCCACAAATAGCAAAATAAAGAAATATATCCATGGAGAAGTTGTTTAATTAATAAATGTTTAGGTGGGTGAACTTTTAATCATAGCTCAGCAAAAGGCTTAAGTAATATACAGTATGTAAAAAAAATGTGAAGAAGATGTGGAAGACAAGATAAAGAGGCTCGTATCTGAGGTCCAGTACTTCTCCTATATGTCTGTTGTCTTTCGTCATCTTTTTAGTGTAGTTACATCTGTTATAATGGTATTGTGTTTCCTTAGATATTCCCATCCGGTTTCACGGAAATATGAAATGACCATGACCTCTTAACACCATATTACTTTGTGGTGGCACGTAATGTGGTAAAGCAGCTCGGTCTCATATTCGCTGTGAGCAAGAAAGTCATATAGGGCAGTTCCTGTGTGAATACAGAGTAAATTATTTGTTTTAATAACAACATAGCGTGCTTTACATTTCATTTGTAACAACTGCACTTCTTTTACGCCAAACCATGATGTTTTTTTTTTAACTAGAATAAAGAGCAAAAAAGTCCACATAGGACACTGAAGCAGTGGATGGGTCAAACAAACAGAGGACTTTCCCTCATGAGATAACTTTTCATCAGACTAAAAGTCAAAGTTTAGATCTTTAAACATCATGCAGGTCCTTTATATTGTCAGTCACTTTACTACGTACATAACATCCCATACAAAACAAACAGTTATTATACTTGAAAACAAGATCTTTGTCTGTGCCTAACCATGTAGTTTTGGAGCCTAAACCCAGCCATACCACCATGTAATTTAACACATTCTGTGCCAACACCACCACGTAATGTTGTGTTAAGAGTTTGTGGCCATTTCACAAATTTCTGTGAGGTAGCATTCTATATTCAAATATTCTATATACGTTCGACTGCATGTAGTATATATTCAAATACTGATAATCACATTTCTTGTAATATCTCATGACACACTTTAAAGTCTCAAATTCCTAAGACCATCACCTTTCTGCGCCCAACTCCATTATTGATTTCTCTACAAAACCAATCAAATATTTTCCAAAAAGTGAAAGGAGCCACTATAATATTCACCTATGGTAGTTATCTAGATTTTTTTTCTTCTTTTGAGGTATTCTAGTGGTATAATGAAAATTAATAACACAATAGAGTAAAATACCAACCCTGTCTCCTAAGAATTCTGTTTTATGTCACTTTTTTATTTCGTAATTGCCAACTGGATTATGTTCAGACATGTTTCTGTCAGGTAAAGAGACACTACATTCATGTACCTTGTATGCCTTGTAAGGAGGTGGTTAGGGAGAATGGCGAGTGTACAAACTGCGGGATCTTGACACCAGAAATTTAGGTTCATGTCAAGACTCCTGTCTTAGTTTTAGGCCACAACAGCACTTTGGTTAAGGTTGGGGAAAGATTGTGATTTCAGTTAAATGTTATTAAAAATGATAATTAAAAAATAAGACTGTTGTCCCTACAAGTAGATACTGTAGCACATTGCAAGATTGCCTGTTTTGGCAGAAAAGAGCTGAAATATGTTGTCAGTGAACATTTTGCTCATACATTCAGTATCAATACTTTTGTGTCTTGCCAGATACGTTAATTAGCAACATTTCCTCATTATGTCAACAGAAAACATAATTTGCTCTGCATTCTGTTTCCCTCAGAACATATTTGCTGGTTGAAATTAGTTGTATATGAAAATAATTTCTAAGAGACAGGGCTGAATACCTACAAAGACAAAACACACAAAAATGTCCCTCACTTTGTCCAACATAAGTTTCTTAAAATCCATTCACCTGGCTGTCATAATTTTACCCCTATTTTGTGGGGAAAAAAGCTGGTTTATTTTGCCGCTGTCCTCGGTGTCCAGATAATCTAACCGAACATTACAGTTCTCAGAAAGTAATTTTTTCCACTGATTATATCTAAAAGTCTTCCTGTCCTCCGAATTACAGGCTTCTTTCATGCTTGCAATAACAACACTTTCCCCCCTTGTCTGTAATATCAAAGCAGAAGTATTGGTCCTGTGCATTTTTTGTGGCACTGTACTTTCCATTTCTCACTTTTACAGAGCCTATGATATTGCAGGATAGCATCTCAAAAGCCTACTGGTTGTGAAATTTAAATCATGTCAGTACAACCCTATCCTGCAAGTCCAAGTGGCCTCGCAGCACTATGAGCAGTGCATTTTAAAGCCAAGAGGCTCATGGCACGCAGCATGGGGCTGGAAGCTAGTCAGCTAGCTGCAAGCCACACATGCCAAAGGCCCCAGGAAAAGCCATTCACTACCCACTACCACTGCAAGGTTCAATGGGAGAGAACAATAGCAGGCAAGCTCCCGTGGATTCTCTCGTGCCCTCTGCTTTCAGGGAAATGTGTGTAAAAAAGGCCTTCATGGCTGCCAAAGTACCACTGGCCTCTTTTTGCTATCAGCCTCTGCAGAATCTGATCAAGAAGGATGTCCACGGCTTCTGCCACGACCGCTGGGAGCCCTCCTTCCAGGAGCACCTGTGCCTCCAAACTGAAACCAAAACCCTTCCAGTTTGGCTGAAGCAAGAGAACATGTAGCCTTGCTTGGAGATGAGCCTGGACACACATGCAAACACTCACCACATCACCCCTTTTGTATTTGTCAACCATTTAAATGCCCAGCAAGATATTCAGTTCCTGTTGCTAAGCTGTGCCATCCTTTACTCTACATAAAGGGGTTAAAGTCAAAAGAAAAAAGCCAACATATAAAAAAATAGGCAAAGTATAAACAATAATACATAATGTGATTAATGTCTTAAAGCTGTGGAGTACCTGAGTCTTGTGTCAACCTAAAAATCACATCTAGAACAATCCTAGACATCCTGACAAAGGCTTTTCTGCATGATGTAGGCTGTAACAGGTTTGCATAATTGATTAGCTTACCCTTACATTTCACCTCGGCGTAGTGAGTATAAAGAACGATCTCATTATGACTCCCTACCTTAGGGCTTGTTTGTTAATAGATGTTCATGTAAACTGTTAACCACTGTGCCTTTATTGCTTTGCCTCAACAACAATACAATAACAGTATCAATAGAGTGAATAAAGTAGAAGATAAAGGAGTATTCAGTATTTTTAGTACCTGTGTTTTATGCTTGGTAATTTATAAGAGAAAGGGAGTATGACCAGAAATCTGTCATAGGGGTGACCAAATGGGACAGCTGAAAATCTAGGGATGGCACACTACAACCTAAAGCCATTATGCTGTTGAAGTATATAGGGCAGCTGAAAACTATATGGAGAGTTGAGGAATTGCATACTGATATACTTTGGTCTCTTACTTTACAGTTAATATTACTAATTATCATATTTGCATAGACTAATAGTGGTACACTTAATTTTGAGTGCTACAACAATCCTGTTTTAATGTGTTATGTAACTATACATGTGAGGTGATTTATTGTTCTCCAAACAGGCTGGGTGTTCATTTCCTGAAAAAGACAAAAATACAACTTTATTTTGAAGGTGTACATTATTTGTTAGGAACAAAACATTCACTTGAAACAAGCCTTTTCAAGTTTAGGGAAGACTTATGGGACTTGTGTAGCAGAATGAGGAAGAACATAAATTGAGCAAAGCTTTAAATAAAAAGTCTTAGCATGAGGTCATGATCAGAAATGAGTTAGGGCACATGAGACTACACAGCACGAAAACAAGCTGAACAAGAAAAATAGAGGAAAAGATTATTCAAGTCCAACTCCACTCAGCTATTAAATTAAGAGTTATGTTGTGTTAACACTGGGTGTGTGCATGAATGAATTACACATAAAGCTAATGTAAAGACGTGATTAGTTGCGAAGTCCTGCTGGGAGGCGCAGTGGACAATGCAACAACAAGAATGATGCAAGTTATGCAAATTTATTGGCGTGGCTGACACAAGAAGGGTTGTATCGCATCATACGCTATTGGCAAGAGTTGAAAAATCTGAACTTAAGTGACCAGTTAGCACTGTGATAGCCAGTCAGGATCGAGATCCACCAGAGACATAAGACGCTGAGGATGTACTGGTGGAAGTTGATTCATCAATGCAGTGATTTCACGCTTGTATGATGCGAGTTATTCGCGTATATGAAGCAAGTCAACACAAAATATGCGAGCATTCAAACTTGCGTGACTAAATATGATAAAACTTTTTTTAAACTGAAGACCCCAATATGTGTCAGCATACATTCACCATCATCAAGCTATTTAAGTTAGTTAATTAGCCATCAGACAGAGCAACCAGCATTGCTAGCATAAACTGCACATTATAGCTTGTGTGCTAATCGTTAACATGGTGATGATTAGAGTAGCTTTTAGCTTAAACTGCTGTTAGCCTCAATGGTCAGCCAAAAATATTTCCCTGTCACAAATAGCAAATAGCATTTAAATCAGTCCCTATTATGTCAAGTTTGCACCTTCATTCATCAACATCAGCTGTAGCTTGACAAACTGAGCTCAAATTAATTGAACAAACAGCAGGCCCTTTGCAAGCTTGTTAATTAGCCATTGGGCTGTTGTTAATATTTTATGAGCAACAAACACTGCTAGCATCAACTGCACGTGCTAGCTTGTGTGCTAATCAGATGAATGGTAAATGGACTGCATTTATATAGTGTTTTTTAAGTCTTAATGACCAATCACAGTGCTTTACAACATAAGCCAGCATTCAGCCACTCACACACATTCATACAATGGTGGCCGAGGCTACTGCAGAGTGCCACCTGCTCATCAGGAGCGATAACCATTCACACACTCACACACTCACACACTCATGACGCAGCCTTCGGGAACAATTTTGGGTTCAGTATCTCAATGTGACATTTTCAACATGTTGACTATAGAAAGCATTGAACCACCAATCTCTGTGCAGCGGACAACTCATAGACACAGAGTGAACTGAAAGGACATTGAACTGATTGACAGGGTCATTTGACCAGTTCAAAAGAAAGAGGCTATTATTGGTAGTTGTTATGGTGACAACACACGTCAGTGGGCCCTTCAAGTGAGTCACAATCGCTGGCTGGAGAGCTCTATATTGCCCTTTGTTGACACCTGTTTTCCTTATAAAACAGGAAAATTCAACCATACAGTTTCTCTCTTTCATAGGACTAAGACTAGCCTTGTTATCTTATCAGACAACACACTTCATACAAACTCCACAAAAACAAAATAAAGCTCAATTGTCCTGGTTGATGTTTGTCTTTTCTCTCTTTCATCACCAACTCAGGTTTGGTTGAAATTATAACTTAAATCACTGAGTTAGATGTGAAACTATGCTGATTTACATGCTGTTGATCACCACAATCTTTCTCATCCTCTCAGATGCCGGCTGAGCAGTGGCTTTGTCGGGGATGATGTCACTTTTCAGGTCCTTGCCACTGACCCCACGCTTGTCGGGGTCATTTCAGCTTTCAAAGCATTAGAGGTGTTGGAGATCAACTCTCTGAGGAGGATCTCTTTGTTGGAATAGATGCTGATGCTCAGGGACATCAGCTGAGTGATCTCTGCCATGAAGGCAAACGTCTCTGCAGGCTGAGCAGCAGCTCTCACTTGTTCTTCAGAGGTAGCTACAATGCATCATGTTTAGACAGATATGCAATTAATGGCAACAAATAACAGGAACATACGTTAATATCTTAAATGCCATCGATTGCTCATTTAAAAACAAACTACTCTGCTGCTTGTTAATGCGAAACCTTACCTCAGCAAGCTCGTGACTTGCTGGAAGTTAGCTCGCTACAATGATTGCAATAGCAATGGTACACATAGAAAATGGCCGCCTCTCTGACCATCCTGTCACACTAATTTAAATGGGAATATTATTTCCACTTATTTTATGTCTTTGGGATGCTCTACCACAGTTCTGCCTCCTGAGACCCAGCCGGCAGACAGGCCAAGGACCACGAGGGTTCTTAAGGGAGCTTGGCACCCTCGGTTGTAATATTTGCCTCATCTGTTTAACCTTATGTATCTATAGAAAAATGGCAAACATCAGAAAAATTACTGGTCAAGATAAATGTGACTATCACTTAGCTGTTGTTTTACAACCACAGACAGCGCTGTATGATATGTGTAAGGCCGCATGTGTAGATGTGGCACTGTCCGTTATCTGAAACAGAGCAGGGAGACTGACACACAGAGCGTATCACTGAGTTGGGTTTCTTAAGGTCTTTGCACACTGAGTCCATTTTTGCGTGTGAAATTCTTGCACGTCTAAAAATAGATACGACCTCACGTTGTGTCAGTTATGTTTGCACACTGACCGAGACTTGTCCGTCATTAAAATTTTGAGAACAGGTTCAAATTCTTGCGTTTTTTGCTTCCGTCAGAAGCCTTAAAGGCCTTTGCACACTGAGTCTGTTATTTTCAGATGCGTTTTTTCAATCCGTCATCCAAAAAAAAAATTGTTACACACAAAAACTTTGCACACTGATTCCAATGCGTTCATTGTTTGTATCGTTGTGAAAATTCACAATCCGAGGTACCTATTTGGCTGTCATCACTCTCACCCTGTCTTGCATTTGGGACCGCACCTGCATGAAGGGGCGGAGCTGTCCTCTGTCTCTACATTCTGTGTGTGGTCCACATCTTCCTCCTCTTCATCAACATTACGATCTGACCTGTTGAAAGTGAGCTATCTGAGTTATGAAATGATTTTGTGCCTCCCACTCCTCTGTACTGTTGCCGCATTTTCTTTACAGATTCTTGATCAAACTTCTCTTAAGGCTTCTGACGGATGTGAAAAATGCAGAAAATGGAACCTGTTCTGAAAATGTTAACGATGGACGAAAGTTTCGGACTTAGTGTGCAAACATAACTGACACAATATGAGGTCGTATTTAGCTTTAGACATGCAACAATTTCAGACAAAAAAAAAAAAAAAGAGAGACTCAGTGTGCAAAGGCCTTTAGCCTGCTTGTTTTTGTGGATATAAGTAGAACTTTCAGCCCTATGTCCATTTCCCTCCCATCGTAGCAATCCACACATAAATGGGACACGATGGAAAAGTGAAGAGAAAGTCAACAACAGAGAGAGAAGTGAGAGATGGAAGCCACCAACAGCTGTTTCTACATGCTTCCCTCTGATTTTGACAGAAAATTGTTAATAGGTTCAAAATATATTTAGCGCTCTGCTAGTGCTATGGTCTTATCCGAGTGCTCTGATTAATGAATGTATTCTTTAATTTTGAAATAGTAGCCATATGTTGTTATTTAGCCTTCTGTATTGCATGGTTAAATCAACAAAAAAATTTTTACAAGTGAATGAAAATTCCCAATAACAATTTTTGAGAGTCCCCTCAGTCACTTTATCCTGGCACCTGGTCTGCTGCCAGATGAAACACTGATGCTTACAAATGCCATTTAACACACATAAAATTGGTGGGCCAGATTTCCCTGCCAACAATAGTAAGAACATTATATAATGTTAAGAAAGAGACACAATGTGTGTTTGGTAAAGTAACAGTCCAATATAGTAGGAGGTGTAAATAAAACACCAGCTTTACATTGAACACAGATTAAAGCTTTGAAACACAGACATAGCTTGGTGCCATATTCAGTTTGTAGACGGTTATAAAATACACCATAACTGTTTTGTACAGTGTGACAGGAACCCTGTGGCTAAAAAGCCTGTGTTAGTTTCACAGTGAAACAGTGGACAGGCATTTATATCTGCTTTTAACGCTGACTGCTGAGGCACAATTCCTAACTCCTGTTTTCAGCTGAGTTAATTTTTCATTTTCAGCAACACTGAGGCATCAGAGGTAGCAAATCAGAGGTGACAAAGACTTATGCAGAGGTCTTTAATATATCAAAATCAGAGACATCCCAGGTGTTTTTTTTCCACACTTGCAGGCAGACACACAAATGGTCCTGAATACCAAATCATTCTCCGCACATTTCACAAACGGCCTTGAAAATCCTGAGGACAAATTGACAATTTCAGGTGATTTTTTACTTCCACATCCACAGCTGACAAATAATGGCACCAGCCATTACATAATCTCACTTTGTTCGGCGTGTTCAGTCGTAGCTAGCAGCTTCTTAGCTATTATGGGCACTCAGAAAAGAGCAAAGACAGAGAGGAGGCAGCAATCATGTCCATCATTATATATACTTTTTTGCCATATTTTCTCATCTACAAGTTAAATACAATATCATATATCTGTTTGGAATGATTACTGTTCACAGTCACTTTATTAGGTACACCTGTTCAACTGCTTGTTAACGCAAATAATCAGTTGACCATGATGCATTTAGGCATGTAGACATGGGCAAGATGACCTGCGAAGTTCAAACTGAGCATCAGAATGTAGAATAAAGGGTACTGGAATGTGGCACAACACATTGAACCTTGAAGCAGATGGGCTACAGCAGCAGAAGACCACACCAGGTGCCACTCCTGTCAGCTAACAACAG
>JAPZEB010000013.1:7036827-7056561 GCA_029783705.1 Chaetodon striatus | reverse complement strand
CATTCTGTTTGAGCATCGTGAGAAATGCTGAGTGATAGTATAATAATTTTGCTTACTCGTACTCAGCGTACTACATTCTGTTTCGGTACCATCAACATGGATGGTATGATCGGAGCGTCTGCAGGTGCTTAAAAATGTCTTGCATTTTCTTAAATACAAATATTTTCGGTCACATTACTGCAAAAAAATTCTCCAGCCTGACAGACCCAGTGACTGTTAACAATCGTTGAACAGACCAAAGAGTTCCATTAATAAATAGCATTAATGACAGTGATGAGATTTTGTTTTGTTTTCCCACTAAACACATTAAACCTAAACATTTTGAACTGACATCAGTGTGTTTATTTGGAAAGAGTACTCACACACATATGTCAGACACGCACACACACACACACATATATATACATGTATTAATGTGACTTTGCCATTGCAAGTTTGATTAAAGTGATAAGTGGTATTAAAAATGTCTTAATAAGTCTTAAATATAACCAAGTTGTATATACGTGTGTGTGTTTGCTTTTAATGAATGTACATCATTCTGTTTTAGTATCATGGACAGGGATGGTATATATCAGTAGTATTAATACTGTTATTATACAGTACTCAGTGTACTACATTTTATTTCAGCACCATGGACAGGGCTGGTGATATTATTAGTATAGTACATTGTTTACTTGTACTTAGTGTACTACATTCTGGTTCAGCACTGTTGACAATGCTGAGTGATACCATTAGTATAATACTTTTGTTTGCTTGCACTAAATGTACGAGATTGTGTTTCAGCACCATGGACAGGGCTGGGTGACAATATTAGTATACTATGTTTGTTTACTTGTACTCAGTGTACTACATTTTATTTCAGCACCGTGGACAGGGCTGGTGATATTATTAGTATAATACTTCATGTTAGTGAATGTCTAAGGTTGTGTTTCAGCACCATGGACAGAGCTGAGTGGTGATGTTAGTGTATACTTTAGTTTGCCTGCACGGACTGTAGCAGCCTGTGTTTCAGCACCATGGACAGGGCTGGGCTGGCTGCTATACTGTTGCTTGACTGTCACATTCGCCAGATTTCAGTCCCACGGACAGAGCTGGCATCACACTGTGGATATGATACTGTTGTTAATGTGTCCCCAGTGTGCTACATACGTTGACCAGCCTGTAATAAAAACCAACACGTCTGTCCCCTCCATCCCCTCATAAGAGAGCAGAGACACGCAGTGCATTGCAGCCGGTGCTTCCTCTGCTCAGTGGAATGAAAGCATGTCCGGATCGCGTCGTGGCGCTGACACCGAGTGAGCTCTGCATCTTTAAAACAGAAAAAAAAAAGGCAAAGAAAAACACACAACCAGCTCAGTCATAACTGTGGGATGATAAGGACTACCTCTTTTTACTTTTGGAGAGAGCCAAGCCGTTAGGAGAGCATTCAGCATCAGCTGTTCAACACTGGTCTCTCATTGCTGGAAGTCGGGGCTGAATCAGTCACATGACAGAACTGGAGGCAGAGATCTAGAGAAAAGGCACAGCATTTCGGCTTGCACCGCCATACTGTATTTTGAGCCATATCACATTTTTATTGCAACATTTTACTCCCGCTCGGTGAGTACATTTCCAATGGCTTTTTTGTAAGCATTTTTTGTCTTTTTAATTGCCCCCTTTTTTATTTTTCCTCCTTTTGCTGGTGTTTGAATTGAGCATTGACATGGTGGTTTTGAGCGTTTTTCACATGCAGGCTTCAAGTTTTTAGCATGCAGTTATTCTGATCGAGAGTGCCAAGAGGGTAATCGGTGCCTTATCGGTCTTGAGAAAGCCTTTACTTGCTTGCAGTTTTGTTTCGAGGGTCGAAACCAAGCAGCTTTTGTCAGTATTGAGATTTTTCAAACAATTTATTGGTGGTTTTGAAACATTTTTATTTTTTTGTTTCTGTCGACTTTTGCTGTTGCTATGCTTTGGTTTGCATTTTGCAGTGTTGTTTGTTGCCTTCGAGTTTTGTGATTTTGATGTGTCGGTGAATCTCACCGATCAAAAAAAAGAAACCCTTTGCTTTTACTTTGTTCCTCTTTTCTTTATAAAAAGGAGTCATTTTTAAAGCCCCATGACGTTTTAACGTGCTACTTTTCTTGCAGCTGAGCTCACAGGTTTGTTGTTTTTGTGTTTCTCTCTTTTTTCGATTTCATTATACTTTTGCTGGTGGCAGTGTCAAGTATTTTTGGATGTTTTTGACTAGATGATGCTGGGTGGACGAGGGGAGTTTTGATTCTTGGGGGAGTTCAATGCGTTTTTGTTTTCTGTATCAACGAGGATGAACAGACATTTTCCCTTTTGCAGGTATATATATATATAATATGAGTGGATAAGTGACACGTTTCTGTATTTACAATAAAGAATGAGGTGACAGAAATATGCACCTGTGGCTGACGTGTTATTTTGTAAGGCTGGCCAAATTGCTCATTAGAGAAGGCATTCTTTATCAATGTTATCTGAAGGTTACCTGATCTGATCGATCTGATCCGTAATGCTTCATTTAAATAAAGCAACACAAAGCGACGCGATCGACAATTCAACAACAAGGATTGGAAATCACACGCAGGTCGTTTGATCACAATGTGTTCTTTGTTTTTGAGTTCAACAATCTTCAAGCCGTCGCAGCTGAGGAGTAAATGTAAGTAGCATGCAGGTCCCTGGGAAGGATGCACTGTAACGACTGTAATGATTTCCCACAGATAAAGTAAACTCCAACCATATGTCGACATGCAGGAGCAGGAATCAGAATCGCCTGTGCTGCAGCGGGCTTTAAACTGCAGTAGGCTATGCTACCAAGTTGGGGGGGGGGATAAAAAGGATAACCACAGTTTGAACTACAGTATGTCAAGTATAGCTACACTTAAGTGCCCTCCTTATTGCTGGACAAACTCAAATCGGCTTTGGTAGGCCTGGATTCATAAATACTCCTGGATTTGTCAAATCTGATTTTGCAGGAAATGAATAGAGCCACTGACAGGACTAAAAGAGGACTTAGGGTGAATTAATCCTCCAAGAGGCAGGTTTAACTTCAGATTATTGGTGTGTTGCAGGAAATGCAAACACCAGTAAACAGTTGTCATGTAGTCTTAGTAAAAGGCATGGGTTGCATCATGTTTTCCAGTGTTTTGTAGGGTACAATATTGCTGTGCGTGTTCTCTGGGAATAGATAACATCGCTGTGTGTCCATTATCTTTCTGTAAGTTTAGTCTTTGAGGAGTCAAAAAGTAGCTCCACAAACCTTATCTGACTTTCCTGGACTATTCCAGGACTATTCCAAATCTGTGATAAGTGCTGGATTCAGTTTTGGCGGAGGAAATCAGCTTGTGCATGACATCTCATGAATCTGCTTCATTTTCATCCATATGTATTCACTTTAACAGAACACAGGTTTCGTTAGTGCAATATTGTAAGCCTATAAAATATATGAGAGTGGACCATTAAGTGTGGGAACAGACCGTTAAGCCCCATTGTCGTTAAACAAGCTGACATGGGAGATCAGAATCAGTTCAGTTAAACGTGGTGAAATGATTAATATCGAATGCAGACCAAGGCAGGTAAACTTTTAAAAAGGCGAAGTGATTAGAGCAATTAGGATGATACATTTTATCATGTATTGAGGAGCTGTTATTGTGTATTGATTTCCCTGTCTCCTGTTAAATCTACGCAGCTCATAAAGCAGATGTAGATAAAGAGCCACAGGGAGGCTGCTAATGGTTTTTAAGTTGTAGAAACAAAAGTCAAATATTCGCATTCAGTGTTTGTATCACAGAGCTGTCATTAAACAGGATCGAGGTGTGAATTTACCAGCGTTAATTACCAGAAAGAGGTGTGTAACCATCCAATAGTTTGATTCTGCTGCATTATCAAGTCCCATATTTAGCCCATAATTGGATTTGAGTTAAATCTGCAAAAGCAACAACAAACTGTTGTCAATAATTAAACACATTTAAGCCGTATACTAAGTTGAAAGAATGACTTTAATTTTCAAGGCCTTTATTTTTAGCTTCGATCCAAAGCATCTAATTGTGCCTGGATGCTATTTTCAACAACTTCTTCAAGGCAACACACTTTCCTCTTGTTTATCTCTGCAGAATGAAGCACAAACATCTGCCCGCTTCAATCACACCGAGGCTCTTACCAGACATTTTTAGCTGTGTGAATAGTAGCGTTTCATTTTAATCGATTCATTTCAAATCTTGCCTTCAAAGCTTGCATCGTTGCATCACGACACATCGACATTTCTTCACGCCCCTAGTCGAGAGGTGTTTCTGCCGCTCCGCCACAGTATGAGCTCCTGGACATCTCTCCTGCTAAGCATTATGATAGCTTCTATTACGTCCTGCGGTGTTGTGTCTCCCCTCCAGGCAGGTTTCCTGTTATCTAGGCCAAGCCAGACCTGCACAGGAGACTTACAGAGAAATATGATAGCTTATGAATGGATATACCTCTGCTACCATGAATAAAACATCACGCAGGAGCAAAGTGTATTAACTAAGCATGTGCTTAACTATCAGAGTGTCTGTGCGTCTGCATGTTTGTTGGTCTGAATGTGAGTGGAACAACAGTTTAGCTTTCAGCATGACAGAGTTTGACTAATGTAAACATAATTGATATGCTGTGTATTGCATACACATGCTGTGTAATTATTAAGGGATGCTGGATTCAGTAGCACATGGTATGAACACTGCAACCCACATAGACAAATGTTACGGCCAAGACGCATCTACTGTTGTATTTTTAACAAGCTTCGCCTCAGTCCAGCATGTGCAGTCACAGTTTTAGTACACAAACACGTGTATACTTTCAAATATAAATGCCAACCCTTAAAGCAATACTTCACCCATAAAATGAGCATTTGTATGTCAATTAATCTCCCTTTGTCACGTTGAATTTGTGAAGAAAGCTTTGTTTTTCTTGTTTTTCAATGGTGAACGAAGAATCCAAAAAATTGTGAATTGGAGTAAAGCATTTAACAATAGTGAAACTATGTCAAAACATCCATTTACAAACTCTCACACAATTCGTGCAAGTTTCTATTTATGCAGTTGTATGCTCAGTACTTCTCAAACACATGCCTTTACATTAATATCTTAAATAGTTTCCTGTTTTGTATACAAATACTTTTCTTCACTCATTCGACGTAACACAGGGTGGCTAAGTGATATCCAAATGGTCATTTTATGGGTGAAGTATCCCTTTAAGACTGAAAACTACCTAGAAAAGAACCCAACTTTAAGACGACTAGATCTGAAGATGCTGAGAGGGAGACTGAAAGACGTTATATAAGACGCAGCAGCGGAGCTTTTGTGGGTTTATTGGCCTTCTTGTTCCATATATGCACAAAAGCAGTTGAAAGTTTCATCGTAAATGCCCTTTTATGAACGAACATCAATCGAACGTCTCGTTGCCGCGACGCCGATTCATAACTGAGGGAGTGGGTTTGGTTTCAGGAGAGGGGAGGAAGAGGTTCTTCGACCGAGAAACACAAGATAGAGAATAGAAAGGGAGAGAAAAGAACAGCTGAGTGCTATTGTCTGCATTTTGATACATTTATATCAATCTAGAAAATGCATTATGATAAACACCAGGCAAATTGCTGCATTAGTAATGCACTATACTTAAAATTGCATTTGACTGAGACCTGATACATTAGGCCTGCTGGTAATGCTGTATTTGCATCTTTATGACAAAGAGCACTGTCCGTCAAATAAGACTGAACAAACTCATACATTCAGTGTTAGATTTTTTTTTTTTAACTAAAAACATTCAGAAGAGGTAAACAAAAGGGAGACCAAAAAAAAGTGGATTTTGAGAGCTGGACAACCCTGGAGTATCAAACTAAAACTGGCATGTACATCATGTTTTGTTCTCTCAATGAGGCTTTCTCTTTCTGCTCCCCCTCTGTTAACAGATAAACAGCTTACCTTTGGCACGACTCATTCTACTGAAACGAGTGCTAAGTACTTTACTGTCCTTTTCTGAGCTGTTAATTTGATAAGTGAGGGGATCTTACACTTCATATTGTGGGCAATTAAACCCATATCTGAAGAATAGGGTCAGGCTGAATGACTTTCCACTGTCTATTATGGGAACCATTTGAGTTATGGTGCGTCACTTAAATGAACCTTCTGCACCGACATGCTGAGACCTGATTGTACTTTTAGAGTTTTACATTAAAGTTTCGTTTTAGTTATATTTCATTAACATTTGGTGCGGAGTGCGTCATTCTTTGTGAGCTGATAAGATGCTAAAGAAGACGTTCAGGGAAGTTATAAAGAAGTGACTTATGATTGACTACTGTTTTATTTGACTCGATTAGAATTTAGCAGCATTGTACATTTCTGCAAACCCCGGATATGTTACATTTGTACGTTTTGTACATTTCTAAAGTGACGTAGCTGTGATTACATGTATGTGCACTGAGTTTCTCATCAGGAAGAGGAGGGAGGGGATAATGGATGGTGTGACAACTTGGTGAGACAGCTGCCAAGCTGCAGACCACTGTTTGATACCGGCAAACAACAAAACAGGGAGGTTTTTTTTAATTTTTTTTAGCAAGACATGATTGTGGACTAAAACCAGATATATTAAGACAAAAAATGTTTTTTTCCGTAACCATCACCAAGTGGTTTTTGTGCCTTAACATAACCACACCTTAACCACAGCCTTGTAGAAATGTAAAGCATATCTGCTACATAGTATGGTACAAATGTTATGTATCTGTGGTTTGCAGGAATGTACAATGCCAACATTTATTCTGGTGACTGGGTTGAATTTAGAAAACAAGAATGAGCGTTGGTGTGTGCCTGTGTTTGTGTGAAAGGACTAACTCGCAGCCGTTTAAATGCAGTTTAAAAATGGCCAATTAAGCCGCAATCACTTCCATTTTTCCTTATCAAGAGCTCACAGAGGAATTACTTTTTCTATTTTTGGAGGAAATTAGGGTTCATGCTGTCTGATAAGGACTCTAACCTAAACTCACAAGGATAGATGGCTCTTTACACGTTAGAGTAAAATTCCTTTCTAAAGGAAGGAAGTTAAGTTAATGCTGTTTTACTACTTTGTCAGCTCGGCGTGCAAATATCGATCCGGCCAACCCGATAGCTTCCAGGCTACATCTGTTTCAGGTCGAGTTCGTCATATTCAATACAATTTTCTAATCACAGCGTTTGTCAAATTACATTCAGCAGCAGCACCACATGGGATCAAAACATCCAGAATTAGTTTTCAGATTACATATAGATTCAGCGTGGCTGCCACTGATACATATTGTTTTTCCTCTTAGACAGGAATAAATCAAAATTCACAGCATGAAATGTTCTGCAGCAGCATCCCCCCCCCCCACCCCCCCAGCCCCCCTGTTATTAAACCATAATTTTAGAAAATGGTGAGTCTCCCTGTTTGTACACAAGTGTGTTTCATCACTCTTAACTTTTTGGCATATTAATACATGTTTTTCATATCCGTCTGTGGAGCATCATCATTAAAGTTTAACCCTCAGGCAGGAAGATGACCGTACTAAACATGACTCGCCCAATTTCTGTCTTTTCTGACAATAATGGAAAGCCTCAGCTCGGGTGTGTATATATATATATATAGAATTATGGAGATGTGGCTGAAATGTTTTGGCAGAATGCAACAACGTTGCTCCATAAAACATTATGAATATAATACATAGACAATCTCACACATATATACATAAAAATCATCACAGGGGAGACAGGAGAACAAAATAGAGGCAAGTCAACCTTCAGGAGCAGATTGAATAGTAAGATTTTTCTTGCTTTTGTGATTTGTGTCGGTGTGTTTTTATTTTAATCCCAGTGATAACAAAACATCATCATAGTTTTGCCTGATACCTGGTAGTTTATGAAAATGCTTCTAAGGTCTCCAGGAAATAGCAAGAGCAATATCTTCTTCAAAACTCTGAAAATAACTTGTTTTCTTCTGATAATTTTTCCCCACCAGGGTAAAAAAAAAAAATGTTTTTACTGAAGCATAAAAAACAGCAAACACAGAACCTCACAGAGCAAATAGTAGCAAAGGAGCCCCATCAAGCAGAGGGCACTATAAAATGCTAAAAGCAGCATTAAAAAGATAATGAATACAAAAGATGAAACATAAAAATAGCATAGAGCTGGTGTAACAGGTCAATTTGTAGAGTTTAAAATTCTCATCGTACTTTGAATAAAAGACTTTAAAACATTCTTGGTTGCTCAGGGCAACCTGTAATGCACACTTAATTAATTTAACATTAAGATGCAAAAGCGAGTACCACTGGCAATTTAAAAAATGACCTGGGCATGAATATAATAAGTGTAGAAACATCATGCACAGGGAACATTTAATTGGGGAAATCATTTTTTGTTTGCTACTAGATAAGTAGCAGAGCATTCCTTATGGCAATTATGGCAGAAGAGTCTCAGTGCGACTCGTTTATTGGTGAGATATTTTATCGGGGCACAGCGAGGAGACAAAGGTCGAGACAAACAGAGAGGACGAGGAGATCCATACTTCTCAGGCACATATCTGATATGTCTAAGTGGCTGTGTGATGTTCGCTGAGTCCGGAGGTGGAAAGTAAACAAACAAACCTGAAATAAAAAGAGGCAGAGGAGCGGCGTGGGGCCTTCCAGAGCAGGTGGCGGAGCCCTCCAGATGCTGCAGAGAAGCAGCGAAGCAGATAATGTCCTGTCTAGATTACCTCGGGGACCCCGATTACAGTGGAGCGTCCTCATCTGGGTCAGCTCCAGGCTGGTTCTGCAGGGATCAGCTGTTCCTACTGTCGTCCCGCTGGCCTCAGCTGTCTCTCACCTGCTTGTGACCAGTTGTGGAGGCATTGACAACAGACATGATATACTGTGTTGTACCTCACGTACAGTGACAGCCATATTAAGCTTATTGACAGTGTGGATATTGTTTTGGACTGCGACATGAGGACAAGCGCAGAGGGATTATTGAGTGGTCCCCCCTAAACCCCTTAGGCCAGCAATGGTACCAGTGCCCCAGGGGGTGCTCCTGCAGTTGTTGGGGGTATGTGGAAAATTGTAGAGAAGCTTAACTAATATGAAAAAAAACCTGTACACATTGTGTTGTGACTTTGAGTGCATGAAATCAAACTAGCACAGAAGTTTAAACCAGGGGTCTTTAAGGATTTCAGGCCATGGACACCTTAGCTGTGAGATGGATGGAGCAGGGGCCCCCCACTACATATATTGCAAAAAATTGAGCCACATATTAAACCAGGCACATGGAGGTTGTCAAGCAGAGGGCCATATCAGCCTCGGGCTGCAGCTCTGACCTGTATTTGCTTTTCAGGAGGGTGAGGGAGGACACTTCACTTTCACAAAGATAAGTTGATGCAAAAGGGCAAAGATTCATATATGTGTGTGTTTTCAGACATATTTTAATTTTTAAAAATAGTTTGAAAAAAGATCAAACAATAATTTGGCGGGCCCCTGCTGTAACTTTGACAACGCCCTAGCGGTTGTGGACCTCATTTTAAAGACCCAGGGGCCAGTTTGCAAAGCACCTTAAGTTAAGAGTTTTCCTAAAGTCTGAGTTAAGGTTCCTTGAGATAAAATTGGCACAAAACATCCCGAAGTCTTCTCCTTTAGGTTTCCTTAAAATGTTAACTTAACGATTTAAGTTTTTTCAATAACACAGTCTTAAGAAATTGCTTAAAGGTTGTAAGGACAGTAAGCATAACGTACCTCTGTCTCCATCTTAACTGCAATGTGGCTGAGTTTATAAAGATAAATGAGAAAAAACAAGGCTTCATTGGAAGAGTGTTCTGCGGCAAGGTGAACCCAATAGACATTTTGTGTTATAGATTTGACCAGAAAACAATTCATGATTGTAACTGTCTGGTTTTGGATCACTCATCTTTCCAAAGCTGCGCTTTTCCAGTCTCATTACAATTTATGATTGCTCTGCTGTTTTATGCAGTGGGATCTTTGCAGTCAGTTTTTGGTGAAGTATTTCATTTAAGTCTCAAGTGTCACACTCAAGGAACAAACTAAAGGTGGTTTGTGCAACCAGCCCCAGGGTCTAAACAGTTGGCTAAAATTATTATAACTGAAAAAGTGAGCTAAAGTAATAGATAAAAGATGAATACATTTAATGATTAAATGGTTGAAATAGCTAAGTAATGGATAAAAGGTTGAAAAAGTTAGCTCAAAGTTAGGGATAATAATAATAATTAGCTTTAAAAATAGATAAATATTTGTATTAGATAGCTAAAAGTGCTGCTGAGGGACAAATGGTTGGAAATATTAACTAAAAGAGAAACAGATAAATACTTTAAATAGCTAAATTAATATATTTTTTTCAGAAAAAATGTTAAAATAGATAGTTTAAGAGGCAAAACAGTTGAAGTAGTTATATATATGTAACAGATAAACTATTGAAATAGCTATAGCATTAAATCTATCAGATAAATGGATGAAAAATCTACACTAGGTCATGGATAAACAGTTGAAACAGTTAGCTATAAGCAATCGATGCAGTCTAAACATTGTTCAGCTATATGGAAAAAATATATTGCTTTTTTTAATTACTGATGTTAAATGTAGTTTAAAACTAATTCAAATGAACACATTTGGAACCTTTGTTGTTGTCGAAGGGGTATTTGAGTTCATCTGACGGGGATGTGGAGGTACTTCAGACAAAAAAGGTTAGGAACCACTGCCTTAGGCCTCTGACCCCTTAGACCCCTGGACCAGAGCATGTGTAAGATGACCATTAACATTTCTTGTCAGAAAGTCAATCCAAAGAAAAAGAGAGAACACAAAATGCCTGCATGAGACACAAAGTAATTATAAAGATGCAAAACAACTACAAAGTGATGCAAAATGATCACAAAGAGAAACAAAAAAGACTGTAAGGAAAACAAAACAGCCACAAAGAGACACAAGACGACTGCAAAAAGACAGAAACTGACTATAAAGAGATGTGAAAAGACACAACATACCACACACTCACTCACACACACAATACCACCACAAAGCCACTGTTTGTAATGTATATTTCTCTTTCAGTCTGGCTCCATCGTCTGTAGTTGTGTGTCTCTTTCAGTCTGGGTGTCTTGCTCCGATGTTAAAGGGGTGGGAGGGCTTTTACATGTCTACGCCCGAAGGCCCATTGTCTCATTATCCGTCCATGTTCGTAGGGCAGTTTGAAACAGAAGTCAGAGGTTTAAAAACTTTAAGATTTTGATCCATAAATAGAGTCCCATCACGTCTGCACACAAATTAAGGTTTAGTCAGCTTGGACACACTATGGTGACTTTATACAAAATGTTGCCAAAGGGTTGAGAAAGTAAAATAGTTTGTCGGTTTCCTGGTTTTGGACAGAGTGCTCGCCTGGTACTGCTGTTAAGGGGACACTGGAGATTTCAATTTGTCATTTCCTGTAGGCGGGACACCAGACCTGAAGTTAGTGACAGAATACAAACTAAGCAGGTGAGATGGTTCACTTTACTGGAGCACAATGTTGATTTAAAGCTACACTATGCAGGGTTGTCAGTTACTGTTTCTGAACACACTCACTAGTACAGTGAAAGTGGAAGCCAACTCCTGATTCACTCTTGTTTGGCATTTTGCCTCGATATATTTACATTTTTTTCATGCTGTGTCCTGGGACGTTTCCTGGATTTGAGGATATTTAGGGCTTAGCCCAACCCTCTGTAAGGGAGGTCCCTGGATTTTTGCTAAACAAGCTCTATTTTGATGCTTTTTTTATGCACTCTGGGACTTTATTTACATTCAAAGTACACATCTTAATCACTGAGAAATGAAATGTGTACCTCAAAAAGTGTTAGCGTTACCTTGCTTGCTGAAAAATTTAAGTGTCCCTAAGCTTTTTTGTGCATTTTACCCTGAGACAGCCCTGGAGTACAGCATTAGCCCCCAATTTGGAAGGCTCTGTTATTTAATATCATTGCGGCCAACGTACTGCGCTCATTTCATCTTCATTCATTAAGGATATAGACTTACAACACATGCTGTCTTCTTTAGTCACAATTAACCGAGTCTCAAATGCTCAGGCCAGGCGACGCAGATGGCTGTGTCTCCTGGATGCCTGCTGCTTACAGTCTGGAACCTTATTGCTACATTTTTATAAAGCCTCGACCTCACCTGAGTGTGGTGGGGGTGCATGCCCACAAACATTTCGAGCACAGAAAATAAGAAGAAGAAAATAAGAAAATACAGGCAGAGGGCAGAATCTCTGCAGATAAATATACCTCAGCACACTTCTAGTGGGTCATAAGCAGAGGTGTAGTGGGAGTTAATGAGGCGGATGTACAACTTAGAAGATAGCTAGGTTACTGAGGAGTAAGTTGGTATACTCTACTGCAGTGGTTCCCAACTGGTTCTGCCATGGGGTCCAGATTTCTCCTGAGACATTATCTTTAATACACTGAGCGTCATTCTTGTGTTTGGCCATGTCGTCGAGTTTCAGTCTCTGTCAAGTAGCTGTCTGTTAGTCACTCAATCTATAGCAGGATACAACACTTCAAAATGCAGATCTGTGCTGGAAACTCACATTTTTTACAAGCTAGACATGTTTGCAAGTCACTTGCGGTCCATTCCGAATGGACCCGTGACCCACTTTTTGGACTGCGACCAACCAATTGGGAACCATCGCTCTACTATATACTTTAATGGCTTTTTGGCTGATAGGTGGGTTCACAGTAAACAGCCAGAAAAAGAGGCAAGTATCCCCCTTATACCTGCATATACCTCCCATTATACTACTGCTCATAGGTAATGATCGAGAGGGATTACTTCTGTATGCGCTATACACTGTTTTTAGGAAAATCCTGCATAGTATACCTTAATTTGAGCTGCTAGTTCAGATGTTTTTACACTAAAGTAAAAGTAAATTACATTGGCTTTAGGAAGTATTCAGACCCCCATATTAAATGCATCCTAAACTAAATACATGACACAAAAAAGTGTTACGTATCTAATTTAAGATGCATTAAATATACTTGTTTGGCCAGTCTACAAACAATATTTATCACGACAAAAAAAACACTTAGAAATGTTTTGCAAATTGAATATATATAACAAATGCCACATCTCATTTACATAAGTGTACAGACCATTTGCAGTGGTACTCTCAGGTGCATCCTGTTTATATTAAGAGTTCACTTCATCAGTGTAAATTAGTGTACACATATAGATATTAATACAGATGTATAAATGCTGATAATGTACATTATACAAACAGGATGTAGACAAAGTCAACTGTGAATTGCTGCAAGCTCCCATAAAGTAAATCCCCTTTATATTTCCTGTGCTCAGTAATAAAAAAGAAGGTCTATATGTAGAAATATCCCGAGTAGATATTTCAAGCAGATGTACCCAGAAACCGAGAAAAAAAAAAAGAGAAAGATATTTCAACACAGAGGCATCTTGACTCACATACTCACGAGGATCATGACCTCAATTTTCAGTGTCTGCCACTAGGAAAGCACAGGTGCACTCAAGGAGAGACGGCTAGCTAGCTAGCCAGCTATTGAGTTTGTGTACCCCTGAGGGCAAAAACATGTCCACCGAGCAAACCTTTTATGTTTCTCTCAACAAACGGTTCACTCAGGGGTAGCGAGGGACTGTTGGTGATGGCGAAAATGTATTCCGCTCCACATTCAAACTTTGATTGAGCCTGACAGGGAATCCTTAACTGACTACAGCATATGGACAGACTTGGGGCTTTTCATTCAGAGAGGGTTCACATAGTTATTTAAATGTTGTCTGCCTTTGTAGAGTTGCTTTGTTGTGCAGAACTTTTACTAACTAGGAGAGAGTAAAGCAGACATGTGTCGTTTTCTTTTTTTAAAGCAGCCTCCTGAGCTCTTGGTTTTTCAGTATATGGGACACAAAGTGACCCAAGCTCTTATGTGGTAATCCCAATTGTGTGTTTTGTGTGCGTGTACACGTCCCTGCAATTATGCATCCCACACAGGATTGCACGGTCACCGGATTGAGATTAAGAATGGCAAATGTCTGTCTGATTACACTCTGCAAGGCAACAGAGGCCCTCTGAGCTAAATCTGAGTATAAAAAAAAAAAAAGAAAGAAAGAAAAACATCTGTCTGGCTAAAATGTAGCCCTACTCACCAGTGTGTTTATGTGTAAAAATAGAACTCCCATCATTTAATTCCCCACTTAGCCTCAAAAAGCAATCTTCTCCTGAAACATTAATAGCTTGTTGACATCTTGCAGTGAGCCGCAGTCAATCAGGTGGAGTGTGTAAATAAGGCTTCATTCTTCATATTGATTTTTCCTCCAGGTTTTGACATCAGAGGAAATCATGGAGCTCATTGCCGTGTGTTCTCGCAGATACCGGCGGCTATTACAGCCTTTACTTGTGTTTCCATCCACTTTCTTTAATAAACATCATGAGCCTGCACTCATCACCGCGCTGAGACATGGTCAGGATTTTAGCCTCGCTGATTGCAGAGAGTAGAAAAAAAAAACATCTTCCATTTATTATAAAGCACCTGTATCAGTGAAGTAGCCTGGTCCAGCATTATTAGAGGATATCGATTTTACTAAGTTGTGAATTCCCCTGCCTCTTAATAGTAATGTGTTTCTCTGGATTATGTTCATTAGTCATTTGGTGCCCAGTTAGTGTTCACGGTACATTGCATCTTCCAGACAGAGAGCAGAATAAAAAAAAACCCTCAAGAGTTTTTAATTTATGTCACATAAATCTGTGATTCCCAACCTTGTTGAACCCTGTTAATCATGTCAAGATAGGAGTGGGCAATATGGCCAAAAAATTTCTATCACGGTGACTGTATCATAATACAGTAATTGTTCTATAGATTTAAATAAGAAATGGCTCAAAATAACCATAATGTACTTCAAAATAAACAAAAACATAGCTGCCTTACATGAGACAATACTTGAGTTAAAAACAAGACTCAGAATAATAAAACTAAAACTCTTTCACAATGGAAGCTTTACTGTATATTCCATAAGAACAATAATTTCAAGTGTAACAGGTTTCTGTATTTACACATTCACTCTCCCCCTCCATGTCTGCCCAGCCGCATTCACCAAATAATACAAGAATCATGCAAGAATCACAAGATCAGGCGAGAATCCAGCTCTGATTTACCACATAGCCTGCTCTAAATAGCACCGAGGTATAAATAGTATTGCCAAATCTCTACTGATGGGCACATTTATACCATCACATGGTATTGTCATACGCCCAACCCTATCTCAAGACTTATGAGCTTTTTCTTCTGGCATATTTGGCAGCTCTCAACCCCAGGTTTGGAACCACCACCATAACTTTGACAAAAAAAGTTTCCCTTTATGTAGTTATTAGCAGAGCTGGTGCCCTATTTAGCCCCATATGTTCGCCAAATAGCCAAAAATTGATTAAATGCTGACATCAACATGTAACAAGGAGCACATTGGGAACTAAACCTAGATTTTGACACAACACCCCTCTAAAAGACAAGGCCTCAAGGTTGGAGCTTTTGGGAATCCTGTCTCCTTCAAATTATGTTTAAACAACTAATTTGTTTACCAAGTAGGTTTGGGGGAAAATGTAATCGTTGCCTGGTCTATCTTCCTGTGGCAAACAATTTTGAGTGAAGGAAATGCAAATATTTGGATGGCAGGGATGTTTATGGAAGTTGTTGGGGTGATAAGCATTTAAAGTGCAGGACCCTGATACAGGAGAGTGGGGTTTGATTTCACTAATGTATTTGATATCAACTTTTTTGCAACTTGCCAGATGCATTCATTAACAACATTTTTTAATTATGCTAATAGAAATGTTTGTTACTTTTAAACTGTATCTTATATGCAGTTATGTATAAATGTGTAGTAATTTTTAGGGAGACAGTTAAATAAGTTGCTAGATCCAGCAGCTGGTTAGCTTAGCTTAGCACAAAGACTGGAAACAGTGGGAAACAGTTAGCCTGGCTCTGTCCAATCCTCCCATCAGCACCTCTAAAGCTCCTCAGTTGATGTAACATTTAATTGTTTCATTCATACAAACCTAAAATATCAATAAAACCGTTTTTGGTGTAATGGAGGCTGCTGTTTTAGCACTATGTTGTGTTCACACCAGGCACAAATGAAACAATTCATGTGAGTAAAATTACATGTAAAATCAATGTGAAGACGCAATTAGACACAAATTCCCACCAAGTGGTGCAAAGTACGTGAATTAAGCTGATCAAATTGAGCAAGTAGTGTGATACACTTATTTGCGAGAGCTGAAAAATCTGAACTTCAGCGACTACTTCATGCCGCGACAGCCAATCAGCATTGAGATCCTTCAAGGAGCTATGAGGCAGAGGATGTACTGGTGGAATTTCATTCCTCGATTTAATAACTTCATACTCATATGACGCTCGTCTGAAGCAGGTCAACACTAAATATTCTAGCATGAAACTAGCACGAGTTTGCTGTGAACACAACATTAGATTTAACAGTCTAGATATCAGAGTGGTATCAATTTTATCATCTAGCTCTCTGCAAGAAAGCAAAGGAGCGTGTTTTTCAAAATGTTGAGCTATTAATTTTGGAGCATATTGCTCCCAGTGGAAGAGAAGAGGCTTACTGCTCTTATTCCTAATCAGGGGCGGAACAGGGGGCGTGGCCTCTGGGGCTCCAGCCAAAGATTTCTCTCCGAAGCCCTGAATGTTTGGTATTCATTATGGAAATCTAATCAAATTGAGAAAATGTTATTCTAATATTCAAAGTACTGAAGACCACGTGTATTCTGTGAACTTTACTCTGGCATTGTAAAACAAAAATACTGTTGGTTTTCAAGATTAGTAATGCTGTTTACACCAAATTCCTACACTACATATGTTATTAAAAATAGTAGCATCAGACAATAATTGCCTCTTTTCAGGTGGCAGGAGTGAAAATGAGTCATCCTCAATATTTGTTTTGTTATAGTTTCAGAATAATGAAGACAGATGGAGAATAATTATGTACAAAATAGGATGTAGGCTCTTCAGAAAGATTTTTTTTATTCCTTGGCAACTATCATGTTTTCCCCAAAGCCTGTACAGATTTTTAGGTATTTTTTTATTATCTCAAACGGTGTGGAAAAATAGTGCATATAGCTGTCATAAATAGGGGGGGGGGGGTAAAACTCCCTGGTCCCCTTTAGGTTTGGGCTGAGCCCGAATGCTTCCAATGTCTGGCTCCATCCCTGCTCCTAATTCAATTATGACTAACTTCACTAAAGTTAAGAAAATCACATGTGAAACTGCATTACAAAAGACATCAGCTGGAACCCCCACCACTTTAGCTTTTTGGAGTACTTTGTCCCTAAGTCTCTGGCACAACAGCGGTCCAAAGTTTTGACCAGATAACTAAAATTGAAGAGAGATGTGTTCTTTACATTATTTCATATTTTTGAGCCACGGGGAAGTAACTGCAAGGAAAATCCATTTCTGTCACTTCCTGACAAGTCAGCGGCTGACAGTGAATATATTTGTCAGGGGGAGATGTAAAGTCGTTGCGAGCCACAGGAGCTCGACATCTCTGTAATGCAGGTAGAGACGCAGTATCTGTATGCGCCGCAACATTCTACGAGGTGGATGAACTATAGGACACCTGTTTGGGTCTCTTCTTATTTTACTATACTCTAAAAGACACCTGTCAGTGACATCATCAGGGAGTACAAACATAATTAAGTAATCAAGCAGACACATTACATATGTAAATGACATTAATTGCAGACATGGGTTTGAAATATTCATTCAAATTAGTCACATCATTTAGGCAGGGATCTCTTCCCAGCGAGTGTAATCATTGAACTAATTAGGTCAGTCAATGCAAGTTGAAACAGTTGAAAAGCAATTTCAGTTTCCAATTAATTCTTGACTAAGAGAATGAAAGTGATATAGGATGCAAATACATGAACAGTAAAAAATAAATAAATAAATAAACATATGAGCAGACTGACAGAAACACACTGCAAGACTGAGAGAAATTTCACTCACACTTGAACCTGTGATTTTCACAATGTATAGGTCAGAATGTGTGTTTTTCTGCCAAGGTGACAGTGTGTCTGGATTTTGGAAGCATCTCAGTGACATTACTCAGTGCTCCAGATGAAAGCCAAACATTCTCTCACATTTCTGATACAAAACAAACCACTTAGGAGACTTCATAACCACCTGGAGAGTGCATAACTTGTTCAGAAACACACAAAACAAATAGGCCTCATGCACTCACAGGGGCACAGTTTGATATTATGATAACAGTTTTTGCCAGCGACAATAATGACTACTAATGTACAAAAAACAAAATAGAATCTAATTTATAGGAACTTTTTTTAAGACCTTGAAAATGTCAATTCAAATAACATTAATCACCAATAGGATTTCAAAATAAAAGTATGATAACACATACAGACGGTATGCATAGGGATTTACAACATTTAATAATAAATGTAATAAATGCCCAATATGCTGATATTTTCTCATTTTGGCCAGTTTCCAATAAATGCACATATTTCTTTTCCAACATAACTGCAGAGAAAATCAAGTTTCTCCTGTAGTGGAATTATGATATGACTACATCTGCCCTTATTGTGATGGCCCACCAGCAGGTGCAGACATAAAATACAATGTTTATCAAAATGTACACATTTGCTTGGCAGAATAAGAGAACTACTCAAACTTGTCATATTTTATTATTATGTAACACTTTCTGACAAAATTATAAAATTCATCCTACTTTAACAGGTTTGATGCAGCTCTCCCTGAGACAATCCTGACAACACTCACAACCAGGGCAAATCTGACCTATTTCGACTAAATGAAGTTGCATAATTAAAGCATCCTCTTATCAGCCAGTCATATCGGCAGAAATGTTCATCTTGAGCCGATGCCAATGTTTTGTTTTCAAAACCTTTATCTGCTTGTAACTATGGTGTCCCAGTATTATTATGTATTCCCAAGTATTTACAAAGAATGTAAGCAAAGATGAAAAATTGATTTATATGTGAGTCAGCAGCATTAAAAAGACGTCATATATGTCTGCTACGATTGAGACAAACATCACACCACGTCTTCTCACCGTTACACTGCAGTCACATTGAAACATACAGTACAGACTTTAGGTTCTCTGTTTTCTATCAAGCTTCATTATAAATCTGTTTAGAAATAGTAGAAGTAAGGGCACCTCCTATAAGGTGCTTTTCATAAAGCAGATTTGCCAAAATGTAAATAAATAGGCTGTAGGTTAAAAATAAGGTGACGTGCTTTAGTTCATCCTCAATAACTTTTCTCCAGTTTTCACCAACAGTGTTATTTCGGCAGTTCACCCCTCTTACAGTATGTGCGGTGCATCTACTCAATAACTATCATATCTGATGTTTCCTGTCACTACCTGCACCAAGTTATAAAGACTTACAGTGACAGTGCTGTGCGCATGGCATGTGCTTTTCAATGTTATTTTTACCTCATGATCCAATACTGAAACCCAGCAAGTTGCATGACCTGAAAGCACTGGGCAGAAACGGATGAGCTGAAGTTAGGGACCGTCTCAAAAGTACAAAATGTAGGCTCTTTAGAATTTGATGCAACAAAGGTCCCAGTCTGACTCAATACAGGAATGTTGCATGTCAGGTCATCAACCCCAAAGCCACAGGCCCACTTCCTTATTTTTTAATTACAGACACTTCAGACAATTTTTCTTTACTAGATCCCACA
>JAPZEB010000013.1:7020651-7036727 GCA_029783705.1 Chaetodon striatus | reverse complement strand
GAGATCTGTGTGGGTACATGAGACCCTAAAAAAAGGGTGGATCACAGGGAGTACCACCAGTTGGTCGAGGAGCTTCCCCGCCATGATAGCTGTTTCCAGGCACATTTAAGGATGACTCTGGGGCAGTTTGATAACCTGCTGTCTGTCTTTGAATCGTATAGCTCTGGGTGTCCAGCAGTCGCTACCACCAGTTTGCTCTCCACTGATTATCAACTGTAAACTTATTGTTGTGACCACCACAGAGGGCCCGCCTCTCAAATCATCTGATTGGACCATGGGAAAATGTGGGGATGACATGGGGCGCTTTTCTGCTCTGGAGGAGTTCAGAGTGCTCTGGCAAAGACGCCAGGCAACTAGAACACAGAAATGTGTGTGTGTAGCAACAAAAACAAAGTGAGCAAAGAGCTTTATTCTCATTAATAACAGTTACAAAAAGCCACCTCAGGCTGTTAAAACGCTTTCTGTGTGATCTGATGAATACAAATCTGTTTATTACTGATTATTTAGGTACATCATGTTTAAAATACCGTGTTATTTTGTATATTTTGTTTGCAGATAAGTAACATATGTATGTAAGAAGTGAAAAATGGCAGTATAAAACAATTAAACAAAGAAAATGGCGTAACTTCTAACAACTTCCCATGTAGCCTCCACACACTCATGGTATACATCAGAATACTAATAAGCCCTCCAACCAATAAAACCTTGGTTGTTCTTTGTTCCTATCCTCTCACTTTATCTCAGGAGTGTTTCCTAAATTAGCTCTGCTGTTGGTTAGGTTTGGGAAAAGAGTGACGGTTTAGCATCATCACGTTGCATTAAAAACGTAACATGTTTATGTGACAGTGTGATGCTTTATATGTGACACTATAACATTATGTTATGTACAAATGTACCTTAAAATGCCTTTCACACAGGACACAAACAGCAGTCTCCTCTGTGAAAGTCCTTTGTTTGTTTGGCCCATCATCCACCCAAACCTCCTCCCTACATGGAATTTGTTGCTCGTAGTACGTCAACTGACTTCCTCCCTTGCCCGCGTCATAATGACTATGGCCACTAGAGGTCGTTGCCTACACAAATGTAAATAAGGGTCTTAGCTGCTTGTACAAATGACCTTTTTGGGGAAGGACAGTCTCCCGATTACAGATATCTTTTGTGACAGATTGTTGAATTCTAGGCAGTTGTCGTCTTGTTGTCTTTCTTTTTCCACATCACCCAAAGCAGATTGACAATAGCACACCAGTGCCCTGATGAGACATGAAACGACATGCCCTTAGTGCTTTCCTGCCCTTGCCTCCTTCACCTTTTCCCACATATTACCTCCATTCTCACTTTCCACCCTCCCACAGGGCTGCCCATCTCTCCATCCTCAGAGATCCCACCAGAAGCCTCCAGAAAGACAGATGCTTTGTCCATTCATTCAGTAATTACATTTCACTGCCAGGTCTTTGCAGGCTGATTATTTAGCTGTCTGTCTCTTTCTCTTTATCTATTGGCAAGCCACTTCTTCCGTGTTAGCTGTGATTCGGGCACATTCACAGATAAGACTCCCATCCAGTAACATCATCCTGACTGCGTGAGACAATGAAAAGAGTTGAAAGGGATTGACCTGCCAGATTCAGGTTTATTTTAGCTCCCATTCATGGAGGAAAAAAACAGAACAACAATAATCGCTTTATCGCAACTGACAAAACCTGAAGTGCTTAACAGCATTGGACATAATGAATTTATTAAAGAGATACAATATGGGAAGAATCTAAATAGCAACATATGGAGGATGCTTGTTGTTGAGCCGAAGCAATTCATCAATTTATGTAGCCCATACAATCACAACACAGAATGTTTACTGCCAAAACATAAAGTTACTTCTTAGTAGAATGGGAACAAATGCCTTCGGGCTTTAGTTCTTGCCTTTCTTTTTCTTTTCCTCGCCTTTTTGTGTCTAAATCGCCAGCTGTTATTGCAGATGCAGTAATTTAACTCTGTCTAATTCTATGCAAGCACACAAGAAACTCTCTTCTGTCTCCTCTGTTGCATCTAAGCAGACTTTCCCCCCTTTTCCGTGGAGACCTTGGTCTCGCCTCCCTTTGATTTTGACACACAAATTTGCCAACATCAGCCCTCATGTGCAATTGTGAGTATGCAGTGGCACACAGGAGAGTGGCGAGGTGCTACAGGAGGTGTTGAAGTGGCTTGAGATTTTATTAAGGCAAGGTGAAGCGGAAAAGTTGTAGGTGACGCTGCTGTGATTCACGAGAACACATGGTCTCATTAGCAAGAGTCTCTTTTGACTCTTTTGTGCGTATTATAATGTTAAACGTCCAACTTCACAAGCAATAAATAACAAACAGCTGCACTATATCAGACAGGTAGTGCATTAACTTGTCTTACTGCTGTGGTAATGATGAGAAGCATTGTGGGCTCCAGGTTAGGCCTGGAAATGAAAAAAGGAAATAAGAAAGGGAAAAAAATGTAAATATATTTACAGTCAGGCTTAATGTGTTGCCATAGTTTTATTGCTCTCCTCACGTCCCTTCTGCTGCGATTGGTGGCAGCTAATATGTTCCGGCTCGCACGTGTCCCTGGTCCAGCCACTTGGAGTAAAGTGCACGAGTGGGAGGAGGTGGAGAAGGTCACTTTAATAATATTTGTACTGACTACAGCCTGTTGGAGCAATAGGAAAAAAAAGCTTCAAACCCAACGACACTGACTGAGTTGTTTTAATCAATTTCAATTCAGAGGCACTATGGGAAGTCTGCACGCTGGCAGCTGATGGAAGGCTGTTGCTTGTGCTTTTGGATAAGGAGCAGAAAGTGTGACCATGAGGTCTGCATTGGTGCGGGCTGCAGTTCAGTACAATAGAGAAAAAAGTGGAAGGACAGCACTCTTGTTCACTCAAAGCAAAAGTATATTTTCTTGGTCAGACAGACATGTGATAAATGTCTGCCTGTTGAGGCTGTTGAGGCTGTTGAGACGCTTCTTATGTCCAACTCAGATCAAGTTTTATTTAAACAGCATGTTTTAAACAACCACAGCTGACTTAAGTGCTGTGCAATTTAAACTGAACAGTACACAAATACTTAAATATTTAAATAGGCACAACAATCAATGGTAGCAGAAATTACAAAGCAATATTATATGCACACAAATCTCTAACAGGATAAAACTAAAAGCTAAAGCGCATACATAAAAAATTACAAAAATACTAAAATAGTAAAACCAACTAAGAGTAACTAAAGGCCATTGAAAACATGTACCTTGTAAGATTTGTCTTTGAAGTGTCAGTAGAGGGAGAACATTTGATTGAAGCAGAAGGCTGTTCCTAATGGCCCTAATACTTCAAGCAACTGAATAGGAGTTTCAAATTGAGCCTGTTATCAGTGCTGCTCTGGAGCTTGGTCCACTCCGAGAGCTTTACAGTAGAAGCATTATGTGACATTCTCGGAAATATGTTATTCCAGCACCTTCTCAGCCCAACTCATCCAGTATGGGCATTCTGTCTGTGGACTTTTGCGTCTATATATGACACACTAGCTATCCTCTTGGCATCTGTGTCAATTTACGCTTGTTACATGTGCTGTGTTTTTCAAAATATACTTCAGTTTCACAGGAAATCTACAGTTTCTGCACATTAGAGACCTACAGTCTTTTTCAAAATTAACTTATGTTGGTAAAACACCTCGATTTGACGTTTATTCCCCTGTGCAACAAAAGCGAAATAGAAGTTTTCGGAAAAAAAACACCATATTTTGGCTCAACATTCATACAGGAAGTGAACAACAGGTTCCTGGTTGAAAGTCTGGGGTTTGTTTGCCCCATCCACCTTCACTCCTGCCCATCCTATAGGGACGTTAGTACGTTTTTACTAACGGTGTTACAAACTGTTGCCGTCCGGTGTGTTTCAGAACTCAAATAAGGTGCCTTTGCTCATTGGTACCTTATGCAGACGTCCACTGACGCATGTATTTGATGACTGCGTCAACAAGTGCCACAGCCTGCTGGGTATTATACCGCCTTTGTGCATCGGTATCTAAAGCCGAGGTCACTGTGAAAGCAGCTGTAGTTAGTGAGTTCAAAGGGAGAACAGGCTGGTTATTCTTTCTGAGAGCAGGGCTGCACAATATATCGTCATCCACGTGCCTACCTGTATGACAAACACATTGAAGAAGACCACAGTATTGCAAAATTGATTTTTTTGTCTTAGTTGAAAGAGAGCACACTTGTAAATGTAACTATCATTCTTTTTAAGGTGCCTTTTGTGCTCAGTTTAATGTTTAATTTCTTCACTTAAAGAATGTTGGTAGTCAACTTTATTTTTCAGCATTTAACAATTAGGAAGACCACGGTTGGTTATCACATAGGTTTGTTGCCACCTTCATTAGATTTTGCTACCTAAAGGGTGCTGTTAAAAATGTTGGTGCTGAAATACTTAGAATTGAGGTCAGAGGTCATCCTGCAGTTCATATCTGGAGTAGGACTCTTGACATTGAGGTGAGAGGACTTTTAGTGTTTCTCATGTCAAAATGTAAATTACTCACTCTTCTCTGGTTCTCTTTTAGGCTTTCACACAGTGGGTGTAAAATAAAACAATCACTGTAATTGAAAAGTGTGAAGGGAGAGCTATAGTGTAAAGGGTTTTTTCAATGAAAAAATTAAAAGAATCTAAACTTTTTGAATTCATTTTTTTTTTATATAAAGCTTCCATTTTTTTATTTCTCCCCATTAAAATACCACAGACAACTAACCCTATTGTGTGTGACAATCAACTGCCCGATGGGCATTGATGTCACACATTTGAGAGTCCATATCTGTTGAACAGAAAAGGCTTAAGGAGAGTAAGGTCACTCCATTCTTACATGACATTTAAGGCCTCTGTCACACTTTGAAAGGGAGTCTGTTAAGGATACAGTTTTTGAGGATTCAGATGAACGTTAAAAGTATGACACCCGGCCCTGTGTTCTCCCTACTTTCTTGTATTTTATCAGTTAACTAAAAGCAGCAGAATGGAAAAACTGAGTACACTTTATTGTTTATCGCATTCAGCGTTAATGGATATCATATATTTTTCTCATATTGTGCAGCCCTTGCTGAGAGTCACATGAGAAGATCAATGCCATGCTCGTGTCTGAACATTAAATATGATGCTTCTGGTATCAGAGGGTTAGCTTAGCACAAAGACTGGAACCAGGGGGAAGCAGCTAAACTGTCTCCGTCTTCCTTTTTGTTACTTACGGACAAAGGCTAGCTATTTTCCATTGCTTCCTATCTTTGTGCTAAGCTAAGCCTTTCTCTGTTTCTGATAATATTGTATTTCCAAAAGTGTCAAACTGCTCCTTTAACTCTGCAGAGGATGATGATAAGAGAGTTTAAAGCACAGCTTACTGTATATTAGTTCCAAAAATAAATAATAATTTCCTGACATGTTTGGAAAACAAGTTTCTTGCTGTGGGAAGCAGTGAACTGAAACAACAGTAATGCAAATGAGACAGTAGGGGGGAAAGGTTGGGAAAGGAATTCTTCTCTGATTTTCTTTTGTGACCAATTCCATTATGATGCGGTCATAAAAATGAGCTGAAAAGCCTTCAAACGTAGGGGGTTTTAAGGCTGCAGAGCACTGTGAAGGAATAATTCAGATCAACTGGAGGGTCATTACTGTTTCTGAGTGGTGTGTGGAAACTAAATAGACAGTCATTTTACCCAGGGCAGTGTTATATAGCCAAAAGCAGGTCCAAAAATATGCCAGAAGGGTTGCTGGGATTGGTGTTGACTTCCAGATATCAGCCCCAAACACTGAAATAAAATAAATCTGTTTTATTTGGACTTCATCCCATGGTATGTTTTCTTTTCCTTTCCCCTAAATATGTTATTCACTGTTATTTATTAGTGTAATTATTCGACCACCACATAACCTTAAAATAAAAAGTTAAAGGGGAATTGTATATTAATATTCTGGGTTGTGTTAAATATAATTTGGTTGTTGTGTTTTATGTCCTGTAGACACAGTTTTTCTGCAGAGAAGCCAGCCTTGGCCAATTAAACTCAGGGATTCTAATGAGATTTAAGTCCGTCCCAATGCAGCCTGTTCACAATATGTTTCTCCTGTTAATAATGTACTCATCCTGCTCTGGCCTCTTTTAAATTATGTGCCCACTGTGCAAGGTTTGCACAATGGGCATACGTAGGTGGTGCCGGTCACCACACTACAAAAGTTGATCACTGTAGCCAGGATTTTAAAAACTGTAAGATCCACGTGTCCCGTCAACACAACCAGCACCTTCCTCAGAAATAAACAGATAAGGTCTCTTTTTTATAGCTCTGAATTATGCTTTATATACATTTGAATGTAAATTTGAAATTTGAAAGAGCATTGTTAAAGTTAAGGCTTTCCTACACCTGGTGTATTGTTGGCCTGTAAGCTTTCAAATTTAAACACATTTGCTGTATCTTTAATCGGATACTTTCATCAGTAGTTACATGTAGTACACTATGTACACTATGTACTTACTTGCGAAGTCCACAAATTTGACGTAATAGTCTTGTCTCATAATGAAGATTTGTAGATTTGTGACAACTTTTCTTCTTCTGCTTGGTAAATTTCAACCAGGTGGACCTTTATCACCATGTTTGACAAATGATTGTCACTCACCAACATATATGCTTATAATATTTGCTTGTGTGCTTACATGACTTCCTCTGTATTTATTTATTTATTGTACCAAAAATTAACGTGCTTTAATGTCAAGTTTCTATATCTATGAACATTAGTGGCCAATACTAGCTGGCTCTATTACCAGCTGATCTACCAAGTAATGATAGCTGCTGCATTTTGCAAATACTTCCAACTTGTCAAGCGTCTGACCCCAAATGTAATGCTAAAATCTTCCACTGTGAAGAAGATAATTGAACATGCACTTAACAGGACTACACCATTATCTTATGCCACAGCACCTAATGTCAGTGCCCGATGACCACATGCTCTGCTGATAGCTAGCTACAAAGTTAACATTAGCATTCACGTAATCCTTTGCCGGACCAAGATATTACATAAAATAACCAAATGGCTTTTATCAAACAACAGTGTAGTGGTAGTGAAAAACACATAGGTCTGTGTTTAACTTAACTTGGATTTGTTCACCATGTTCACCATGATAGTCTCCTCCTTGGCCGCCATTTTACAAGTTTGAAAAAATCTTTGTGGTCCCGCCCCTTTTGCTACGTATGCAACATGGTGACTGTTGAGGGTAAGAACTGGCCAACAATACACACAACTTTTTGTCCATGCACCCTGCGGGTACTCATTCACCGCTTTTCCACCAAATTAGTTCTGGTTGTTTAACAGGTTTTGTTCAGGATTCTTGGAACTTTGGTGCCTTGTAGTGTCAGCGTTTCCACCAGTTTGGAAGTGGAACCATTAAGCCCGTTCGAGATTAACTGCACCTCGCCTGGAAAGTGGATGACATCAGGTGGTTGCAGCAGAAAAAGCTGCGGTGATGTCGACCATTTAAAGAAAGTTTTCCGACAGTTTTAGGCGGCCTCCAGTCTGTACAGGAAGTCACAGAAACACTCACATCCTGTTAGATCTGATGTCGATTTATTAAAATGTCTGGATGGACTCTGGATACAATGTCTGGAGGTGATCAGGGTGGAGGTGCAAAGATTCTGCCTAAAATGATGGCTGACAGCAGTGGAGGAGAGAGCAGATTTAAAATTTTGCAGTGGCATTGTGATTGGCTGAGAGATCATGGCAAAGTTTGATTGGATAACTAGAGGAGTGAACACCCAGAGTCAGCTGATTAGAGAAGTAGTGAGACTGGGATGGAGAGAAATGTGAAAGGGTGAGCACATAGAGGGTCTTCCTGATTGAACTTACGCTGAGCTTTACTATAACTCAAATCAGCAAGTGCAGAAGTATCCATTTTGAGACACAACAACTGAGTCTAGAAATGCTTAAATCACTTTACAGAACACAAACTATGTCTAAAAAATACATAGCAACCACTGACCTCAGTGTCCTCAATACAGCCCTGCACACACCCACTTGTGCTTACATTTGGTTCCCCCACATGAAATGGATTATTTGATTAGACTGTGAGTCAGCTTGCTGCACAAATGTGCATATATTAGGATAAACTGTGGGACATTGTGTAGCTTGTACACCACACAGGGTAGAGTGCTAATTCTGCTTTATTGTTTTATGATAGCCAGTCCCCAAACTGATCCAGACCCAACTGCAGCAGCATACAACTAGACACTGTGTGTCAGGATTAATATTATTATATAAATGTCCTATAAAGGGAGGATAATGGTGAATATAGTCCTAAATTCATTGCTTAAAGCAAAGCCATGGCAGTGAGGTGACACTTTCTTTCTATTATCTTTTAAAAGTATATCATTTTGTAAGCAGGATGTACTTGCCAATAAGGTTTTAAATATATCTTTACTGCAGGTGAGGACATTAAAGGTTCCAGTTACGATATGTTATTCGGTATTATGTCTTCCATATCATACACTGGCCCATAGTAGGAAAAAAAACTGTGAGTACATCCTTTGTTCATCTTTAACCTGAGCTGCAGACCATGTTTGTGCTACAAAAAAAGCTCCACTCTGCTATATGACTTTTACTCACTGTTCACCTATATACAGGCCCCACTGTATAAGTAGAGATGCATATTTTACAGTTGTGATCAGAGATGGCAATTCTGCAGCCACATTTGTAACTAAATTCCCCCAACAAACCATCTCTGTGGTAAAAATGCAAAACATTTTCAAGCAGTGCTGAATCATGCTGTCTCAAATGGGAAATCAGCACATTAAAAGCAACAGAAATACTCCATGTAAACTCTCAAGATGCTTTTCCGTGGCCTTGTTGTGCTTTCAAGTCTCTTCTCCCGCTTTGGATCTCTGCCAGTGTCATAGTAATGTGTCAGGATGTGTCATCTCATCCAGGCAACACTTTTCAGAGGAATCTGTTAAGGGCTCCCTGTTTGTGCAGGACAGGCGGAGAATGTTTATTTTTAGACAGCCCCTGCGCTGATTGTATTTTGAGTGATTTAATAAGTGTCGAGGAATGTGGAGAAACTTTGCCGGGTTTGAGACATCAGTTCGGAAAGGTCAGCAGAAATTAGCGGAGTAGGAGTGAAACTTAACCTTTCCCTGGGTTGACTGACAGAAAGACAGAAGTGGCTTGATTGCAGCCATTGTGTACTCGTGTGTTTGATGATAATTACACATCCTGTTGTTTGCCCAGCTCCATAAATATTTCATGAGCTCCTATCATGGATTTAGAAAGACTAGAAAATTTTAACTGTCCTATAGCAGAAAATGACTGTAATATATCAGCTTGGGGGGGTTGCTGCTGCTGTGTTTTACTATACTAATGACTTCTTCTGGGGCTCACATTTGTGGCTTTCTGCCCTGACTCTTGCATATCTTGGAAACCTCTGTAGCTGCTGAATGTTCTCAGTTGCACATGGAGCCTGTTAAAAGTTACATTTTACTTCAGCACTCTTTAAAAGAACTTCTTAGAAAGATTGCTAATGCGAATCAAATCTCCAGATATGAATGTCAGTTGTTGAAGGAATAGTTTGACATTTTAGGAAATATGCGTATTCACTTTCTTGGCAAGAGTCAGATTAGAAGATCTAAACCAATTCTTGTGTCTGTGTGTTAACTATTGAGCAAAAGCTGGGAGGTGATAACCTTATCTTAGCACAAAGACTGGAAGCAGAGGAAAACAGCATTGCTCCATCCAATCCAAGTAAAAAAAATACACCTACCAGCACCTCTGAAGATCACTAAGCCATTCATTGCCATTCTCTACCTGTCCACCAGATGTCCTCACACTTTTCCACCTGCTCCTGTCACCTGACTCCCTCAGCCACCTCCACACCTGACCTTCCTCACCCACACACTCACCTGCTTCTCATTTCCCCTAATCATCCCAGTAGCACATATACTGGTTCATTTCCGCTGGTGCTATTTCAAAGCTCCTATGCGTATAATGCTTTTGCTTGCTACCCTCTGTTGTCTGAAATCTGCTCCCTAAAACTTGTATGTTACCTGTCTGGTAAAAAAAATCCCAGAACTTTATGTCTCCCTGTTTTGGGTCCTCTCCCTGTTTTTAAAGGGACCACTCGCTGTGATAATAAGACTCTAGGAAGTTACAGGAAATAATTATAGCATGTAACTTTCTATAAAATCACAACAAGTTTTTAAACAAATGAGTTAGAACATTTTAATTATACCTTTTCCCACCAAGATTAATGCTTATATATGGGAAAAGTCACTAAAAATAGGTGTTAGACTCTTGTCCCATTGCCAGTCGATAAATAAGCCTTTCTGTTATTTTCTAGTGTGTCACATTCGATGTAAAACAGGGTTAGTAAACAGCAGAAAGCAGCATGAAGGTGTATGAAAACTGGTTACCTATTCACTTATTTTATTAAAATCTTTTACTTAGTACCTAGAGTGCTTGTTTGTCACACACTATAATTTGTCATGATGTACCAAGTATTTGGCTGTCTCGAGAGTAAACCCTCAAACATGCAACTCCATGTCTGAGCCTCTCTTATATTAAGTCTTGTTTATGCTACAACATATTTTGGCGTTGTCGGCAGAGAAGGCCCTGGAGACATCCAATTTGCTGCGTCTCTTCACTGCGGGAGGAGCACACAGCGGCCACAGACTGTCTTTCCAACTTAATTTGAACTAATTTGGAACAATGTTTGAGTGCTGCTTGGATGGAGAAAGATAAAACTTGTGGCTTAGATCGGACCTGGAGCCGATAAATACCCATGACTGCTGCAGAGTCAATTATCCTCGGAATGAATGCCGATTGTAACCTCTCCCATTTAAGACAAAAGCCAGATATTAGTGGGGTTTTTTCTCCAGTGGGGAAAAGGTTTTAGTGGTGCTGGTAGGGCTATCTTTGGGGTTAGGACAGATCCTGAATAGCTTTTTGCTAAGCTGAGCTAATCAACTCCCAACTCTAGCTCCATGGTCAATGCACAGACACAGGAGTGGTCTGAATCCTCTCAGGTAGCTCTAAGTAGGAAAGCAAATCAACAAATGTCACGGTATTCTTTTAAAGCTACACAATTGGTCAGTTTTTATTTAAGAACATTTTTGAAACATCACAAAGAGAACTCCAAGTCCAAGGGCACTTTCTCACATGTTAAAATCTCAATCAGCTTTGAAGGAAGTCTACATTTTGGAACTGACATTGAATAACAATACAATACAGAAACAGAAAATGAGACAGTTGAGAACACTCTGATCTCAGCCTTCTAAAACAAGCCAGGGCCACAATGTCTCACATGATTAGATTCATAAAAGTTTCTCTATCAAGTTATGGAAAATAAAAACTATACTAAGATACATATTACAACCACTGACACCCATAAAAAATGAAGAGAACATCATGCCTCCCTCGGTGGCAACACAACATGTATTTCTATTTACATAGCATTAACATGTGCTCCCATAACATGTGTTGTGTTCTGTAACATCCCCACATATAAACACAGGACAATTGCAGTACTTACTGAAACACTGAACTGCAGTCTGGTATCTGCAGCATCAGTTTCTGCCTGCTCTCTATTGTTCAAAGAGAATTCTTTACACCAGCAACAAGAGGTTTGTGTCTACTATATACACTGCATAGTAAACACGACCCAGCGGCACAAACCAGAGCACTTCAGCACTCATATTGATTACCAGCAGAGGGATAAAGAATGGAGCATCTGGAGACACAGTTGGGTTTTGATGAACATACCCCCTTTGGACACTCACTGGTAAATTCAGCTCAACATTAAGATTCACTCCTTCTCTCAAGCACTGTACACCACAATAGTGTCATCTTTTCAAAACATCCCTAGGAAGTGCTTTGTTTTATTCATCCATATTGAATTAAAACCATTGGTAATGTTTTTTAGAATTGATAAATAAAATCAGTTTTACTAATATTTCTTGCAAAAAAAATAAAAAATCCTGGATAAGAGCCAGTTTACCGGAGACACACAGGTTATAGAGTAATGAAGAGTCTTTGGGGCATAGCTTTCTATATGCTTAATGTATAATCACAAGTATTGGCTTGTAGCCAGTATTTTTCAATTTGTACTAAATGACAGAAACACAAATTGTCGATTGTTCTCAAACTGCATACCTGTAATAACATCCAGTAATATTCCATGACTAGAACCTGGACAGTCTCAGACCTGCTGCTACAAGCCATGTCATGGTTTTCAACCCAACTGCCAGTAAAATGTTGACATTGTATATTTCTGCAAACCATGAATATGTTACTTTTGTGTGTTATTAAGTGGCAGATACATTGAAACGTTACACTGAGGTTACCATGTGAGTAGGTTTAGGCACAAAAAACACTTTATTTATTATGGTTGTGGGAAAAAATCATGTTTGGGCTTTAAAAAAACAGTTTTTTGGAGGCAAAGTCACGGCTGGAGAAGCCGTCAATGTCTCCGTATAAAACAACCACTGTTCATGGCCCTCTCCCTTCTGGAAAAACAGCAAGGTTTCGATAAAAAATGTTGGTTGGTGATTTAAAAGCTACTGGAAACACAGCAATGACTCACTGAAAAATGGGGACTGCCTGTTGTTCTGACAGCCAAAAAGTCCAAAGCCCCAATAGTCCAAGAGTTTTCCACTGGACCAAAAGTCAATTTCTCCGAGTGCACATTGCTCCGAAGTTCTGTTTCTGTTCTCTTCTTCACTTGGTAGAGCGGGTGCCCCATGTACCAAGGCTATTTCCTTGCTGCAGCGGCTGTGGGTTCAATTCAAGCCTGCAGCCCTTTTCTGCATGTTATCCCCTCTCTTTCCCTGTCCTTTACAATGAAGGCAAAAGGCCAGAAAAAACACACTCCCTGGTGTTAGGCAACCCAATAGCCAGGAAAAATGTTCAGATTGTACGTTTCTGTAAACCACGGAAAAGTTACATTTGTCAAAAATGCTGTGGTAAATGTTTTGGCTTAAAATACCAGCATTTGGTGGAATAAAAGTAGCTGGAAAGCAGTGATGGGAAACACCATCCTGGTGTTTGGGCTCAAATGCCACTGAGGATCATCACAAAGGGTTGCCAGAGACAACCAACATTGGTAGCTCAAACACCACCAAAAAGGCTATAAAGGATAGGTAAAAACGCAGTGATCAGTAGCTCAAATGCCACTGGGAAATGTTGTGAAGGGTGAGTAAAAGCACTCGGGATCGGTGGCTCAAACACCACTGGGAAACTAAAACTAACTGCAGGGAGTGTGTATTTTCTGAGAAATGGGACTTCAGAGCAATGGGTGTTTGTTTTGGGGATAACGAGCTGTCGGAGCAATGGGCCTTTAGTCCTATGGGACATTTATTGGACTAATGGGGCCTCCGAAATTTGGGCCATTGGAGCAATGGCATGGGACCCAAAAAACTACTGGTTTTGCTGTTTGTTGGTCTGGGACACTGGTTTGCAGTGGTCTGCAGCTTGGTTGGCATCTTGCCTAGGTGTCAAGCCATCTACCATTCCTTCCACCTCCTGATGACAAAGTCAGCTCATATATGTATTATGTTACTTTAGGAAAGTTGACATGATACGTATGAAACAAATATCATGTATTTGTGGTTTGCAAAAAGGCACATTGAAACATTTTCTCCTGGCAACTGGGCTGTTGTTTTTACTTGAATACTTAAATATTATTTTCACACACATGTATCTGACTTTATTAATTAGTATCAGATTTGGTAAATGAAACCACACATAGTCTGATAATTTGTTCATTGTACTTCCATGATTTGGCTTTAATGTGTATATTCCTGGATTTAATGTATACATACATAATTTTAACATGGAACATAGAGTAACATCTGCCTGTAGTGATTATCATGTTCTCAGACACGGCTATCGTGTCTACATAGAGAGTTTTTGCAACGTTTGAAGATAAACACATTTTGGTTTGGATCTGCTGGAAAGAAGAAGAATAATCTTTACACTGAGGTGTTTAGAAAGCCCACACACAGAGATACCTCAGAGACTTTCACCATCCTGTTTGGGTGCAATCCAAACCTTCAATTATGAGATACCATTAACGGCATAAGCGAAAACCAAGAACAGAAGCACAGACAACAAGAGCTGGAAGCAGTTAACGACCTGGGTCACAAACAGGGTCGACAGAAAAAAAAATAGACCCAAAATACATCTGAATATCACACAAAAGCAAAATTGCATTTTCCCTTATTCCTATCCCTAATTGGCTGGACTTTTCACGAAAAGTATAAGGTAAGTAAGGAAAGTGAGGTGGTTTTCAGACGGAGACAATAAAGGCTGCATAACTTAACACCAGCAAAGCAACATTGTCCATACTGGGAGTATCTGTACGGCCATTTCACTGCAGAGAGAAGCGAATGTATCAGATCCAGGCTCAGTGGAGCCATTTAAAGGATAACAAACACACTTTCAAGGATTACAGTGGAAACATTTTCAGAAAAAAACCAAACTGCTAAAGAGACCATATACTGTACTGTATGTCAGGCTGGAGGCTGAATGGGTGCTGCAACAATAGTCTGCTTCTTACAACTCTGTTACAACTCTAACAACTGCCATAAAATCAATACCTTGGCATTTTTCCCACTCGCCCACTTTCCTAGTCGGAGGAATTTGGGACACGACCTGGAAACGTGACATCGCATGCAGAAGGTGACAAATGTAAGCAGGTGTCCTCCGCCACGTCCTTATCCAGCTGCAGTCATGGGTTATTAATACAGAGGTTTTCCCACCTGACGTCAGAAGGAGCCAAGAAAATGTCTACACTACAAATGCGGTTCTGTTTGTTGTGTTGTTTTACTACCTGGGTGACTGAGATGACTCTGCACGAGCTTATTGGACTATAAGCCTCTCCTGCGGTGATGAATTATAAGCTACTTTACTGGAATCACTGGGAAAAAAACTGTAAATTATTCTTTTAAAAATCCGAGTATGAACACAATACATGTCCTTCACCAGCACATTTGGTTCAGTTTGCATGTAAAGGAAACTCTTCATGCCTTCATATAAAACTGAAACATTTTTCAGGAGATTATGTTACAGCGATGGACACAAAAAGAAAGACTTAAAGAAACTGTGATATACAATTTTTCACTATCAAGTGGAGAAATATAAAAAAAAAAACTGTGTGTATATTTAGCCATGCTAGCATCTAAGGAATGGCAATGTCAGCCACCCCTTACTTTTCCACTAGCGCCACCAGTGGGTCATAGTTTTAATTTGCCCAGTATTTTGGTTTACGAAACATTACCTGCAAAACTAATCACATTCCCATAACCCTAAGCTGTACTTGTTCGTTTAGTTCTAATTAGGAATTGTTAGCAGCACCTGCAAAAAGATAGTACACATATTGCATGCTAAGTATTAGCATGTTAACATTGTGATTGTGAGTATAAACAACTGGCATAAACCTTGACCACTGACTGTAAATAAAGATGGAGATGCATCTCCACTTACAGTACCCCCATAGTACAGAAGTGAAGCTTAAAATATCCCACATACAGCTGCTGCTATCTTGCTGTCATGACATCATTCAGAGCCAGAGTCTGAGCAGTAGCAATATCAGCAGTACCAAGTTTCCCACCAGTACATCCATCTGACCAAACGAGAGCAGCGCCACTGAATGCAGGACCATCAACTGGCTCACACAGTTGTCAGTTATGTTGTAAAATCCCTGTTTTATGACATTAAATAACTAATTAAAACCAAACTTATCAGAAAAACGAACACTTAATAGAATAGAACAGAATAGAAAGAACTTTATTCATCCCTGAAGGGAAATTCAGCTGTCCAGCAGCTCATAAAAGATAATAAATAAACAACAATAATAAAACAAGTTAACAATAGGTGCACAAATAGAAATGAAATTGAATAAACTTGTCCATTCCACAGTCCAGTTCAGTTGTGGCTAATGTGATTTGTGTAAGTGTGTGTGTAACTGGATTCAGGAGGTGTTAAACAGTTGAACAGTACCTTACCTTAAATGACAGAAACCATCTTTGGGAAAAATGTATTTGATGTGTACTTTGAGTTTTAG
>JAPZEB010000013.1:6992774-7014795 GCA_029783705.1 Chaetodon striatus | reverse complement strand
GTTTAAGACTACTGACTATTTAAAAAAAAATAAAAAGAACAAAGCAAACCATGATGTAGATGTGTTTGCCTTTTTGAAGACATAGATAGTAAATAGCAACATTTTTAAATTAGGAACATTTCTTTCCTTGTCATTCCTCTTTGACCTCAGAAATATATTCAAGGTAGCAGCCTGAATTACTCCACCCCATGGGCCTCAGTGCAACCACACTGCCTGCACCGTCTGTATTTACGCCCCTGGTTTTGCATAAATACACATAAATACAAGACATTTAACCAAACAACAAAACCATACTACAATTGCTACATATCACATCACAAAGAGTAGAAACAGTAGAACACATTAATCATTCTCTGTTCCATTCAGTGTTCAACAAGGAACACCAAGGTTACTTAGAGATCTTAACAGGCTGAGGAACAAAAGACTTCCTCAACCTGTACAGTATTGCCAATATGACTCTTCTGTGTGAGATGGAGAAAATATTTAGCAGATTAATCCATAATGAAAATAATGATTAGTTATCAGTTCAAAACGAGCTCCACTTCAACCAGCTACTACAGTAAAATTCTACTTTTATATTAAAGTTTCAGGTTGCAGACCTTAAACATCCCCCCTGTGCCGAGCATGTAGGAGAACTAAAATTGAGCCAGTGTTTGGTTTGTCCATTCTTGGCTACTGTAGAAACAACATGGCAGACTCTGTGGAAGAGGACCCGCTCTGAATGTAGACATAAGCACATTCTAAGGTAACCAAAACACAATGATCCTTAATTTCAGGTGATTATAAACTAATGAAAACACAGTTAAAAATATTATATTTCAGTCAAAAGATGCCCCTAAATCCTAAACACTGAACCTTTAACACGAGTGATAATAATCTAATGATATAATATATTATAGTGTGACAGTCACAAGGGACATTTTTCTACTTTCAATACTTAAAATACATTTTCCTTATTAATTTAATTAAATTAAATTAAATTTATATACTTTACGTAAGTAATATTTTCAGTGCAGGACTCTACTGGCAACAGAGTATTTTCACTGTGGTATTCATACTTTTACTTCAGTAAAGGAACTGAATACTTCCTCCACCACTGGGTTTCAGTCTTTTCCTCTTCCTTCTCCAGCTAACACAAGAAACCTAAACATTAAAAATAAAGCAGGACCTATAAACCAGCTGACACACATTAAGGCTACTGCGGAGATGTTCTGGTTGAAGTGGCGCGGACAGAGCTAAAAAATGCTGATCATGTTGTTTGGAGTTTAGTTTAAAGTTCCGCCATTTTTAATTAGCTCCAGATGCTGCTGCTGATCTGTAAAAAACTCATCCCCAGTTTGTCGCAGTGTGGACACCAGTGGACTGGAGGGCTGCTGTAGTCTTACAGGACTCACTAATTGGACTTAAAATACAACTTTTTAACTTAAAACTTATATTACATTCATTCTACACAGCCAGTTTGCAATCATGTGTGCATACATCTGCTTTAAACGGCATACTTTTTAACCTTCATTGTAGTACTTGTGTTTGACATTTGTTTTTTGTACTGTTCTTATACAGTGTGAATTCTTCATGTGGTACTGCTGTGACATGTGAATAAATTTACTATCTATCTAAAGAGAGATGAAGTTGCTGTTAATTCCCAGTTTGACTGAAGTAATCAGTATCCTGCACCAGCATGCTAAATTAGAGACTATGGAGTCAGTGCACATATCTGCTGCTGTGTGCTGAAATCTGTAATGAAATATGTCATCTCAACTCAACTCAACTTTATTTGTCAAAGTTAAAGAGGTCACACTCAACATTAATGAAGGGGTGTTTTGCACGTCTGCCACGGAGCTTCGAAAATTGATCTCTGTGCTTTAACAGATAGTCTGAGCAGGCTGAAAATCAGCCTCTGCAATATGTATCCATAAGTTTGTGTATGTGAGCTTTATTTTCATTCCTGTGTACTGTAGAGATACCAAACTGCCCCACTGCTCTGCGGTCAGTTGCCTGCTTTGTTTAGTCACCAGGTTAAAATTAACATATCATGAGAATCACATCGTCTCTTCTTTTAAGTCTTAATTACTTAAAACAGAATGACACTCATTCATCAAGTTTTTATTTGTCATATGCATGACAATTACAGTGAAGCAGTTGTTGGCAATGAGGCTCTTGTTCTCAGGCTCCCTAAAACAATGATTCTTCAAAGTTTATGAAAGAAAAAATATGCAAGTAAAAATGAGAATCCAAAACACATAAAAAATAATAATAATAAAAAAAAAGTAACACAAAGCAAAAAGCAAATATAAATATAATACTGTGGTATTGTAGTATTGAAACAAGTTGACACAACGGGAAAATCGTTAACTAAATAAATAAATAAGTAAGAATGAGTAATAAATACAATGTAAATTCAATTACCCACAAAAATGACATGAATTGATCATTGTAATAATTTAAGGTGGTGTGATGAAATGGACATTTGAATAAGATATAATAAAGGCAAACACAGTCTCACAGAAATATGTAAAATGGACATAAACTTATAACAACGCATTACTTGGTGGTGGGCGTGAACGTGTTAAAATGACATGATAGCAACATGAAAACAATGCCAATGTCTACGACAGTCACAGTTAAGGTGTGAAACTGTCACAGTTTGGTAAGCTTTAGGGATAGAAAAACACGGTTAAGTTTTGAGAACAAAAAATTAAGTTAAGCAAAAGATTGTGGTTTTGGTGAAAATAACTATGAACGGGACATAATTTACATAACTTGTGTTCTTTGTGTAGTGAAGTCTGTAAAATCATGAACATTGACTTCTGGTTTCACACAGGACACAAACAGCCGTCTCCTGGTGGAAAGTCCATGTTTATTTGACCACCCACCCTACAGAGACTTTCTAGCTCTTTATACTTCACCACAACAAGAGGTCCGCATTGACTTTCCACTGTATTTGTTTTTGTATTGCCAGCACATAATTTTAACACACGTTGTGCTCACCACCACCTAACGCAATACATTTTTTATGGTTAATCTTTATTTTACAGGTTCCAAATATTTCTGCATACTGCTGTTGTATATAGAGCATTTATTGAATTTTGTCCAGTAATATTTCCTGCTAGAAGTACACCAATAATATCTAAATGTTTTCCCCAAAAGCTTCCTGGAAAACAACTACGATATATATAAATCAGCTCACACACCAGAAAATTAAAGCGCTTCTTGAAAGAATGTCTAAATTCATAATTAGTCAGAGATAATCTGTATGCCAAATGTTATTTATTCCAAAAACCAACCAAATAAGATCATAAATATTGACATGTTAACCCCAAAATATACATCTTGTCATTTACTCAAGTTTTAAGTTTATTTAGCACTTTGCAAAAGCAATACAGGTTTTGCATCAAATGGCCCAAAAAGACAGACATATATGTTTACAAATACATATAACATTTTTCTATTTTTCTATAAAGGGACAAAACTCTAAAATCTACACTGAAACTCAGAAACTGCAGGTTTCTCTCCAGGCTTTTCAGACTGACAGCCCTGAATGTGGACGACACTGACCGGCCATTATCCAGTATTTAATAACAGGTCTGTATCACGTCGATACATCAGCTAACTGATGGTCTAAACCATCAGCATGAAACAAACATTATCAGAGTGTGGAGTCATTACGCTGCTGCAGAGCTAAAAACAACACACTCTGATGGTTTTAATGGGCGTCTCTTCCTGCTAATTTTCCCCCCTGACTCCTAAGAGATGCAGTCGACGCTAATCCTGCCACTTACTGAGGAAAGAATGAAAGCAACAGCAGGTTAATTGATGTGAGAGTTGGCTGTTGGATGACCCCGAGCCCCTTTAAAGACCCCTCATTAAAGACCTTTCACCTTTTCTTTAGAACTGAAGGTCAAAAAAGGGAAAATTAAAGACTGTCCCCAAACTTAAACTCAGCTGAAACTTTTAATAACTAAAGTAGAGGAAGTATTCAGATCCTTTACTTAAGTAAAAGTACTATAACCACATTGTGAAAATACTTCTCTACAATTTCAAATCCTGCATTCAAAACCTTACTCAAAGATATACAGTCTGGTCACATTCCCAGGGCCTCCAAAAATGCTGCTTTGGCAGTGACCTCCAGCGTCAGATTTAAATGTTCAGTGCACCCTTTAGCTTCTGTATGAGACATATTTGGCTTTCAACCAACTCCAATGAAACAGTCAGAACAACAGATGTAGTAAAAAAGAGCAAGAAAATCTGCATAGGTGGACAGGTCCAGCAGGCACAGGACTTTGACCTAGGAGACTGATGTTAGTGTCTCATGTAAAACCTAAAGTTAATGTTGAGTTATTTTGCCACATCAGTCATTAGTCACATACTGTAGTTTGTTAGTTAGTTCTTAAGCATATGAGTCAACTGGCATGATGATCGTCAACCACGGTCTTTTCCTAACCATAATTAAATAGTTTGGTTGCTTAAATCTTACTGCCAACATCTTGTTAGCCACGTGAGTCAACTGGCATGACGAAGGTAATCACGAACTTTTCCTAACCCTAAACAAGTAGTTTTCTTGCCTAAACATAACCGCCAACCCCTTCTTAGTCGACTCAGGTGACTAACGACAACCTTGATGTTTTGCAAACCCTGATCAAGTAGTTGGGTTGCCTAAACCTAACTACTGACCCCGATTCAAGATTTACCACAAAAGACTGCCCCCAGGCTCTGCCGAAGCATCAAATATAACAGATACGGATGAGATCATGTTGAGATATATTAACACGTCTGTTAAAAATCTATAATTTTCTTCAAGGAACGGCAAAGTTTCGATGAGATGCAGTGAACGATGGACAAGGTCAAAACCCAGTTTCCTATGCTTTTTAAGCCAATAAAAAAAGAAACACAGTGGTAAGATCTGTTTCCATGGAGTTGGACAACAGTGGAAAAAGTGAAAGTGAAAGGTTGCCTGACCTTAAGTCAGTGCATTGGGTGGTGCATGACTACATGCGCTGTCTGACAAAGAACTGTTTCAGTGAAAATATGTCTTCTACCACTGTCTCCATCAAGCTGTCGCACCTCAATAACAGTGCAAAGTACTTTTGACATTATGTTAATATCATGAGCAACATCATTCCCACCTATAAAAGCCGGGTCATAGGTAGACATTTTCTGCATCAAGAAGCATCGCTAAAATAAACAGATGGTCCGACTCACCATCAGAAGAACTGTCAGGGTTGAACACTACTTGAGCCTGTCCTGTTTCTCTGTGTGTGTTTGGTCAGATATCTGGTGGTGCCAGTTAGGTTTTGGATTTGTGTGTCCATCCTCCTCTCAGTGTACATAATGGCCTTTTATCCTTGATGTGAAGATATTATCAAGACCTCACCAGCTCTGTGGTAGAGTTTTGTAAACAAAGAGCTCCCTGCTTAGCAACAACATCAACTTATAAGGTTGGGCTGGTTAATAATGTTAGCTTTGCCTCCGATCATTAACCAAACCATTCTTGTTAATGGCTCTTCCTGCAACGTGTGTCCTATCTATTGGCAGGCTATTTTAGTGCACTTTTCATTTGTATACCTAAGAAAAATAATGCTCTGAAATTCGTATAAAACCCACATGATCATGAGCCAGTAATTTAAGTATAACCCACATGATCGGAAAGGCTGCAATCACGTGAGTCTGTGTAAGGAGGTAGGTTATGGTGGCGGATAGGTCAAACAACACAGGACTTTCCTCTGGAAAACCAGTGTTGGGAACCATGTGAAAGTTATTTTAAGGTATGTTGTAACCATGTTTCTTTTCTTAATGCTAACCCACATAACTTTACTTTCCTAAATCTCAGCCTATGTAACTTTGGCTAACCTTCAGGGTTTGTATGGTCATGGAAAACCTGGAAAAGAAATGGAATTTGGAAATAGCAATTACTAGGCCTAGAAAAGTTTTGGAAAAGTTAGGGGAATTTGTTTCACAAATACCTGTATAATATAGTAAATGTGGTTCAGTTGAGATCAACTGAGAAAAATCTATACTGTTTAAACAGATCAGTTATGTCATTTGACTTAATGTTGTTCTCTGTGGAGGTAACGTCAAACTCTGGCCTGAGTTACACCTTGTTTTTTGATGAGATGTAAGTTCAAGCAATGCCAGGAGAGTGGTGATTTAATAACAACTGGTTTCAGTGGGACAAGGATAGTGCATAGCTTGAGAAAGACCAGGACCCAGAAGGGCAAAATGTGGACTGTGTGTAGTAAAATGTTCTACAATTTATTTTTGGGAGAGGCAGGGCTAGCTAGCCATGCTAAGGAGCTTAATTGGAAGCACTGCATCAACTCTCATCACTTGCTTTTTCCCCCCGCAACCATCATGACACACTGCTGCCAGCTGCAGCGCTACTCTTTCGTCCCTCATCAAACAAAAGATATTTCAGATACTGTTTCCAGAAACAAAGCCCTAACTGCATTAGGGATGAGTACTGAAACCTATTAAAACTAACCCTGGGGCTAAAGATTGTAGTATTGATAAAGTTGCCAGCACTTTTATTGATACTTTTTTAACACACGACATTGACTATGGAGACAACAAACAGCGCTTGCTACTCAAAGTAAGTGCAATAAAACCTTAGTGAGCAAAAGCCAATACTTAATCAGTAACATTGCACCTGTTAAATGAGCATAAACATGTAGGAAGCAAAATTTTAATCTGCTCTGTTTGTCGTCTCTTATCCACTGTTTTACACAAGCACAATGCGCCTGCTTGGCTAATAGCATATTGTTACAAACAAGCTTAAACAAAGGCTGTCTAAGTTTACATATTTTGACTTCATACAGATCTGTATGAAGTCAAAATGTGTAAACTTAGTTTGCCACATATCTTCAAGTTTAACCAGCACTACCTGCAGACATTCAGTCACATCAGTGACAGAGGGAGCACAGAGGACAGGAGGAATGAGGGAGGAACTAACTTGTGTATCTGTTCTTCATTCTCTCTAAACCTAATTTAGTATTGTGATGTCAGGGATGTGATTTATTATTTTGGTATTTTAGATTTGTTTCCAGTGAAATATTATTGGGTTTTTATCCTGACTGCTGTTGTAAACATTTCTGCTGTTGCTGTAGAAACAACATTTATATATATTAAACTATTTAGTTCTAATCCTGCTCTGAATTAATTTTTGTTTTAAAATAATGTCTTTTTAATAAACCTATTACACAGTAATGAAAAAGAACCACTATCAATATGTGTATGTGTATGGTCATGAAAGTTCGTCTCAAAGTCATGGACATTCACTAGCAAAACTGTGCATGAACCCTAACGCTAAAAACACCCAACCATGTTGCTTTACATAAACCTAACCTATGTAACTGTACCTGCCTAACCCTAACCTGTGTAACGTTAAACTAAATATGTAACGACATCACTGTGGCACTTATTCATTAGATAACAAATGGACTGTTGAATATGTCGCTGTCGGGTGCCACTGTGAAAGGTGACTTCCTGTACTTTGGTGCATCACTCTACTCAAATTATCGTATACGCTGGCTGTAAAAAACATACAGTCTGGTCATTAAAGGACAAAATATGTTTTACAGTGCTTGTTTACCAAGCCTACCTCAATAACTCGTACTGGCAAACAAGTGAACAATGGAGACGAACCATCCCAGTGACATCACCAATGAGTTTTTTTGAAAGATAACCATGCCCTGCTGGCTGAATAGTAAAATAGTTTTCTAGCAAATCTAGGTGAATATCAAGTTTGATTTCAGTGCCATATCTTGCCTAAGGTATAAATTGAACAGAACACAGTCCTTTTGTTGAGTGTCTCATTTCTTCATTGTTAAACATGGAGGACATTCCCTGGTTTCTGCAGAGGTCCTTTGAAGAGCAGGATCAACTCTGCAGCTCAAAGCCCCTTAGACTGCTGAAACAGAAGACACAGATGAATATTAAGTGTACTTCTGTAACAAAAGACTGCATTTGTCAGCTGTTACAGAGCGAAGCAGCAGAACCGCAGCGTTCGGTCCTCAGGGGGGGCAGTACGAGTCATCGATCCAGTCCTGGCAGGTCTTTATAGTATTCAGTGTGTGGCTAGTGCGGCACAGATTTCCCCCAAACCTGCTCTTTAAGAAGCTGTTTGTCTTGCAGACTGTCGCTCAGACCAACGAATCTCTGCCTGACTGATGTGCCTATAACATCCACACTGTTGACAGAGGAACATCTTATCAAACAGCATATCATAATAATATTTATTTATGTAACAAAGACACAAGATCCATGAGATAAGATGTAAAAAGAGCTGCACTGTGGAGGCTGCTGCGGGAAACCTAAAATTCTTTTCAGTGATGCAGATCAGTTATACTGTTATATACAGTACAGAAAAATAAAACAAGAGTGTTTAATTAAGTGTATTGAAATAATTGCATTACAGAATGATTTGTAAAAAGGCCTGCAGATATGTGCCAATAAATAATCCCATTTCATTTTCTGTCTTTAATTAAACTATGAAGTTGTTTTTCAATTATTTTTTTATGGTTAATCATCACTTTACAGGTTCCAGTGATTGCTGCACATTGCTCCTAAATATCCGTAATTTAGAGAATTTTGTACAGAAATGATTCCTGCTAGAAGCACTGGTTTTTAAGGTCCAGAGGTTTAATAGCAGTAGCTTCACAGTGTTTGTTTTATCCAACCAACAGTTCAAAACTTAAAATTATTCAAAAATGGTGTGTACATTATAGTGTTAAAAGGAAGAGCAAATATTGTGTTCACATTTGTGATGCTGGAACCAGAACATGAAAAATGACTGCAGCCATTATAACGGTGTCCTAATCTGTCAAGTGACTAATTGAATAATGAATAAATTGTTTCAACTGAACTTTTGGGGGGTTAATCTTTAACAAAACACAGTATTTTATAAACTCTGCACATGTTCTGTGTGCAAAATCTTTGTGTGTAAAGAAACTAAAGCTGTCGGATAAATGAAGTGCAGCACAAAGTACAATACTTCCCTTGTAGAAGTGGGAAGTGGCATGAGAAGTAAAGAGCAAGTACCTCAAATTTGTACTTGACTAAATGCACTGCGTATCACTGCAATATTCTCCTTTAACTAAAGTATAATTATTGTGATAGTTCATACAACAGTTTTGCTGTTACGGGACTGTTAATATCTACTGCTGAATAATTATAACATAATTTAATGGTATCTCTGATTCAAAGAGGTGTTCAGTGATATATTTGTTCATCGGTCACCACCCAGTCGGACTTTAAACAAACACCAACTGAGCTCACATCCACCTACACAAGAAAGCAGGAGCCAGAATCCTCAGAATCTGTTGAGTCACTGAAATAAATCAGCAACCTTATGAGCCCACACAGATAAGTCTGTATTATACATATTATATAAATATAATACGGATGGATCAATATTATATTTATATCGTGGGCTCCAGGCAACAAAAACTTTCTTCTTCTTTTTGGAAACGTTCATTTCTGAGAACATTTCTGACAAAACAATCACACCACAAGGTCAGTTTAGTAGCTGTTGTGGAGCTTTCAGTCTTCACAGGACAGGATGTAGCGATGTCATGTAGTGTACTGGAGTGTGATAGCATCATTGCAATGTAAAATCAAACTAACCAGATCAAATGTATACAATGTGACAAAAACATACACCTTGGTTTGGACTTTCTTGTGTGAAAAGGCTCTGAAACACTGGTTAAGGTTTCTGGGAAAACAGTGATTTTGTCATCTTGTGCTGTTTAAAGTCACTGTTGACTTTCTAAGTATTAAAATGAGACCAACGTCTTTTATTAACCTCAAAAGAAATGCCTCATCATACAAGATGATTATGAACCACTTGCATTAAAGAATTTGTGTTCAGTGACTGTATTTTGCTGTATTTGTCTTTTACAAAGCTTTAGCAACACATTTCTGGTGGGCTGTATTACACACACTGTTTGTGTGTGTTGAAGTATTTGCTACAACTGACTGAAGCACAGTTGGTTCAAAATTCATAGCTGAAAATTTCTTTTAAAAATTAACGGATCACATTTTATATGCTGGCCATCTTGTGCTACTTCTGCCTGCTGTCGCCCATCAACATCACGACTCTCACCTTCTCCATGATGGTCCAAATTTTTGACTTTCTCTTGTTTAGAAATAAAAACCCATTAAAAACTAATTAGACAAGAACACTTTGCTGTGAATAGCCTGTTTCTTCTAAATTATGGTTTTATTCCACTAATTACTACTAAGTTTTTAAAGAAATGCTGCCAACAGAAGGAGGAAAACTTTTTAAAATGATCTGTAATGTATTATCATCATTTTTAGAACACTGGTTGTTTAAAAGGCTGCATGAATGTGAGCGTGAATGGTTGTCTGTGCTAGTCCTGTGATAGTCTGGCGACCTGTCCAGGGTGTACCCTGCCTCTCGCCCAATGTCAGCTGGGACAGGCTCCAGCCCCCCCGTGGCCCCCAAGAGGATAAGTGATTAGAAAATGGGTGGATGGATGGTTTTATTGACAGAAAAACATATTTAGAATTCTGTTTCTGAATCACTGACAGAGCCAGATAGCCTAATCAAAGAGGCCAATACAGAGAAATGCATCAAGAAGGAAGATGTGAGAGAAAAAGAGAGGGCAATAGACCTATTGATGATGTCGTGCTATTGGAGGACATGTTGAAATGTCACAAAATCCTCAACAAAAAAAGAAAGGAAAAATAAGTAGAAAGTTTAAATTTAAGTCTGTTATTTTATAATAAACAGTTCAACTGAACATCTTTTGTTGGGCTGCTAGTTTTCCTACCACTGAGATAACACGGATTTGACATAAAGTAAAAATAAGTAAATAGATAGAAGCAGCTTTGCAGGTAGCAAGCTACGTTTGCCATTTTGTCATAGCTTAGCTTGCTACATTTCTCTGGGGGCAGCTTCAATGTAGAGAAACTTCATTTTGATGTAGAGTAACTGGCAGCGTAGCTCACTACATTTCCCAAGTAGCTTGCCCAACCCTGGTTATGGCACTAACTACTTAAAAATAAAATACTGCAAACAAAACCAAACTTTTTATTCCTGTCTTTCTGAGGGCCCCCCTCCCATTGGGGCCCTGGGGGTTAGTCCCACTTTTCCTCCCACTATGACGTCCCCAGTTTTAGTAATTTCACATGCTGGAATTCTTTTTTATATCTAGTTATTATCTCTAAAAAAGACTTGATTCTTTGCTCAGATATAAATAAATGAGAAGATATGATGTGTAAAAGCTTTTTTAGTAACCTCTGAGCTTTATTTTTGTGACAGCAATCATTCCCAGAGAGTAGGTGTCATTTTTTTCCCAAATGATTGATGTCTTATTTTGAAAAGAAACCCTTCAAATTCATATGATAATGCCGCTTTTTGAACCCCCGCCTCTGAGCTGGTATTTTTCTAATGTCTATTTTTATATTGTGTTTGTTTTGCCTCATGCAAGTGAAGTTTCTGGAGCTTGTGTAGTGTTATGCATAAAGCCATATGGCGCGCGCGCTTTATTACTCTAAGAGGAGAAGAAGCGTCGAGGGCAGCAGACAGACTCCATAAGCCTCTTCTGCTGTACAAAAGACAGCGTGTGCTGTCAAACTGTCAAAACTTCTACTTCAAGGATTGTGATCGGTCCGCCGTGTGAGGTGCTCCGTCGTTTTTTTGTGTGCCGTGTTTGTGCACAAGTGCGTGTGTTCTGTGTGAGTGCCCGCGCCTCGACATCTGCGTACGCACATGTCCTTGTGTTTGTGTATTTCACGATCGTCGGGCGTGTATGTTTGTGTGTGTATATGCAATCTGCTTCTTTTCGACAAACATGAGACTGTGATCCATTTTACTGAAGTCTGCGGCTCTTATTCTGCACGTCAGTAGACCTGATAAATGGAAATATGCCAGGGCAAGATTAAGAAAAAAATACTGCTACACTTCATGAAGCACGATGACGGCTTCATTGCCCAGGGAGGCCCTTAAGGGTTCCCTTGGGCTCCAACTACCAGGCGCTTTAAAAATCTGCAACTGTGCCTTGCAATTACTGCTTGGAGTAAGTGAGCTGTGGTTTGTCTAGTTTAGAATAGGCAGAATTAGCAGCAATTACCACCTGCTGCAATTGTGTTTGCACATTTGTGAGAAACACGAAAAAGTATCAACCCCTTCATCAAGCTTATCTTATTGTCTCTGCAACTCCTCTTAATTCTCAATTATGTAGACAGGAAGTGAAAAGAGTGCGGCTCTCAGCAAATATTGAGATTGTTTTAATTGTACTTTACTGTTAAACTACGAACACTGTGCAATTAAAGGGAAATGAAATAAGGGGGGCATGATGAAATGTCTATATGCAGACAGAGAGGGTGGGAACCATTTTTAATGGAGACACCACATGGAGCCAACCAATTAAATAAAGCTGTCGAACGTTCACTTTCCCCTCTCGAAGACATGTTATTTATTTCTCCCTGTCTCTATGTTCTCCTGTGTGACACTTCCAATACTTGCCCCGGATTTAAATTCATGCATTGGCGAGAATACGAGACGTGTCATATCCTCAGTAGTAACAAGTGTTGTGGCTCTTCTGGGACTCGTGGGTTATTGAGATTCAGCCCTTAAATTCAGGGCCTGCTCAGTCTCCTTTGATTTTTGGGAACTATGCCCTTCACTACAAGGGGCTGCTTTGATATGCACATTTTAAATGGAGAGAAATCAATTGAATTGAACACCTAGTGAGCTCTGCTTTTGTCTTGCATTCCTTCATGCGCGCAAGAAAGTATTTGATTTTACACAAACGTGTATACTTCACAGATCCATTAAATTGGAGAGGGGATGAAGTATTGGTTGTTCTTGAGTTATGGAATGCTAACAACAAATATACAAACATGCGCACAATGTGCTGCGTTTGACCTTCTGAACCTTTCATCAACATGTAGTCTATATATTTCTGCATAGTGGCTCATATTTATTGTTTCTGGCTGGCTGTGTTTGGAGGTATGAATGGAGGGAGGCAGATAAGTTGAATGAAAGTTGTATAAACCTTTAAGGTCACAGGATGTCAGTGTCTCAGTGTTTTGAGTGCATATTGCTCTAGTGTTGAGACATTTCACCAGAGCTCTCTGCACAGTATATGCTGTGTAACCCTTAGGATTTTCTTTAAATAAACCCTTTTTGAAAACTATGCATGAACAATATTTCAGCAATCCCTATTAAATGTATTTTTATTTAGTTATTAACCTCCAGGGTAGTTTTCATTGTGACAAGAGGGAACTGCCATTTCCACTTACAGTAGGATTTAAAATGTGTATCCAAGACATTCAACTACAAATAGGAGCAGGTATACACATTCAAATCAACCAGGTGCTAAGCCAAAGCATTTACATTAAAATAATGGCTTGCACACTGCAAGATTATCCAAGATGGCACAAACAATTAATTTTAGTCTGTGAAGACCAGCCGTGCTCCAAATGTCACCACCTGAGTATGATTAATAATCCATTAATAATAAATGGATATAAATAAAGTTATGTAGTTAAATTACAAAATAAATGTAATCCGTTATAGTCACTGGAAAAAAAGGTGATTGAATTACAGTTACTAGTCAAAAAGGTGGTGATTACAAAGGGATTACATCCAAATATATTCTTTTTAGTGTGTTTATATGTAGAATATTGCTCCTTTTGCCGTGTAGTAAGGCCTTCATTCAGCATGTTTCTGGACAATGAGAGTCAGTAAAGCCACTCAGACATTTATGTTTTTGGGACTTTTTGACATTATTGGCCAGTTTAAAACATTTATTAGTAAAGTTAATGATGTCATTAAAATAATGACATTACCTATTACATTGAAAGAGGGTAACTAGTAATCTGTCTCCTATTACATTTTAAATGTAACCTTTACAACTATGGACACTGGAGCACTGCTGTGTGTGAGCAATGCATTTTAATATTCACAGAAAATTGTACATGCACGTTAACTATATGTGATGCAGAACACAAAAAATGAGCATGATTCACAAAATGCAAAAGACAACCAATTTGTGATTTAAGACAATCTGTCATGTTCACCTCCTTGTATTTGGAAATTTCTTTTTCGGTGTAAACAAAATTCACCATATGAGTCATGCACAGACAAACTGTTGTTCTCTACAGTACAAAAGTCCTTGTTTGGTATAAGAATTTGAATTTGGAGTTTGAGTATGTGACAAATCAACTGGAATACACATAAACAACATTAAAAAAAAAACAAATACTCTTTTGCAAAGTTGACTGAGAGGTTTGACAACACACTTTTAATTTTTTTTCTTAGTTTTTTGTGAAATTGACCCTAACTGAAATGTTAAGGGAGCTGTAAACCACTATTTGCTATCTAAAGATATAGTGGAGTGTCAAGTACAAACTGGAGATGGACTCACAAAGCAGACTCACAAACTAGATTACACTTCAGGGTCTTTAATCAGGTCAAGCTGGTACAGTAGTAGTCATTAGTCAGTCACACAAAATAAAGTATCCAATTTGATAGGCAAAAAGGGTGGTCAAAAGGCAAAAACATTCAACAACACACCCACAAGGAGCATTAGGGAAATGCTGGAATGCTTACTCAAAGGTAAAGACCATCTGGCAACAAACGAGGGAAAGACAGGGACTTAAACAAACTAAGACAAGGGAGACAATGAGACACACACAAACTTAGCAGGACGTGAGATCTGAAACGAGACAAGACAATGGTTACCCAAATAAAACAGGAAACACAGGGATGATAAATAAACATGAATTTCACTAGCTTGACGGGTCATAACAGTGGAGTAATGGTGTCCTGAGCAGAGAGTGAAGTTACACTACTTCTCTCAGCTTCTCTTTTTTTGCATGTTAGTGCGTATGAGCCCCTGTGTGTGTGTATCCCACTGGCTAGCTATTTGCCACCATTCTGCACCGCAATCATACGCTGGTTACTGATGATAACAACCGTGTCATTATGGAAGCATAGCGCTAACCCTCCTGTTCCCCCCAGGTTATCACCGTTAGCCCTGTCAGCACTATTGCTGCTTTTAGCATTGTTTGCGCCAGCTAAAACACTCTGAATGTCATGTAAAGCTCCTTTAACATAAAAAAAAAAAAGTTAAACAAATATTGTGTTGCAAATTTGACTGGGAGGTTTGACAACATGCTTCTTTCCTCCTCATATATCTTACACTATTTGCATCCAGCAGTATCTCGCCATCTAGTATCCACTCACCATTAACACAGGCAGATTTTATTCGTTGTCCCACTCTATTTCTGCAGGGGTAAAAGAGCCAATGAAAGTCCCAATAACAACTAAAGTAATTTGGTGGTAAGTTATATCAGCCTGTTTTGGTCAGAGGATGCATGTCAATTATCGGGGCACAGGTGGAAGAACAGGTGGAGAAAGAAAAACTGTAGAGAGTTAGGAAGTCTGTAACAAGTATTCCTCTCAAGGCGTGTCATATTTCTTCCGATAATTTCTCGAGACCGCTGCGACGCACGAGGCAGCAAAGAGGTAAGATAGATTCACCGTAAGATCCGCAGTGACTGGGATAAACCCCACCAATAATTCCCCAATTTACCTTAATGTGTCGTTGCAACCTCTAATGACGTATTCATTTGACTGATTGGTTCTGTGGCAGTTGTAATTACCACGTCTTCAGCCAGGGGCTTTGTATTTCACACAGGCAAGGGACAGACTTTGTCTCAATTAGTTTCCTGTTTTATCTCCTCTCCCTTTCTCTACACCTCACACCTCAGTGGCGCTGACAAGGATGTTTGTACCTGCTATACACAGCGGCACTATCAGTTCAATCCTTGGCGTGACTTTGAAGATTAGTCACCGAACCATGAAGAAGCTTTTGAAGTGTTGGGGATTCTTTGAAGTTTGCGATGCAAGGATTTTTTTTTTTTTTTTGTCAATGTGTTACACAAAGTTTCTGCTACCTTTGAACATTTAGCCTGGCAATGAGAGGAGGGAGCAGTCACAGGCATAAACATAACATGATGGAGATTTGTATCATCAAAGTCCATCTGAGGGGTGTTTCAAACCGATGTCTCCGGCATCCTTCGGGTCGTTCCACGCTCAACTGTCGATGCTGTTCTCTATGATTAACATCTTCTTCTTTGGGAGTTCACAGGAGAGAAAACTATGGATACCTCCCAATTTTATATTTGCACATATTGTAGTTTTTAAGTTGCCCAACAAGTGCTTTGAAAAACTCCAATTGTGTAACTCACCCCTGGCTCCACTCTGAAATGTTTATTCCCGTCATGTGGGGAGCGATGAATGACTAGAATAAACTTCTCATCCATTCTGCACTTGGCAGGCAAAATGATTATGAATAAAAATGAAATTGACATTGGAAACAGCAAAGCAGGAAAAACCTGCTCATTGAAGCCTGATGGCCACATAAAGAGAGAGCCGTGGCCAAATTTTCTTGGCCAACTCTGCGTGTGTAGGCTGACTTTCCCTGGCTTCTTACCTCAATATGAAATTAATGAATTTCCGGTGACTTGATTGATTGTGTTGCTAGAGGTGTGAGCGCGTGGTCAGGGCAGCTGCTCTTCACAGCAGACGTGGCGCTGCACCACCAGCAGAAATATGTACACAAACAGGAGGAGGGTGATGGGCGAGTATCTTCTTGTGAAAGAGTTTCGGCAGCAGGCGGTGCTACAGGCAAGGGCAGCTGCCACTGAACGAGGCCTCTGCTGACACATAGGTCATGGCAAGGCTACAGATGGCCGACCGGCCCCTCTGTGCTGCACCACCAGAGAAGAGGCAGTGCCAAATGTGTCGTCCCTATAACCTCGTGGAAATTGACTCAAAAAAAAAAGAACGCACTTCATTCACAGTCCACAATACGGGTAAATTGCATAAAGTTTGAAAAATGTGCTTACTTTGATGACACTATACAGATAATATTCCCGCTCTTCTGCATAATAATTCCATAAACGAAACCTGTGAATTTTAAGGTCATTTAAATTCCACTGAGCTGTTGCCAAGCCTTTGAAGCCAAAAAATTGCCTGTCATCCTCTTACAATACAGGCTATTGAGCACAGCGCAGCTCGCAGGGGCGCCCATAAATAAGAAATATCCTTCTGCAAACTGTTAATTGTGTGAGCTGAGAACAAGATTAAATGCTATGTCCCCTACTCAGGCAAAACACACTGCTGTTTGGCCACATGACTGTTTCAGACACTGACGCCTGGGCTACAGTTTGTGCTTTCAGCACAGTCAAACACTTTTTAAAGTGTAGATTAATGCTCTTAATGAAGAGCTGGGACTTTGTTTTACCTCTCCTGCAGAGTCGATGTTAACAAATGCTAATTTGCCCCCATTAAAAATTTGTCCCAGCTGCAGCTGCAACTCGGAGCGCTAATGATGACACATCCAGATTTAATGAGGAGAGCAGAACGGTCAACGGCCAAATACATTAGACCCACCAAATCAAAGCATATCTCTACAATATTTTAGCATATTTACACACTTTGGTTTCAGTTATGTCATTTTACAGATTTTATAAATTTAGCCATATGGATTATAATCTAGTTTACTGATCATGTTTGGTGATAATGTAATGCAGAAGATAGGATATTCATTTACAGAAGCATAGTAAGTATGAGGCAACAAGTGATAATCATAACAGCAGTGTCCCACCTGTCCAACTGAGACTCCTAACATTAACATTTCATGAAATGCTTGTGTGGTGTTTTTTCAGTACGCATGAGTAAATGTTGTGACCACAGAAAGATGGTACAATCTGTTGAGTTTGCCATCATTTAGTCAACATTTTAGCTTAATGACAAATCACACAACTTGTGCATAGAGCAGGGTCTCCCTCAACTGTATAAAACAAGTGGATATAATCATCACAACCATAATTGGATGAAAGTGTGGCGCTATGGCGAAGCAAGGGGTGGATCTCTTGCCCTTTTTACACTGCCTCGTCAAGATGAGAATATACCCACACATCTTGCCGTTGTCTATCTAAGGTATGATCAATGAGTGAGGAAACAGGACAGCTGGTGGGAAGGCTGTGATGTTTTGATGACATGTATGGCATGCAAACCAATGTGGGGGATTTAAAAAGTAGCTGATAGCAGTTAGCAGCTAACTCCTTGAAGCAGAGCAGTGACCGAAAATGTCTGCAAACTGAAAAAAAAAAATTATATTTGGGAGGTCTTTGCCCTTCAAGCAGAGGATGACAATAGCCAGGTATAAAAGAGAAGGTAAATGGTTGTTATTGCCATGTTCATGCCATTGTTATTGTTTATAAAGCGCTACCGACACGTACTGTATGTTATATGTCACACAAGAGGCCGATGCTGTTTAACATCAAGTAGGGTTGGGTGAATGACTATGTATGATATACTGATGTATTTTCAAGCAAGATTTAGATTTAGACAATACAGTTTAAAATGATGTATGGTCAAGTTGTGTTACATAATGCCATTTTTCTGAAAAAAACGTACTGGTATGCACCCATCCTATCTCACACTATCCACACAGCTCTGCTCCGCTCATTTACTCACAAGTTCTCCAGCAACACCTACAGAGACACAGAGCTCCTCCTTTGTTTAATCTGTCTGTGAATTAGTCTACAGTGCGACATCTCTCTATATGTTGCATGAGCCACACTAAATCAGTCTGTGAGATGAATGGAATTACCACAGCAGCACATGTGCAGTACAGCGCTGCGCTGCATGTGTGGGAGACAGAGCTGCTGGATTGTGTCAGGTGAGCGTTTGTTTACTAGTTTATGTGTGAGGTGGGTCACAGCGCATCGCCGTTCTGCTTGGTAGCTGAAGTCTATTGTGTGACATTGACACAGCAGCTGGATGCAGCCAACAGATTTGTTTTGTTTTTTAAAATGGCAGTGACAACATAGACGTTTCATATACAGTCAAAGTGTCTCTCCTTTCCTCCCCTCATTCTCTGATGATGCTATGTACATAGATAAGATTAGTAGCCTAAATAAATAAAACGATTTAAATCATTTGCCAGTACTAGATTCATTTGAAAGGTCTAAAATGACCTTTTAACTCCGCCTACAAAGATTTTTGATTGTTCCAAACTACAATGGATTTAGGCCTACTTGATGCTTTTATACTCATGTTATAGTGTTGTGTCCTGTGCTGCAAACCTTTAAGCCTCCAGTGCTATGTGCAAAAACATTAATCTACAGCCCTGCTATTTATTTGATAGGATTTTTCGTTTACATGTTGTGCAGCTGTATATTTTCAAACAGGAAACAAATTCATGTCCCTGTCATTTTATATTGATCACAGTCTGTTTTTATATAAAAAAAATGCTTGTGACATCTCAAACGTGGCTTTGACTTACAACTGAAAACATGTAGCCCATTTTGTGGAAAATACTGAGACATAAATCGTGTATCACCAGTCAGCCTGCAAATACCAAGATATGAAGTTTTGTCCATATCGTCCACCCCCAACATAAACCAATTATGCCTCTTTTGGCTCCATGATGCTATCATGCTATTCATAATCACACACTGGAGCAAACGATGCTACCGTCATTCCTTTCTGTGTAAAAATGAAAAGAAGAAATAAAGAGGGGACAAAGTAGCGGCCCTATAGCGCTATCTCTGTTTAAAAAGGACAAAAGATTGTGATGACACCTCATAGACAGCCTGTATTACAATGCAGCCACACCCTTATTTATGTGTAACTTTAAGCCTTAATAACATTTAAACGGATGAGTTTAATAAAAATTCCATAAAATCCACTTTTCTTATAAGCCCCTATTCCACTGGACAGAATACTCACAAACATCTGGCTTTTGTCCTTACTGGGAAAGGCTGCAATCAACATTTACTTCAGGACAAATGACTCTGCAGTGGTCACGGGTATTTATCGACTCCAGCTCTCATCTGCTGTGATGGAAATATGACACGCGGGTGGACACTCTAATTTTAGCCCCTTTTTGCAGAGATGCAGTGACAGGCTGCCACAAAAATACCATCCATCTCCTTCCGAGCAGTCGAACATCATCTAAAATGTATTCTGCACTGAGTGTGACAGGGAGACTGAGTAACTAACAAATATCAAATGTTATAACATTTTCACTAGCTTTCATGCACTTTCTACTGTTTACTAACCTGTTTTATGGCCTGTCCATGAAACCAAATCTCAACACACCATAAAAAGAAAAAAAAAACAGAAAGGCATACTCCTATATCGCCTATTTTTATTGTGTTTTCTCGTGTTTAAGTATACCACTAGTTTTGGTAGAAAAAGGGTGATAGACTTTTATACAATCTGACTTATTTTGCAATCAGTGGAGTTGCTCCTGCTGGCCTGTAGAGAAACTGCAGATGGAAGGCATAATTTTTTTTAGACCAGGAGGTTACGTTCACATCTTGTATACAGTCTATGGTAGTTATGAACCCACAGAGAAATCCTCACCCAACTCTGAAGCGCTCCTCAGCTGTACGGATCTATTTGGCGTTTGTAGTCATCCTTTTACTGACTCTATTGCAGTGTTCCCACTATCAGTGACAAAGCAATGGCTTGGCAAGCTATATAACTGACAAGTCTCCGCTGAAGTGTTGTTCAAGCACTCGTTGATATAGTTACATCGTTATGGGTTTGTGTGAGTATACTACTTTTAGCAAAGCACCTTGACAGAATATCATCTAATGTTTGTGCTATCATTTTCATTTATGCCAGTCCCATTTTAATGCCAGGTTCACACTACAGACTTAAGCTTATACACTTATAGCCCAACTCAGTGTCGTGTGGTGGGGGTTCAGATGGTGAACAACAGTGAGCTCTGAGCGTGATAATACATCTTTTTATCTCATGTAGTGTGTCATAGTAGAGGACAACCAACACCCAATCTGGGATGCCTCACAGTGTTGCAACAAAAAGTCTAGCATGTATGATTTTCTTTTTGTCTTCCACGACTTCTCCCGTCACAGCTGTCATTTTGACCGGTGGAAACACAGAGCGATCTGCTGTCATGGACAACTGTACGGCAACAACATCCCAGCCTTTTTGATATTTTATCTAGGGATGTTACCACACAGAGCAAAATGGGAAACACAATGGTGTGGTACAGCAGAGGCACTTTAGCAACCTGGTGAGTCATTAGCATCGAGCTAGCACAGAATGTTATTTCTTAATAATGAAGGATATAAAGTAATAAAATTCACAAATAGTGGCGGGGCTTTTACTTACTACAGCTACAGTGGGTACCAGCTTCATTTGAAACAGACTACATTAGAGACAGGCCTTTATTTCTTATTCCCTCTGTATTTTTCTATTTTTACTTTTTACCGCTCACGTATACCCTTTTAAATTTAATACATTGCACTGTCATTTCAAACTAAACAATTCCTGTATCCGTTTAAAATTAAAAGCACCTTATGATTGTGGTTGAGAGAATCCCTTCATTTTCTAAACAGGCTTTTATTGTGAAACATTTGCAGGAACTTGTTGTCGAGGATTCAGTGACTTGCATAGTTTGCATGCGGTACTTTAAATGTAGCTCCTGCCATCTGGTGGCACTTTTTTACGTTACTACAACAACATTTTGGCTGGGACATGAACAGCCACAGTGACTTAAATAACAGTAATAATAATAAAAATAGGACAAGGATAACACAATGTCATCACGCACATTGTGAAAGATGACAAGGGATGATTGGTTGTGGACCATCGTGTAGATTGTCACGTCTGTTGGCCAAGTCACAGTACGTTTTTATGACTCGACAATCATGTAATCTGACATAGTGACTGTCAAAACAGACAAAAATGTCATGTAGTATATTATGACCCAGCATAACATCAGCTAACTTAGCTAAATAACACAGGCCTCACGCCTGTCCCGCAGCAACAAGTGTCTGACTTTATGTCAACATAAAGCCTGTTGCGTTGATGCTTGCAGCCCTGCCCACAGAAACGGCTGGGCCCCTGAAAAAGTCCAGTGAATGGATCTGCTTTACTCATATCAATGCATGCTTGTGCTCTCTCTCTTCTAGTTAACATTTCTCAGGTCATGTGGCTCGCAGCCCA
>JAPZEB010000013.1:6981265-6992674 GCA_029783705.1 Chaetodon striatus | reverse complement strand
ATTATGAAACAGGTTACAATTTTATTTTTATCGTTTTAATAAGTCATGGTGAACACTTTGGTTCAAAAATAAAATGTGGTTATCATCGCGTATATTTAGGATGAACATGATTATTGCTGGATGGCCCCATTCACTGATAGTGTGAACACAGCATAATAGTTAGAATGGTACTGCCACTTCACTCTGTTTACAATATAAAATACATCAAACAGCAGATAAACACAATATTGTGTCAGTGTGCAGCCATTCGAGACAGAATTAACTGTTGTAGAGCTAAAACCTTATAGTTTCATTTTTTTTAGAATGGAGTGTTAAAGTGAAAGCAATGAGCATGAAAGCTGATGAAAATGGAGTCTGACAGCAAATGCAGTTTGCATGGAAACGTGTAAGTGCAGAGCTGGGAAGTTTAAGGTTTATTTACAGTTTATTCCCGAGAGAGAGTACTTCAGTTCACTTTGCGCTGGTACTTTTCCATCTCCATTTTGTGATGCTTCATTTACACTCCACCATGTCTCAGAGATAATCATTTGCATTCAGAACATCTGGTAAGTGCATAAAACATGATTCATTTCTATAGTAACAGTATATGGTACAGTCAGACGCAGTGTCACTTGACCTTGCATGTTCTATGTCTTGTTTTTCCCCTCTTGTGCTGAAAGGGATTGCAACACTCTTCCACCACTGCCTTCGTGTTTTTATGTTTACTTTATCCTAAAAACCTGATGGGCACATAAACACACTGATTGTGTTGGTAACTCAAAAACAGATGTTATTTGTCTGACTGCTCATTTTACCAAGATGGGGACATTTCACCACACTGTGGAGAGAAAGCTTTTTAAATATCCCGTGGAGCTATGTTCTATAGTGGAGGGGAAGCTTTCAAAACAATCATGCAGAGTGGGTTTTATGTCATAAAACACCCCGGTGCTATCCTTACCAATCAAATTGGATTAAGAGCAGACAGAGATTGATCTATTCTGCGCTCGACAGCTCACTGTGTTTGACCAGATTAGTTTCAACTCTGTGCAGCTGTACGCCGCCATGAGAAGAAATGAAATCTTGTCATTGCAGTTGAAGTGTTCCCCTGTCCATCACAAACAGCCGACTCCCCCTGGACAATAACAAATTCCACTCATATATCATCCTGTGTCTGCGTGCCCCGGCTCACGGGAGCTTCTCCCACCTCATTTTTACCCATTTCCCCCTCTGCAGGTGAACCAGGGCCAAGTGAGAAATGGCTCCATTTGCATCTTAGCTAATTGTATCACTGCCCCAGGCTTTCTGATAGTTAATGTATTTTCTGAGAAAAGTGTTCGGAAGGAAGAAAAAAAGGTTGGCGCTGCAAAGCATATAGCTGCTATTTGTAGTGAAATGAGGTTTGCTGCAGGTAAAAGGAGGCCGAGAAAGGCTGTGTTATTGAAGTTAGATAAAATGTATGAGGTGCATATAGTCTTAATCCCAAAACCATGAACAGTACAGTAAACAACCCAAATTAAAAAAGCATCCCTAAGTATATAAAACAGAGTATTAAGAAAGAATACCTTTTATGTTTTTGAACCCGCATGTTATTAAAATTGTCACAAGAAGGAAGAAGGGAAACCCTCAGTGCTTATTTCCTTAGCGGAGCACAGGCCTGGGCAATATATAAACATAATGTAATATGAGACTAAATGTCTTCTCAGATTTTGGATATACTATCCTAACTGTTGTCTTTTTCTCTGGTTTTAAAGGCCACAGTACAGTAAAGTGATGTAATAATCTTGACTTCTCATTGTGTAAATATTTTGTGAAAGCCAATAGCCAACACTACGATATCACTGAAGTATTAATATAAAAGTATTTGGTCAAAAATACTGTTTTCTCCATGTTGTTCAGGCCTAGCGGAGCAACTGAAGTCATTGAAATCTGGTGCTTGGGCAATGACTGAAACAGCTGTCCTTTAATGTTGGCATGAAACGCCGCCAGTTGCCGTTACATTTTAATGGCACTCAGCAGCATCAGGCACAAACACGACGGGACACGCAACAAAGTTAAGGCCACGAAAGTTCAAATAGAGCAGGCAGGAGGGTGGTGGATGGGTCCAACAAATACTGACTTTCGCTCCGGAGAGCATTGTTCACATCCTGTAAGATTATAAAGCCAAACCCTGTTCTTTTCCCTAAACCTAACCACGTGTGTTAGTTGTTGGAGGCAAAAAAAAGGCAATCCAGTGTTTTACCGATATAGTGCAATTAATTTAAAAGAGACTGTATGCAAACGGTAAATTTCCTGTGAAAACAGAAGTGTATTTGGAAAGAAGACACTTGACACGGTGGCTCAGAACGCCAAAAACCAACACACCCAGGGTACCTTTCACATGGTAACTGCACGTGGAAAGTCTATGACCAACGCTGATATGTGACGAGGTCGGAGTGAGAATGTGTTGCGGCGGAGCGCTCAATAAGCACTGTCTGGCACCAATAATTTGAAAAGTGAGTGACTAAGACTTGTGATATTTGACAACAAGAAGACTTCAAACCACAATATTACTAATTTTCAATTTTTACTAATCAAAGATTTGTCCATAATACATACTGAGGCCTACTGGTTGAGCAGTGTCATATTAACAAGTATTTTTGTGCTTGTTTACACTGATGCTACCAGACTCACTACCTTAAATATGACTTGTGAAGCAGTATTAATTGACAAGCTTTAAAAAATAACATGACATATTATCATGTCATAAAGTTGATATTGCGATTGTGTTAACAAATAACTACCTTTTTAACAAAAGTAAGCATCTATTTGCCTTTGAGTTTCAGACCACCTGGCTAATGTAAGTCAAATGTTCACTCCCCTTGTTGCTCTAATTTGGTCTTCTCATGAGAAAAAATACATCTTTCTCTGTCATCTCTTGTACTAACTGCTGCAATACGTTAGCAAGCTAGTCGCTAATTTCGTCAGTATGCCACTTGGTTCTGGGGGGTAGCATACAATGCATTTATCTGAGCTTTTATGCTGAAAGAACTGCCTGCTGCAGCTGTAAATAAGTGACTTCACGCTACTACTGTGACACTACATGTACACAGATCATGTCATTTTGCAGAGGTACTCAAACTTAAAGGTAACAATCCAAAAATATATACATAAAGTTAAGCAATAAAGGAAATCAATAGAAGGATAGATACTGAGATATGTTCAGAGTATATTCTTCTAACGCTGTGGATAGCATGTGGTTTGGTTTAGGCACAAAAACTTCTTGGTTATGGTTAGAAAAACACACACTTTCATCCCAATCTGTCAAATACTGCTGCATTGTCAGTGGGCCTAAACACTGAAATATGACATGCAAGGTACCCTCCCCTGTCGGCTTTGGATGTTCACAGACAGTGTCTCTATTGACGCTTGTTGCATGCATTGTGTTTTTCAAAATGCTTTTTCTGTTTTCACAGGAACTATACAGTTCCTGCTTGTTACCTGTGTACAGTCTTTTTAAAAAATAAACTTACAATCCAGGTAAAATCTAGGCAACAAAAGTCTGTGGTAGGTTTAAAAAAACGTAATAGTTTGCCTTAAAATATGTTCTGTTCTTGTGCCATAAAGTAATGCTACATTATATACATCATGTGACATATGTCTGTAGTATACACATACTAGTACACTACGTTGTTATTAAAATAACTGCACTGACTTTTGGTTTTACACTGGAAACAAACAGCGGGCCCCCATGTGAATGCTTGATGTTTGTGTGACCCATCTATCTGCCTTCCCACCTGCCTAGGCACTCTCTTGCTCTTTATACTATGGTGTCATTAAAAGCTGATGCCTGTTGTGTATCAGTCCTAGTGCGTCAGATCCTGACGCCAACATCCCCTGACAAAGTGATAATATTTGACATGTTCAGTTGTTGCAAATGGTGTCAGATATTGCCACCGCCTGGAGTGTATAATACTGCAAAAGGTGCCTCTGTGCGTTGGTATCTGACACCGAAATCACTGACAGAGCAGCAGTATTTAATGAGCTGGGTGTAAGACTGAGCTGGAAAGCATCACGGTTTGGGCTAAAAGACTCTGTATTGTTGCCACAACTACCATTAGAAACATCATGAGCAGTGTTCTGCTGCTTGGCAGCTCTCTCGCCCAGGTCTCACGGCATCCTCCATCTCCTCCACCTCCTGATGAGAAACTCAGCTGTAATCTGAACTACATATTTTAGAAACGCTGATATGACTCATATAAAGTGCACAAATGTACGGTGTAAAAAAACAACATTTTCTTAGGCTGCCTCACACCAGTATAGGTTTAAAAAGAAAAACACTTCACTCAGGAGAAGTGTTGCCGTTCTTCTCCACACAAGGGCTGTTCAGAAAAAAAAAATCCCTCAGTTATGACTTGTGATAGTCATAAATAGTGATGTTGCGTAAATGCCCCATTCACTGTAATTCATTTATGCTTTTACAGCGCTTCAAGCACCCTTGGCGGGGAAAATTAGAGTTGTTTTGCTTCCTTTTATAGACCTTCTCCGCTGTAGCTGTCTACTTACTGAGCTGAGCTCCAGCCTGGCGCTGTGTACCTTGACTCATAAAGCCAAAGGGCAGCAACTGATTGAAAATGTGGAGGAAAATTAGGTTTATCTCTCTCTATCTTGAAGACTAAACACATTTTTCAGGGGAGAATCGTGGATATGACACTTAATTGCTTTAAGGCCACAATCCTGTTCATGTTAAATTAAATTTCCCTTCAAATCAGACAAAATGTTTTGACTGCAGTTTGTCTTTTTTTGGGCTGAATAGCTTCGCCCTCTGACCACGCTTTCACAAAAATGCACACATTTATGCCTGGTTGCACCACAGAAATGCTCTGCAGCCTACAATACAAATAGCGGCATTGATTTACAAATAGAGGGAATTTATTTCTCGGTTGTTGCCGTTGCTTTCAGTGGCAGAGAGACACATTTTAAGACAAGATATAAATGGAAGGAATCCATGAAGCAATTATTTCCCCACTGCAGTACATGGCAGCAACACCATTGGAAAAAGGTGTATCAGGCTACCTTTCTCTGTTCTGTCTCACTGAGCAGCTTCTCCAGCCTTTCCTCAGCCCGTCAAGCTGCCTTGGCAACAATCAGAGCAGAGTGGCTGAGGCATGGCGAAGAGAAATGTACAGTGGTGGAGTGGTAGGAAATTACAAAGGAATCAATTCAATGAGTTCCCTCCCTCCATGAAAAGATGTCTATAAATCGGGTAGGTGGCCAGACCCAAACAACAACCTTTTAAGAACCTGTCTACCAAAGCGCAGTGCATTACAGAGCAAGGTACAACTCAGTAATACGGCTACTTCTCTACTAAACCCTGCCTTCTCTTCTTCATTCTTCCACTTTCCCAACACAGCAGCTCTGTCACACGTGACCTTGGTGCTTTTCCTGCTGATCTTATCCATATTTCTTTATCGTCGGCACGAGATCGGTATATTTTCATTAGAGCCAAGGCATGCCAGGATTCTGTGTAATGCCACAAGAGCAAATTGTTTCCTTCCAAAAGGAGACATCCACCTTTTGAAAAATGTGACACCTATTCTGACACGACTACGCTGGCATGAAAGCGAAAAATGATGACTTATCTGTCTTGTGCTCTTTACTGACAAAACGGCAGTACTGTCGAAGCTGTAATCATTTTTAAAGAGCCAGCTTTTGAACACCAGGTCATCATTTTTCCTCTAAAAGCCATTTGTAGACTGCATTTCTTGGATGAAGCTCTTCTTTGTTTTTTGATTTTTTTTTTTACAACAAACTTCAAGGAACAATTACATTGCCAATTACACTCCCGGTGCCTATCACTTCCTGTGTTGTTTCCCCAGGTTTCTCCTCATGACGCTATCACATCATAGGATGAGACGCTTAATGGAGGCTGTAAATAAACTAAACGGCAAGGTCAGCGGGAAAACCACTGATGGAATAAATTAGTGTACTGCTCCAAAGAAAACAACAGGGAAGACAACATGAAATATAACAGTAAGGAGCGGTAAAAGGGCTCTGTGACCGTTACCGGCTCTGATTTATCTGACGATAGAGGCAATCTAACGCTTCTCCACTGATTTGTCATGTTCCCAGTGACCTGTCCACGGACATCAATATGAGGATGGGTGTCAGATTGTGGGTTTAAACTACCGTTAGGCGGCCATTGGGGGGCTCATTTAAGTTTGCACATGTATGTGTGTGTGCTGGCACCACATTAATTTCCCAGTGTCTGCTGCTGATAAATGTCAAGGCCACTTGAGGGATGGCAAGCAGCAGTTTATTCCCACACACACCCACACGCGGAAAAAAACACGCGCCAATGCAGCACTGTAAACACCGGATGTTGAATAGTCAAGCCAATAGCATTACTGTACGTGATGTAATGCTAAAAACAAGTGCTGCCAAGTGAAATAATATGTTTATCCATGAATGAGCAGCTGAATGTCTAGCATGATCTCCGTCTCAGGTGTAATGGATGCCTGACAGAGATTCTCTCTGTGGAAATCACATGGCTGCTCTCGTATTTCCTGGATGACTGGACGGTTTCCTCATCACCTGCTGTAGGTGCAGAGCGATCGACCTCACTGTGGAATTTAACCATCACTCCGTTTGTGAATTACATCAACTCGCAACATAATCTCATGCCCTGCTATAATTAGCTGAATAAACCCATTATAGTGTAGCACTTCACAATAAAAATACATCATGTAATTGTAAAGATACCGAGGCCACACAGTGTCAAGTCGGAGAGGCTGAGCTGTGAGGATCTGCAGCCTCTTGTGATGGAAAATTAAGTTGGATAAAGGAGGAAAAAATGACAAAATGTGAGTGTGTGTGTGTGTGTGAGAGAGAGAGAGAGAGAGAGTGTGTGTGAGTCCACAGGATATTCCAACAACATCAGTGTTACCTTGGTTACTAATCCTATTTACTGAGGATTGGATCCATTATTCAGGTTCTTCGTCTCAAAGCTGAATAGTTGTTATCACAGTGTGTCAGGGACAGAGACTCAGAGGAGGCAAATATTGAATATTCAGTGTTTTCTTCACAATATTTCACAGCATTTAATGCACGAGGTGTAATCCATTTTGGAATATAAACTGTAATGAAAACCTGGATTTCTACAGCTATAAAAATGATGTGTGTGCATAAATGTGTGTGCATAAAAAAGAAAATCAATGGGAAAAGCAAATAGAAAAATGTGGGATAAATCTACACATGTGTTAATGTATTTATCTCTGTTAAATGTAATTAAATATAGAATTTAAACAGTTCAATAGTGCATCCTTTCCTTGGGAGTATAATTTCCCTGATCCTGCAGCCAATCATCTTTCATAAAAACCAACATTCAGGTGATGAAAAGGTCACTTAGAAATAATTGCAGGGGAGGCCTACAAAAGCTGAGGGTAATGTGCGCTGATAACTTGACAGGCCAAAAAAAAGTCTGAATAAAACTGTAACATGAATTACAGCCTCCGCATTCTGTGATCAGTGAAACGGCACACAAAGCATTAAGGATGCAACAATATGGGTATTGAGATAGCAAAGCTTTCCCACTGACAGCTACTGTATTTGGTTTCTCACAAAGCAGAGGGAAACTGCTGCGACATTCACATATTGTTGCTCCTTCTAATTCTCCCACTCAGCCAGCCGGCGGTAGCATTTCAACCATGCAACAAAATGTGGCTTAGGTAAGCAGTTGACTGGCCAGTGACCTTGTATATAAATGAGATGAGGTAAACCTTCATCAACAAAAGCCTTCATCAACAAAAAGTGTCTATTTGAAATAAATTGATTTTGACTCCAACAGCAAATTCAAGTTCAAGCCTTGTTTTCTATGGAGCCCTAAAGTGTTCAGTATTAAATAAAGAAGACATTGTGGAATAAATAATCATATGAGTAGCCTATAAATGAGCAGTAAAGTAATTAAAGAAATTATTGAAATGTTACTCATCAATATGGTCCAGTTTTATTCAATGAAATAATTTTCAAGTCTGTTTTTATTTAATACTGGCATTTTTACTTGTGATATTTTTATCTTACATAATGGGGATGTTTGAAATTGCATACTAATATACTATTTATACTACACTCATTATGATGTAAAACTCAGTATGTAGTGCGTTCCAATCACATAGTATATGTGTACACGAGAAATGTCCAGATGTATACTAGATTAGCAAATATTTCTGAGTGTGAGCTCAACCACCTGAAAATGCATTGGTACTTCAGACTGTCAAATGGTAGACTGCAATACAGAGGCTAAGAATAATTAAGCATTGGACAAGTGACACCGAGGCACAGTTACAGTAAGAGTATATTATATATATATCGCATGTGTAAAAAAAATATTTAACACTAAGAAACTGAATAATTTTAATGTCACCTAAAATAATACTGGAAACTTTTTAACTGAGTGGAAAAGGTAATGGTGACTCGCAGTTGTGATAAACAGTTTCATTTCACAGTAGCTCGGACCAGTAACACTGCAATCAATACAATCATGTGACATACTGATTGGGTTTGTAATATGCCAAACATTATGCAGTAGGCTTATGTTACCCTGTTAACACATGGTTTTAAAGTACGTTTCAGTGACCCAGAAACAAATGAACAGCTGAGACACACCTGTGTCTGTCATATATCTCTAAGGTATCCAACCGACCGCTTCCACGAAAAGGTCAAAGGGCCTTGCACCCCGTCTGTTGCCCAACAAACGCCAGATTTGTATCACATGGGCTAGCTAAGAAAACAAATGTTTCAGGAACTAATACACTTGTACGGGCTATTCCACCTGTTGAAATTAGCAGTACAAAGTCATTTGTGACTTTTAAAACATTGGTACGCTGTCAAAAAAAGCCCGTCTTCTGCAATATGAAATTGGATGACCAGTGCTATTTCTGCCTCACTGGGCCCATAGAGCAAGTGTACAGGCGACTTACGTCAGCTCAGCTGGCTACTTCCAGTTTAATGCTCCACTACCTTGAATGGGATTGTGAGGCATGGTGTGATGCTCAAAAAATATATCCACTAATTTACAGATGTCTCTTTCCCAATGTAAGTCTATTAGGAAAGGGATTTTTGAGCCAAGTGACATAACATGACCAGCATGTGAGTTTTAATTATACTGTTTGGCCACCACAAAAAAATTGGCTTTAAAGCCTTGCACACTCCCTGAGGGCCTGGGCCAGCATTGATGACATACTCCTCCTATTAGATCCTTGGTGAGGATGCATCAGGATGCATTAGCTTTTACACAATGAAAGATAAGTGGTCAATTGAGTCCCAGACCATCTCAGCTAGTAGTTTAAATGTTAGGATTACATTGCGTCTCGGTGGTCATTTACACATCTAATTAGCGCTGTCCACTTGTGAGCCGATCACCCAAGACGCATTTTAAAACCATGTGTAAACTGGGTCTTAGTATGTGATTTCGAACACAACCAATGTCACTTTTAATTACAGTTGAGTTGCCATCCCCTCAACCAATCACATCCCTAGCCTCTCGACAGGCTTAACAACTGCTGGCTATCCAAATAGCTAGTTCCTGTTAGCTAATCCAGAGACACCACAGAGAATGACTGGATGCCACCTACATGCTAGCTAGCTTAAAGTGAGTTCAAAGTGAAGAGCCAGTGTTAATGGCAGCGGTTAAGTGGTGAACGCAAAGTTTTCTCTGCAGTGTTTAGATTTCAAATATGTTTATAAAAGGAAAACAAATATAAAGAGCAAAAAGCAGAAAGTCTTTCTCTGTGGTTTCTCTAGCCAACAGGAGTTAGCTAGTACACCAGTGGGAGGCTGGTGGGCCTGCTGGGAGGCTAGAGATATGTAATATGAAAATAGAAGATAAAATTAACACTTTCTTTCTGAAATAATTGGATGGTTTAGAGATTAATTTATATATTTTACTGTAGGATTATATATTTCATAATGTCTTATTTGTGGATTCAACATCATAGACTTTGGGGTTCCATAGTTTTTAGCAGAATAGCTGGTGTTAGCCTGCCCCAAACCTCTAAAGCTATGTCCTCCCCTCCCCTCTATCTGTGTCCCAGGAGGGCAACTGGAGGAGAATGACTGGTAAAATCCAAACCAGCAACGTGACCAACAAGAATGACCCGCGCTCCCTAAACTCCAGAGTCTTTATCGGCAACCTCAACACAGCCATTGTCAAGAAGACAGACATAGAGGTCATCTTCGCCAAGTACGGCAAGATAGTGGGTTGCTCTGTGCACAAAGGTTACGCCTTTGTACAGTATTTGAATGAGAGGAACGCCCGGGCAGCTGTTGCGGGAGAAAATGCCCGTATCATCGCTGGACAGCCTCTTGGTGAGTCTTCTTTGCTTTCTCTTTTTCATGAGAGATTTCTGTACTTGCTTGCATTGCATATGCCATGAAGTTCTCATGAAGGGCCAGTGTGATACAGTCTATACGTCACTTCACAGAAACTTTCCCCTTGAAATACAGAATGTTTTGTTAAAGCCTGTTCCTTGCTAGAGGAATGGATTGTCTCTCTTGGGAACACAAAATGCCTCGGGCATCTCTCAGACTTTTAGTATAGAGCTTCCCAAGGCTCCTAAATGCTGAATTGTCTGTGTTTGTTGTCACGCTGTTTTGGAGAAAATCCCTGCTGAATCCGTTAACTGATCCACTAGTGAATGTAAGGACAGTTTGATTTTAACATTTACCAGGCAGCAACTTGCAAAAAGTATGTCAAAGTTCTTGAATTCTACAATACTTAGAGCAGAGTATGTTAAGTGGCATAGGATGGAGCTACAATAGGCTGTACAAGCATCGATTTTCTACTGTGCATGTATTTTGCAATGGGTTGCTTTTGTGGATGATTGAATCACAATTAGTTTTGTCTGCGAGGGGCATTGTCTCGGGCCTTATCTTGTTAAAATATCTTTGTGGAGCCTGGGGATGGATTGCGAAGATACAGCCGAGCTCATTCTAGACACTACTGCTTTAAAACAAGATTTTAAAATAATCATGACTGGATAATACTGCATGCAGGCAAGAGACCTTTTGATTAAAGTCTCTGCAACGTGTTTGGTGTTTCAACTAGGGAACCTGGGGTCCAGAGTGTAAAGAGGGCAAATATCAATGACTGTCAGTATGTTACCCTGTTAAAAAATATCAGCATGAGATGATCAAAGGGAGCAGTGCATAATGGAAGTGAAGTGCAGAACTGGAATGGATTGTTATGTTAATGAAGGATACCTACACAGTTGATATTTAGGCTCTGACATCACTCCCTAAAGTGATACACCAGGCTCACCCAGCAGCGACTGGGGAGTGATGATAAAGATTTCCCCCTAAGGAGACCCTGGGGTTGAGCTGGAGGTGTGGTGGAGTCCAACAGTTTTGTTTCTTCAAACAGTAAACAGTACTAATAACAATGGGGGTTGGTATATT
>JAPZEB010000013.1:6959722-6976762 GCA_029783705.1 Chaetodon striatus | reverse complement strand
GAACCGTTGATACAAGGCAGGATGGATCCATGCTTTCATGTTGTTTACACCAAATTCTGACCCTACCATCTGAATGTTGCAGCAGAAATCCAGACTCATCACACCAGATAACACTTTTCCAATCTTCTATTGTCCAGTTTTGGTGAGCCTGTGTGAGCTGTAGCCTCAGTTTCCTGTTTCCTCCCATCTGCTTCAAGGTTCAACATGTTGGTTCAGAGATGGTCTTCTGCAGACCTTGGTTGTGACCAGTGGCTATTTGAGTTACTGTTGAACCAGTCTGGCCATTCTCTTCTGACCTCTGGCATCAACAAGGCAAATGCTGCTCACTGGATACTTCCTCTTTTTCAGACCATCCTCTGTAAACCCTAGAGATGGTTGCGTGTGAAAATCCCAGTAGATCAGCAGTTTCTGAAACACTCAGACCAGCCTGTCTGGCACCATGCCTACATGCCTAAATGCATTGAGTTGCTGCCACGTGTACCTAATAAAGTGGCCAGTGAATAAATAAGTTGCTGTGAACATGTTTCTTTGCTGTAGTTCAACTTCTTCCAGTGTGAAGAAAATGGTAGTTTGCAAGCTATGCTTTCAAAGTAGCTTCCCCAACACTGGGAATATGAGTGTCAATCAAAACCAAAGATCCCAGCAAAAATCAAAGACATCCAGCATGCATAATAACTGTCTTTTAATTTTGGTATGGTCTTGTTTCTCTCTATGGCCATGGTGCTGAAACATTCAACCTAAGGCTGTGTTCCAGTTAATGCAATAATATATGTATAATATGTGTAGTCTTGGGAATACAGGAAGTAAATACACTAAGATGATACCACACTTGCAGACATCAATCAAACAATTATGGAGCACTCTCAGCAATATATTGTCAGCAGATTTAACACTTTAACACTCCAATATGGCCCTGGAGATGTCTCATCATTATCGAGAATTAGTGTTAAAGGCATTTCAAGCCTGCATAGGTGTTTTCAGTTATTCTGGCTGATTAGACGTCTACTTAAGGGGGTGGAGCTCACAATAAAATCCCTTACAGTCACATAAGTCTCAGCCATCTGAGGTCAGCTACTCTGTATCTCTACCTCTCACTCGTTGTTGTTGTTGTTGTTGTGTGTTCCCTTCCCTCTGGCTAAAAGCTGACTGGGGGAATTCCTCGTGACACAGTGACATGATGATTGCTGGCATGCGTGAACCTCAAATGCATCTGAGCAGTTTTCCTTCTTCACCCGCTGAGATCTGTCTGCTGTATCTCTATGGCCTCGCTCTTCAGTGGACTCAGTGGGCTGCCATGGAGACAAACAGTGACAGATTTTTTTGCCTTCAGCTGTCCTAACATGCACTAAACCTGGCCATGTTACTGCTGAGTCTCCAAATCCACATGCAAACAACACACTGGCAGTATATATATGCTATCTGAACATCCAGTGCTGTGTGTCGCAGCTAGCTGAAAGCAGACTCAGGTGAAAGTTTTCTGAGATTCTATGAAGAGTTACGATTGTAAGGCTCCTTTGATGTATTCACATCAAATACTTCACGATGCATATCACTCTTGCCCTTTATGTGGTAAGATGAAGATCTCTCTTTTCTTGTTTTTCTCATCTACAGAGGTGGTTGTTTCAACTATGTCCTGATGTGGCACCGTGTGCTTGTGTGTGTCTGCCTGTAGGCAGCAGAAGCGTGTGATTGGCAGGTGGTGATTGAAGCCCTGATGGAAAAGGACAATGAAAGAATAACATTTTTCTAAGAGAGGCCATGTATGAAGATACAGGCAGCTGTGCGCAGGGGAGAGACGAGAGAGAGGTTAATAGCAGAGAGAGGGTGAACTAACAACATCTCCGGAGAGTTGGTCTGGTAGCAAGCACACCTGATAATCTTCCCTCTCTCTGTCGGCTCCTGCTTGGAGTAGCCCGAGCCTCCCACAGGAGATCTGCATTCCCTTCCACCTGGAAGTTTCATGGTGAAGGTCCATCCCATTACAATATTAATGACCACAGTGAAGGATAATGTGTGATGGATCACCAATCATACTGGCTCCAAATGGCATTGGCAAGAGTTAGGCACATAAATAATAAAGTGATTTAGATGCAAAATCCATCCTAAGCGGATTACAAAGGCAGTGGCACTGCAATCAATCGTCATTTTGGGCCAACATGATGCATAGCAAGAAGCACAGGATGCGGAAACTCAAGTATACTGGGAAGAGGGAGAAGACAGAGTGTGCAGAGAGTTGTGCTTTAAGTGTGTAAAATCTTGGCAGTGTAAATATACACCTTCTGAAGGCATATGTTGTATTTGTGGATACTTGCGTTTCCTTATTTTTTTTTTTTTGTATTTGTTGATATCTGTCCAAATACAGTTGCTGAAATCTGGGTTTTTTGTTTAAATCTGGAGCACTCCCACAGTGGACTTTAATAGCATACAACTTTTACCTTATGTAGAGGACCTTTTACACTGTGTAATTTTGGGCATGGCACCATTTATGCTGGTTGTCTGCCATGTGTGGATTATGTCTTTGATTGTTTTATTGTGTATGTTCAATTTTCTACCCACACTAAAAACCAATTTCCCATCTGGGATAACTAAGTTAATCAATCACACCAACCTTTCAGAATACGACAAGATATTACACAGAATATACTAGCTATCCAGGGTAATGCTGACGCCAAAAAGACCCAAATTCAGTGTTCTGTCACCCTACTTTTGCTGACTACGACTCACTCCATCTCTTTCTCTTTTAAATATTTCAAATTTTTCCACTTACATTGTATTGCTATGATTCACCAGGCAGTCCTCACATCATCTGACATGTCCCAACATTGATGTCAAACGGCTGAACACAAATTGCAGCTAAGACTCTGTTAGACCTATCTTTCTCACACAGTGAGACACCCAGTGATTTTTGTTATCACCTTATATGTGCCTTAAAATAATAGTTAAACATTTATTTGCTTATTTGTTATTGAGAGTTATATGAGAAGATCAATATCACTGCTATACCTGTGATCTGTGAAAACCAGTGATGAGGGAAAATTAACAAACTGATCCTTTTAATTGACTCTTTTAGTGTCTGGAATACACCAGGTCAGCCTGTGTTGTGGAATAAAGAGACTCAAAACACAGGAATGGACATTTAAGGGTTTACTCGCAAGAATGCCAAATAATTGGTGCACCGTGGAAATTTATAGTGTCTGACAAAGCAGTATCAGTTGACAGACCTACAAGCTTTCCTATACACACATTAAAAGGTGTTTCCTGTCACTTAAGCTACTGTTTCCTGTAAATCAGGTAACCAACTTTGGGAGCAATTGCTTCTCCTCACCTAATTGGTCAAAGTCACACCAGGTCGTGTACACCACGCCTGTCATGCATTTGAGTGCTCATGAATCCTAGTCTGTTCCCACTCGATTTTATCATAGGGTACTGCCTACACTGCCTGCTACAATCAGTGAACAAGAAGCCAGCCAAGGCCAATGTTGCATTCACATTATTCCGACATCACATAAATGCAGCACAAGGCTGCAGATGTAGCCTGGATGTCTGCTACTTGGCCGTCAAAGAGCAACAGATCCTTGGTCCGTGACGTTTCTGTAACATCATATTGAGGTTATATAACCTACTTGAATGCAAGTAGGATACAATGCATTGAGGAGAAGTTTTGTGGGGCGGGCAGCATTAGCTATCAAACATGCATGTGCTGTAACAGTGTAACAGTGTAACAGAGTGTCATAGAGACACTGACACCTTATTTTTCAAAAATTATCAAAACTCAGAATGTTCAAATTAGGGGCGTTGCGATATACCTCTATTGATGATAACCATGATATTTAAAATTAAAATATTGATATCATGTAAATAATCCACCACCTCTTAAATCATTTGCTTTTGTTTTGTCTCCGTCCTCAGACACCGTCTGGTTGCCTTTCCACTACCCATGAAGTGTAATTTATCTTTTAGTACACATTTGTACAGTTAGAATTACAGACTCGCAAGACCTCCCTATCCCCAAATGTAATTTATTTGCCCAAAAAGACAAAATGCAAAATAAATGGAGTTAAATATGCATTTGGCTGATACTGAAACCTTTCAGCAACGATAACTGTGTAGTGAAAATCTGATATTGCCCCCCCCCTAGTCCGTAAGGTTCAGCATATTTACATGTATCAACTTGAGTGCAGTGCACCCATTGCTACTGAAAACAGGAAAACAATTATCATTCTACCCGACACGAATAAATTATCCAAACCGGCCCCTCTTAAAATCACTAATGAGCACATTATATCTTGTGTGTTTAATGTGTGCAACACACAAAGCTGTGGTTTTATGGTGGGTGGTATCGATCCTCACTTCTAACTCTCAGCAAGAAAGTGATTAACCACAATTCCCCTAATGTCAAACTACTGCTATGATTCAAAATTTGGTGTCGGCCCCCCAAGAATTGAGCATTTGGCTCCGCTCACCGTCTTGTATTCGGAGTCAAAGGCATTCTGGCAAAAGAAGGAAATATGTAACTCAAACAGACAAAGATGAGGCTGTTTAATAAATTGCAACACTTCCTCACAAAATACACACAACTCCTTTAAATGCTCTGAATATCAGAGGCTTAACATTATAAGTGAATACCCGAGGGGGATTTTTTCTTTAATGTCTATCCAAACCAATCCTCCTGCATTTTCTCCACCTGGCTGCTGTAATTCTTTCTATCATTCACCATTAGTATTCACAGGCTCGCTTTCACTTTGAAATTTGCATAGATAATTCCAACTATGTCTACAATAACTGCACAGCTCAGTAACTTTATTTTGAGAGCCAGGTTCGGAGGCATGAACAGTCATGAGTGAGAGGCCTTTTGGGTGTTGCAGTATGCAACTAGATGGGCCAATTCTTCCTGATCCATTGGACTGAGCTTTGCCAAAGCTAACCCCATAAGGCCCCCTCTGTGTCTTTCATGTCCCTGTGTTTGCCTCTGAGCCTGTGAGAGTATTCAGTGTGTCTGAGCATGTGTGTGTGCTTGTATGTGGGGTCTGTGTGTGCTTGCAGATGGGAAATGTTCAGGTTTGTGCTTCACTCGGAAAAGAAACCAGAGCGAAGACACTTCAAACGAGCTGTAATATCAATTTCTTCCTCTTTGCTCTCTTATTCCCTCTCTTCCCTCCTTTCCATATCTCTCCTTGTCCTTGTGGGTGATTAGAATGCACCCTGGTTGTCCGTCTCCTCCCTCATTAATCACGCTCTGAGAGACCAGGCCGGACGTTGAATGCACAGTTGGCCTGACCCAGCACTCGACAAAAGCATCCATAACAGCAGGTACAGAGCAGCGCGCAGGCTCGCAGTCATACAATAACATCAACCGTATAGCCAAGCCGGGGATTTATCTGAGCTGTAATGTATTCAGAATATAAGAACGTGTTTCTTTTGTGGAAACAATACTGAAGAAATTTTTAAGATTGTCATTGTGCACTTAATAGGCTTTAATAAAGCCACCCAGGAAACCAGGAAAGCACATTTCCCCGGCTGCCAGGATCTCTTATTGTCTCTCCGTCTGTCTCTTTCTCGCTTCCTCTGTCCCTCTCTCCCTTTCAAGCATACTGACAAATGCTTTAGTGGGGCATGAGCCACAGTGTGGACAAAGTGAGATGGATTACTGTGTGGATTTTGGCAGGGGAAACTGAAGCTAATTCTCTGATTAGAAACCTGGGTTCAGAAGGCAGAGAAACACTGAGCTGTGAATCAGAGTCGGAGCACAGGGCTCAGTGGGCTCCAAAAACCTGTGCATGTGTGAGTGCATGTGTGTTTTCGGGGGGGTTTATGTGTGTGAGTGTGTGTGGGCGGTTGCATATGCTCATGTAGAATTCAGAAAACAAGCTTTTGTTTTGTCTGCAGGTGTAATTCTGGGGTAATAAACTGTCTGGTGTTATTATTAATATGAGCAACATTAGTTAATTAAACAGTCAACGGGCCAGCTGATATTATACATTATATAAAATCACAGCCATGGTGCAGGCTGGTGTGTGTGTTGTGTGACAGGTTGTGGATTCTCATACTAAAGCCATTGTGTCAAAGTGCCCTTGAGCAAAACAAAGAAACCTGCTTCCTCAGCACAAACCAAACGCCTGAAATGAAAAATGTAATATCCATTCCATAGCCACCGGATATCCAGTGGATATCTGACGGATTGCATGATCCACAAATGCAAACAAACAACAAAAAGATTTCAAATTGATTCCAAATTGATTGGCAGGTGTTAATACAATGGCTAACACTACACTTGTATTGTTTGTGACTTTACGTCGGTCATGTGTATGCAGCAGAAAACTTTCTTATGCCAAGTCCTTTTTACATTTAATCAGTAGGGCTGGCAAGTTGCAATTTAGTTTCCACTAGTGGAAATGACTTTTCAACATGTCAAGATGTCATTTTAACGAGGTAACATGTTAATTTAAGATATCTGAAAAACAATTTCAACATGTTACAAATACGTTTTCACATGAAGAAAGTGGATTACATTCTGTCAAACTGGTTTAAAGATATCTTTAATTAAATTACTGATATCAGTAATTCCTTTCTCACTAGTAAGAATAACAATTACAGATATCTGCAGTTGTGTTTCCGCATGTTGAAAAAGGATTGTGAGTGGTGGAAATTTAATTTCCCATTTCATATATCTACAATGTTAAAATGTCTTGCCATACGGACTTGTTTTTTCAGCTATGATTAAGGGAGAAAGACACAAAAGTTGATCAGTTAAATACTGATTTATTTTCTATTTATAACTTAGTCCTTGTTGTCTTTAAATTCATGTAGTTAATGGGACACGGTGGCACGGTGGTACAGAGGGGGATTTTTTTCAATCCAGGGTCGGGGAGCCCTTCTGTGCAGAGTTTGCATGTTCTCCCTGTGTCAGTGTGGGTTTTCTCCGGGTGCTCCGGTTTCCCCCACAGTCCAAAGACATGCAGGTTAATTGGTGACTCTAAATTGGCCGTAGGTGTGAAAGTGAGCGTAAATGGTTGTCTGTCTATATATGTTGGCCCTGTCATAGTCTGGCGACCTGTCCAGGGTGTACCCTTCCTCTCACCCAGTGTCAGCTGGGACAGGCCCCAGCCCCCGAGACCCCTAACAGGATAAGCGGTTAAAGAAATGGATGAATAAATGAGACAGAGACATATGGATGAGGCTTTTAAGAGTAATTCATGACTGTTGTTTGCAAAGCATTGCTGTATGCCGATTACACAGTGACTCATGTAACTACGTTGGTTTTAATTTGTCTTTTTCAATTAAAACGGTGTTACTTTAGAATCTCTTTCACAGCACATCAGCAGCAAACAAAAACAGAAAATCTTATGTAATCTGGCGCAGATGAAAGGCTGCTAATAAGAAACACAATCAAAGTCTCCTTGATGCAAACAAGACTGTTGCTGTTTTTGAAAGCAGAGCCCCAGTCGTGTAACCTGACGCGCCAGATGGTTTGTTACACAGAGGCATCTGAGAATCTGTTATTGGAAAGTGTTTAGAAAAGGGCAGGAACCTTCAAAAAATTCTTGGCAGGTGATTGGATGAACCATCTGTCTGTCACCGTCTATCACGGGCCAGTCGGGAGGAGAGTGAGACATCATTTCCATTGAGAAATGTAGAGATGGGCTGACTGACTTTTTAATGTGTAAATGTATCATACCTTTAGGTTGTGATACTTTTTTCAAAATATGGTTTTAATTTCTCTGCACATGCATGTTTAACAGCCAGTGCAGTGCTGCTTTCCAACACATTACAGATCATGTCAAAAGTTTACATTAATAAAGATGCATTGATTCAGCATTAAGTTTGTATGTATGTAGGCTAAGTAAGCTCAGTACAATTAAGAAATGTAACTGACCAATGAAGTAGCTGCTATCTCGGTTATCCCTGCAGCCTTGTGTTGCATTCATGTGGTGTCAGAATAAACTGAAAAATGAGTTCCAGATCATATTTCATGACTTACCTGATATATTTTCTTTGCTCTTTGTTATCTATTTGCTTTTTAAACTGGTGGTTGTCAGCCTTTCTCATGTCAAGAACCCCCAAACTGATACACATGAGGCCACCAACCTCCATTTGATAAGATTTCCCTTCAGGGACCTCCACCTGAAAAGATTATGGTTGTTAGATATGATGAAGATGAGAATTCTGATGTGTTCAACTCCAGTTAAAGAGAGATAACTGCTAAGGAGGTAAAACCTGATCACTCCTACACTCACTTCTGTAGTTAATTTTTCTGCTGGAACTCCCTCAAGGACCCCTGGGGGCCTCAGACCCCGAGTTAGAGCGCTCTGAGCAATACAGTCCAGCACATGTTCTTTGTCACATCCATCCACAACTCAAGACCCTGATCACACAGAAAGTGTTCTAGCAGCTTGAAGCTTACTTTTGTAACTGCTTTTAATGAGAATGAAGCTTTTTGCTTGATATTTTTGAGTTGCTATGCATGTGCATTTCTGCATTCTAGGTATCTGGCATTTTTGCCGGAGCGCTCTGAACTCTTCGAGTTGAAAAGACTTCAACTCATTGTCCAATCGGATTATTTAAGAGGTGGGCCTTCTGCGGTGGTCACCACAGCTAGTTTACAGTTGGTAAACAGTGAAGGAGAAACTAGTGGTGGTGGTTGCTGGATACCCAGAGCTATACAGCACGACGATAGACAGCAGATTGTCATCCTAAAATATGCCTGGAAACAGCCGTCATTGAGGTGAAGCTCCTGGACCAACTAGTGGTACTCCCCATGATCTACCCTCTTTTTCAGGGTCTCATGTACCCACACAGATCTCTGCTTCACTGTGCCCAACAAACTACTGAAAGCTTCTCACCCTCAGCCAGAGCTACAGCAAGTACCCTCTGCCTGTTCATTTTAGGGACTAGCTACTAATTACTGTGAGATAAATAAAATAAACCATTGACTGATTACATCTGGAGATGATGGGGTGATTGTCTAGCAATGATAAAAAGGTGCAGCAAGCGTTTTTTTTTTTTACTACTGGCATTCAATTTTTTAAAAAACGCAGTGCGTTGCGCCCCGTGTTTTGCAACCTGTGAAACACTTCCTGTGTGATTGGGGCCTAAAGCTCATGAATGCAAACGCATGAAAATGCACCACTGGCTTCAGCCAGCAGAGGTCTTGACTTGACATCATGTCAGTCGCTTTTCATTCGCTCAATACAGCAGGCAGCATGGGCAGTACCCTAGACTAACAGCAAGCGAGAAAAATCTGGGATTCATAGGATTCGGGCATTTGACAGGCAGACCCCAGGCTGACGTACTGGACCCTAAAAAGAGTTGTTCAAAAGGATTTGTTCGTTTATTTTCGCCCATCTCTACAGAAAAGCCTTCAGTGCCGTTCTCTTCTCTTCTGTCAATGAAAAAATACTCTTGACAATGTGCCTGACAATATGGATTCTTGCTTGCTCCTGTAATGTTGCGAGAATTCAGCTGCTGTGCAAGGTAGTCATGCAACACATTGGAAAAAAAAATGTTTGAAAATCCGACTGCAAACAAGCCATTTTTGAAAACAGTTAGAGAAACCTCTAATGTTTTCAGTGCTTTATGGTAATTTCTGTATTTTATCACCTTCAGCAGAGGTGCCCAGTTTGTGGCAAAGAGTGGTTATTACTTCAATGCTTTTCTACATATCGGGTTTTAATAAGGTCACAAAAAAAGGAAAAAATATTTTTACACTTACACTGTTGGCTCTGTGAGAAAGTATATCCAATACACAAAACACACAGGAGTTAACATTCATTTTAGAGAAACACTGCGAGGCAACAAATGTTTTTAATAAAGTAGAGTGATTAATTTCTTTCAGAAGTAACCGTCCCTGCCTTTGGTCATGACAGGATCTCAAATAAAACATTGATGCCGACATGAGTCAGTAAGTAGACGACACATCCGTCTTCATCCCTGTCTTCATATCTTCCATCTGACCGACCAGCAACCTTACAGTCTGCGGCTACATTTCTTCCCTTTGTCTGACAGTGAATCCCTGAAGCTCCTGTCCCTTCTTGTAGCTTTTAGCAGTTAGTAAATAAACTGATGGGATCCCAGTCTGAGGTGAAACAGTGGGAACGGTGAGAAATAGGATTAGCTTGAAGCCTAACAAGCATCCTGGCTGAGATGTGTTCATTAATATTACATCCATCTACAGAAAAGGAGAGAGCGAGGCAAAGACAGCGAGGGGAAGTGGCTCTGGACCAGTGAAGAAGAACGGAGCTGGATAATTGTTCCCCATGCATAATCACAGATGCCTGTTTACTACTGGAGCTGAGGTTCACAGTTAGGGCATGCTGATGCAGACAGGATGGGTTTGAAATTCAAGATCTGGACTTCCTTTTAATCTAAAACTATACACGAGATACGCATGTTCATGATTAGAGACACATTTGAAATCAGCACAAAGAAGCTTTGGTGTTAGTAATGAGCCTTTTGTGTAGGATTAGTGTTCTTGCAGATGCTCTACTTGTGCATGCTGCGAGATAATACTGTGAGCTGTGTGTTTGTGCCAGGTGTGCAGTCTTGCTATGACAGAGACCACTGCAGTGCGACCTTTACGCGGAGCATCAGCTAAACAGACAGACCTTTATAACAGACCTGACACAGACCCCCAGAATGGAAAATCTGCCCTTTAGCACTCCATAATAATTGATCCAGTCAGTCATGTCTGTCTCTTAATTCGCGCCGTAATCGTCGATATGCACTTCAGGCGGAATGACAAAAGAGAAATGCAGGCAATAAAAGGTGACGTATTGTGTGAGTAATGGTTTGTGACTTGTGATTACACATGCAGTGATAATTACCGCGACCCCGGAGGGTTTCTGCGGACCCCTGCTCACACAGCTCTGCAGCGTAACCCCTCTGACTCCCCCCGCTTAGTGCGTGAATTAAGAATCACTGTGACAGACTCACCGGGGAGTTCTCCCCCCTGAATGAAGATGGACAGTATAAACAAAATAACATTAAAAACAGCCCATAACCTCGCCCCGAGCAATTTCTTGCTTTCTCAAGTGTTTACTTTTCCTCTCACATTTCCTTATTTGACTCCCACATTTATTCTCCCTCCGTCTTCTTGCTCTCTCACGCTACTTTGCTTCCACCCTTCCTCATTCCCTCATCCTCTTACTCACAAGGCCTCCTCGCCAATTACGCCACAAATCTGAGGGCTTGTGAATCATTGCGCCCAGTTGTTAGCGCGGAATACTGACTCACAGCTGGAGGACGGGACCCAGCCTTGGGCTCCACTGGCCGGTAAAGGTCACGCTGAGCATTACGGCGGTTAACTACCTCAAGTTTATTGCAGTCAACACTTTGCATTAGCTGCAGCCAGGAGTAACCTCTCTGACACCATGGAGACACAGTTTACAGTCAGGCCATAACCATCCCAAGGTACTCGGAGCACTGTTTAGACCACTGGTGCATGACAAAACTGGCCACTTGGCCTTCTCAGACCTCAAGCCTGTGCTATTTTAGGGAGTGGGGGAGCAGCTAGAAGAATTATTGCCCCACTGGGAGGGAGCAGATTTGTTCCTGACAAAAGATGAACGTGCAAACATATGTCTAGTTGAATATACAGTGATTAAACAAAACATCTGGTACTTGTTCTGATATTTTGCATCTTTTTTTTCAGCACAATCTCTCTTATCTCAAAGCTTGAAACTCTTTTCTCAAACTCAGCTTCTTCCCTTTTTATCTGCCTCCTCCTTTGTGACTGGTATAGATTTAATTAGGGGAATCAGCAAGGCATAATGACTCCTACCTGAACTGACCTCATTATAAAAAAGTGTCCTGAATATTTTGCATATTCGGTGAAGATTTGATTAAAATACTGAACTGTCTGCTCAGTTGGTGAAATCCACTCTGGATAAGGGGTCCTTTATATTTCCTCTACATACCAAAACAGATTCATTCATTTTAAACATTGTAACAGTCACTACCCACAGACTTTAATGCACCCTTTATGTTGGCATAGATACAGCCACTAGAGGGCAGAGTCAAATGTTTCTGACACTAACAAACATTGTGATGGTGTGAGAGGTCGTAATGTGCCTTTAATGGCGGCAGTGTTGTAGGGCTGTGAGGCCATAATTGTTACTGATTTGTTTTGTTCTGTTACCCCATTTTTAAATTGTCTTTGTCATGTTCTTCGATCATGTCTTGCTAGAACTTCACTATGCTTAGTTTTGTTGGTGTTATCCACAGTGCTAGATCTCGAACATTCAATGCCTGGACAAGCTTCCCCTGACCCAAAAAGTTAGATTATGTAACGTCATGTGACATACGTCACTAGGATAGTTTGCTACACATACTAGCACACCACATTGTTTTAAAATACCTCGACTGACTTTTGATTTTACAAAGGACACAAACAGCTGTCTCCTGGTTGAAAGTCCAGTGTTTGATTGATGTTGCTTGGAGCATCGAAAAATGCTGTCATCCTTTGAGTCTCATACCGGCACCGAGGGCTGCCTCAGTGTGTCTGGCACCTAGGGCCACTTACCATGTGTCAGTATTTGACACATGGTAAGTGGGAGTGAGACCGCCTCACAAGTTTGCCAAGTTATCTTCTACTTTTTCTTTTATTATTTTGTACTGCATCCCTCATTGCTTTAACCTTTTATTTTCTCTTACTCTAATGCTCTCCGTATACACTCCACCTCACCCATCAATGCTCTAGCATGTTCTCATTGTGATAATCCATGTGACACAACTAGAATTGGTACCCTAACTGGAAATCGACTGTAAGCATTAGATATTTGGATCATTTTTCACTGATGTTTAATTAATTTATTTTTTTAAAGATATCTTTTAGGGTTTTTTGCCTTCATTTGATAGGACAGCTTTAGCATGACAGTGGGAGAGAGAGGGGGAATGACATACAGCAAAGGGCCATGGGTTGGAACTGAACCCGCAGCCGCTGCATCAAGAACGCAGCCTTTGTAAATGGGGTGACTGCTCTAGAGCTAGTGGGTGCCCTTGATTTTTTTTTAATTTGAAAAATATACACATGGCCCCTGGTGGCCACCTGTGTCACCCATAGGAGGATATGTCACCATGCATCTGTGAGCTTTCAGAAAATGCGCACAAATACAAATGACGTGAATGTACAGTATGATAAGAAGCCTCCGTCAGTGTTCATGCAGGTACCTAACACTGATCATAAATGAGCCTTAAGAGTTAAGTTGCTGGAGCCAAAGAAGATGGCTTCAATAAAAAGGTGCACACTGTACTGAGCTGTCAGAATGACCAAACGTCTACTGCAGCTGTTGAGGGAGAGGAAGCACAACACACAGCTGTCTGCTCCGTGTCACCAAGGAATAATTGACAAACGCAAGCTTTATACGCACAGGGAGGGGTTGTCTTCAATAGATAGCAGCTGGCTTGAAGAGCAGGCCTGACCTTGACAATTCCTCATGGCTTGTTCACACATCCTTATTAGCCTATAGCCTTGGTGGAGAAGTAAGAAGTGGAAACCAAGTTGCCAAGGTAGTCATTATACAAAAGGAGAAACATTTGTTGGTACATATCAGGCGGTTTCATACAGACTCTTCATGCAAGATTTAAATGTTTCTGCAACAGTCCTAGATAATGTAAAATCAGTACCAAGGTCTGAGGCATCTTAGTTTTCAGGTTACACTATGTGAACATGCCTAAGTGGGACTTTGAAGCTTCTGGGACTCAGAGTGCTTGAGCTGTAAAGTGTGTCATCTTTTTTTCCATAGCCTACCTGTGTGACAGAATTATTAATGAGCTGTGTCTGTATTTATGCACCTCATCTAACAGGGGAAGATGGGCTGCCTTCATTACTTTGAGTTGTGGGAGCCGTCCTGTCAAATGGAATTTGAGGCTCGGCCAAGACGAGCGCTTGTTATAACAAAGGGGGAAATTCATCAAGTGTTCATTTGGTTTGAGATGATGGGTCACGACAGTGTCAGTCTCGACTCCTCATACATGGACTAAATGAAGATCATGGAGTCAGAAGTGTGTGTGGAAACAGAGGTCTTCTCCACTGTATGGTCACTGAGCACCACACTGTGGTACACTGCAGTTATTACCACTTCAGACTGTCATAACCAATACACTGTGCAATAAGTTGTGATCATGCCTCAGAGATTTATGTGCACTGGAACAGTTTCTTCCTAAAACACCTTTTTCTGAGTGAATTGCTTTCTAATTGGCTTCACTTTCTGAAATTGCCTCTTTGCTGTTGAGAGGAAATGATCATGTCTCAGTGTGCTCATGTGTGACCTCCTAAAAACTGTGGACAAGTCTGGATTTTGGTGCAGCTGGATTTGACATACATCATATTGAAGGCTGGAAGCAGAGATATAATACAAACATGTCATACATTATATCAATGGAAAAGATTTCATCTCCATGGACAGATACCTGTGTATTGTCATCAGACTTGGAGCCTATGGGTTCCAAGATTGGTCCTAAAATAGGTTCATTTACTCTTACTTCCTGTCATTTGCAATAGTAAATCGAATTTAGTGCACATAAAGTGTGCTCTTCAAATCTAAAAAAAACATGAGCAGAGATGTTATGGAGGTGTTTTTTACGAGTGTGTCTATGTTAAAGGTATACTAGGGATGTTTAAGGCACAGGTTACTATTTTAAAACACGCTCGCTAGCGAAAGTTAAAGCCAAGCACAAATTTACTCTCGTTTGCCATTTCGCCTCACTTAATTTGCATTTTTCTGCGCTGTGTCTCTTCAATGCCTGTCGCTTATGATAAGGCACCTGGTCACTACCTTTTTATAAAACCCTGACCCCTCCTGAGTGCCATCAGGTTACACGCCTTTAAACACTCCAAATGAAGAAAAGGAGAGGAAAATAAGAAAATACAGTCAGAGGGCAGAGTCTCTGCAGAAAAATACACCGCTACACACTTCTAGTGAGTGATAAGTGTATGTTGTTGACAAGCAATAATATTACTTATTTTATTAAATGTACTGTAGTATTTATCATCAGTCAGTACAGTAAAATATATTATAGATTTCTTACAGTATTACTTGTATACAAAGTGCTACTATCATAAGTTACTTCATGTGTGTGTGTGTGTGTGTGTGTGTTTGCTGTTGTACAACAATTTAAACACACAAGAAAGTGAGTATCACACTGAGGTTACTGATATTTATTTAAGCCTGCAGCTATTTTCAGCACGACTGCTGCTGCAGCAATGCATTTGTGTTCAAACATTTGTTTACTGCTGAATCAATTAAAACACATATCACCACACAGAAATCCTAAAACATTAAATGGCACTGTATCTTGTTCCCATTTCAGTTGGGTGCTTAACTATACAAGAAACAAGAGCTTGATATCACAGAGCAAAGTTGCATGTCTTCCCTCTTTTGCTCTCAAACTTTTCTGCTTCTATATCCTCTTTCCAGCAGGAGAAGGCGTCAAAATAAAAGCCCCATGGGATCAAATAAAAAGGGGACCAACAAAATAAAGGCTGACAGGAAGTAATTTAAACCTTAGCTTCAATATTATTTACAGACCTTAATTTACTTTTTGAAGTCATTTACAACATTGTTGTGGTTTAAGAGCTTGGGAATGCTTTATGTCAGTGTGGGTCCTCATATATATTGATGTTTCTTACAACTGGAAATACACATTTTCTATTCTGAATTCATATTTTCAAAGCTCATCACAGTCAGCAACACTTTGTGAATATGAAATTGAAAAATGTTTTGACTTAAGTACACACTTTAAAATTAAAAGTGCACTTCTACAGAGCAATTTCTACTTTGCAAATGTTTGTTTAATCTTTATTATAAATAGCAGAACCACAGCTTATTTTGATCTCGACTGGAGACCAGCAGTCTTATTACATTTTATGAAAAGGGAACATCTTTGGGACGCTTTTTTACAACAGTGACCCCTTCAGGACACAGAAGGAGATGCTTGTACATATCAGCTGTAGTGAGGAATAGACATGCAAAGAATGTTTCCTCAGATATAGTATACAACTGGTGTGACACTGATGTGGCAAAATGTGTTTATCATGAAGAGCTGACTATAAAAAAGAGCACTATTAAGTTCTATTTTGTTTGATTACGACATTAGAATTTTTGTCTCTATTATTTTTTATGTGTAATTGCTGTATGCTGCATATGACTATTATGGATGTGTTAATGAACTGTATTTCAAGCTGTGTTTGGTGTTATGCAGACCGTTCTGTTTTACACACACAAACACACATACTGTAGTAGTTGTCTATTCATTAATATGTATTAAGATCAGTGAAATGTAAAGATTTGGTGGGAACAAGTTGGCAACAGTTTGTGGTGTTTGCCTTCGTTTCCTTGTTTGGATTCGAGATTCAGAGTTTGGAAAGTGTTTCTAATTTAAAAACTGCTCGTTAGATTTTGTAAAACAGGTCTGTGATGTTAGTAGGAAGTACAGAAATGTTGGTATTTTAGATCCGTGATAAGAGCAGATACTTGAACAGCGCTGCCAATGTTCAGTCCCCTGAGCAGTTACAGATGTAGACCATGTACGACAACGTGTCTCAAGTGTTTGTCTCATAGAGGTTTTCACTTAAAACCAAAGCTGCTATTTGTTATCCTCTTACAAGTGTCACTCTCCAACTCATGGCGAAGAAATCACAGCCTTGTTCATCTCTGATGCAGCAGGTAGAATCAAAAATGAAGTAAAAATCCATCTGCTTTGTTGCCTCTTTGCTTCTAGAGTATGGGCAATGGCTCAATCATTTGTTGTTCCATTACATGCAGGAGACATTATTGCCTGTGTATCAGGTTTCTTCAAACCGCCGCCTCCCTGTGTGGCTTGTATTATCTCTGCCGACGGGGTGAACGGCCGTGGCACTGATAGCGTCTGAGCTGAATTAGATTTGGCAGCCTTTAATGCCTGCATGAATAGCAATTGTGACTAGTTCAACATTTGAATACTTCTTAATGTGATTCTTTGCACTCTGCTGACCCTGGCAGATGGAGACAGGGAGCAGAAAGACAGACACGACGAGAGAGTGAGTGAGGGGAAGAGGGAGGGAGG
>JAPZEB010000013.1:6919760-6935943 GCA_029783705.1 Chaetodon striatus | reverse complement strand
GTCGGAGAGAGTCAGGGAGAACATTCTTTTAGTACGCAGTTTGGAAACTTAAGAGCACTACTTCCCAAAGTCCAAGGTGCTAAGGTAAGGTAAAGTAAGGTAAAGTAGGGTAAGGTAAGGTAAGGTTAAGCAAGGTACAACATATTGTCCCACAGGAAAATTTGTTATGGAAGGGACGTATTGCTGTGTACTATTCGGTTTTTGGTTGGAGGTGACACCTTCAGATGTCTTCTTTTGACCAACAGTCCAAGAACCCTAAGATTTTCTATTTATTTCTATTTTGACTAAAAGAGAAAGGCAAAGAAAAAATACACAAATTGAAGAAGCTGGTAACAAATGTTTGGCTTTTTTTTTGAAAAGTGAGGATTTATCTATCTACACTCCCTGTTGATTGAATAGTTCATTAATCATCTATGCCTTTTAGCGCTAAACTGAACTTTTACTGTGCTGAAAGTGTGGTATTGATCGCTCAACACTTGAACAAGACTTATCCTGACAGTCTCAATCAAAGTGAGCTGAACCTCTTCTCTGGCAGATGCAGTGCCTGCCAGGTTTAAGACAGAAAAGAAAGGATTTGGCTCAACAGAAAACATATAGTAACACCGCCTGTGCTCATAAAAAAAGATCTGGGGTCAGGGATTCTTAGATTGCTTGTGGATTTAGATGCCAGTTATATTAAGCAGGATTGATGCAGGCTAATTAAAGGGCTGGTCTTCCTCTTGGAGTAAACCTTCAGGTTAATGAGCAAAATCATAATGATCTCCTAAATCAGCATCATGGTCAATCCAGACATGCACACACACGCCCATACACACGTTTAGACACTCATTTGGTCATGCAGCTCTGTGTAAAAAGTCTGTGTTTTAGCATGTCTAAGTAGGCAGTGTACAAACAGAGCAGGGTTTAATCCTATTTCTCGTGAGAGCAGCCATTGGGAGAAGTAGGCAAGAGTTTGCCTGAAGCTTATTTTCACCCCAGTGCAGTTCCACTCTCGGGGATTGGGGCGCTTCCACTTGTTTGGTATTTGGAGGGGAAGGGGAGGGGTGGGGGGGGTGGCATGGCGAGGCGAGGCGAGGCAAGGCAGACGCATACATTATTTAAGCAAATGTGTGTTGCTGAAAGGGACAAAATGATTGCGAGAACATGACTTCATGCAAGAAACAACAATTTGTCAGAAAGTGCATTTTAAGTGATCTATATACCCATGAGGCACTTGGCCCAGGCTAGGATTCGGTTTCGTCTCAAGGGCACCTTGCTGGTTGGTATATTGTCCTCGATGTATGAAATGGCCCCTCTGAGTACCTGGCTGCGTGCAGGAAAGCTTGTGTGATATCAAGACGATATAAAAAAGCAGATGATGGGAGTATTTTCTGCCTTTGGTCAGAAAGTATTTCTAAGCTTTTTCTGACTTTGAGCGATCCATATTCTTTAAAATCCCCTGTGCCGTTTATTCATCTGTTGTGAAAATGATGTTTGTATAGCTCATACCTGACCTCAGATAAGGATGTGAGTGCTACTAAAGCTCAGTTTTTCTCCTGCAACATTCTCTACTTAACTCCGTGGATATAGACTCATGTCCGCATCCATAAAGTTTCTGGACTGTTTTCCTCGCACTTTAGAGTGTTTTACTTTGGACTGGGTGCTTGTTTTGACCCACTGGCTCCTCTCCCGGAAGCCACTCAGACTGTTCACAAAAACACAAGGACCTTGCAACACCCTTGGCAATGCACAGATAGCGATTGGAAAAAATTCCGCATCACTGACTGGCTTGGTCACAAAACTGTACACCTGATGGTAACACTTTTTTCTTTAACTCACAAAACCAACAGCCAGCTATAAATCAATGTTCCTGGAACATCCAGCTTTTGTTGCAGTTTTTCTTTGTATGCTTATTCTTTTCCATTGTTTTTATGTGTTCAAGGATTCTCTCCTGCCTCGCAACAAGAATTTCATTTTGTAATCTTTCCAGTGCACAGCAGCAAGGTCTCCAGTCTTGCCTCAGAACATTGGCTGTGGCAGTGCACCTTGACTTTAGTGGATGTGTCCCACAGTACTGCAGCTTTGTGTGTTGCTTATTTAAATGTCTCATGAAAAGTTCAGTTTTACAATGGAAATGGCACAGAGCTTCCAGAGAAGCTTGAGTTGATATTTTACTCTCTTTCATTATGAAGCACTACTTTTACAGTACGCTCCCTCGTGTTCAGGCGCTGCTTTGAGCTATAATGCAGCACCATCACCACCATCAGGAGCCGTCGCTCTGTTTGAAGAGAGGAAGCTGTTTCGCTTTCATTGACACAGTTCTCGTCTTTAAATTAGGTTGCGCTGCAGCGAGGGGAAACATCGGTGCCGATAGGCATTGAATGAAATCCTATAATACCCCTCATGCTGTAGGGTACTGTTCAGCAGAGAATATTCATGAATTCATATGAATTGTAAGACTTTACCTTAACCACCTTACTTAGCATTAATAATCAGTATATACATATTAAATAAAGAAACAATACAATGTTGATGTAAGCAGATTTTAGGACATTTTTTTAATGATTTATTTAAGTCAACACTCTTCCTATGAATCACCTGAAACTGTTATACGTTACCATAATACACCAGGGCTATAATATATTTATGAGTATGTGATTTCAGACATTAACAAAGCCTTACAGCGTGTTATAAAACATTTACTACCTGCTTGTAAATGTGACCAGAATTCATGAAGAGATGTTTAGGTTCACTCCGGACTCTTATTCTACAATTTTTAACTCAATATCCACTTTCTACATTGAAATTATGGCTTTCGCTCACATCTCATGGCCTTCATCAGCACATGGAGGTTGCCTGGCCATCATCAGTCAATTAAATTTCAATCAATTTTATTTATTAAGCCCAATATCACATATCACAATTTGCCTCAGAGGGCTTCACAGCATACGACATCCCTCTGTCCTTTGGACCCTCACAGCGGATAAGGAAAAACTCCCCAAATAACTCTGTTGACGGGGAAAAATGGAGAGTCTATGGAATGTATTAATACTTAAATAAATGACAAAAATGATAAGTAATTCATTTATAAATACAAAAATGTAATTTATGTGATTTACAAATTTACAGCTGGAGTGTGGAGCTTTTGTAGAGAATTTCATAAACACTAGTTATGAGGTATGCCTGCACGTGAGCCCGCCGCATCTCCTCCGCCCCCCAGGAGCGCTCTCTACAAGTTTTTTTTTTTTTTTTTTTTTTTTTAAACTTTAATCCTTTCTCTGAAGTTTCTTTTTTCCTTAAGTATCTACTCCAGAACCTTTACTTGCATGCTTTTCAGAATTTTCCACCATAGCTTTAGCCATTCTAGTCATACTAGCTGCTCCTCCATCGCTATGGTGTCTCTCACCTTCCTTCTTTTTTAATCTTTATTTCAAACTGTCAGCATACAAAGTATCAGAAGAAAACATTAGAATCACACATGCACAGGTGAAGCATTAAAAAAAACAAAATAACATGTCACTGGACGTGTGCCTGGACAGGAAGTTGCCACAAATACCTGATACCAAAGCTCTGGTATACAGGGAAGTACAGAGATTTTTCCTGGTGGCGACAGGCTTTATCAGCATTTTTTGGCAAAGTGTCTATTTACTGATTATAAATGCTAACTGAAGTTTTACCAGTCTTTATTGAGGTACAGGTTACTGTAATGTAGGAATGACTGACACGTGATTTGTCTCTGTGTTTGTGTTTTTGCAGACATAAACATGGCGGGTGAGCCCAAGCCGTACAGGCCCAAAGCCGGCTCCAAACGGCCGCTCTCAGCTGTTTATAGGTAAGATTTGCTCTCCCTACAACATTCTCCTTCACATGTAAAGATGCAGCTATAAATGGTAATTATCTTTCACATCCTGCTGCTTCCGCTGATGTAAATGTGGAGTAATATTTTGAATAGGAGGATTCCTATTATGCTCATTTTTCCTTTTCTTTTGAACCTTGAATTTCTAATTGACTTTTTAATGCTCTCCACATTGCTCAGCCATGACTGGAGTTTGTTCGGCACAGGCCCGTAAAGCTCAAAGGAGATGCTGTTGTATAAGCTTCATTAAGCATGACCCTGATTTTCTGGCCCATACACATCTCCTGGTCACAAACAGATCAAAGCAGCGCTTGTTTACTGCAGTCTAGTGTGACAGAGGGTGCTAACATGTTTTCTCATTCACTGGGACACTTTTCTGTGTACTCTGATAGTTTGTCCATTGGCAGAGTTTATATTCCCACTAATTTACGCCTTTTTGAAGTGTTGGTTTGTTGCATTGCACGTGTTATTTTACTAATTTATTAGTTTGTGCATTGTGTTATTATAAATCCTCATTTGCATTTTATAGCTGCAGCTGAAAACAGCCAGGATGTAATATGGTAATTATGGAACAGGAACAGGAGAGGCAAAAACCAACACTACACCACTCTAAATTGAAATAGTAATACATTAATCCTAATTAAAATTCCTGTGAGAATAGCAACATTTCAAAACAGCTCCTTCTTTGCTCCTCTTCTCTTTATTTTATTGCTCTCCCTGAATTATAAATTAGTTGCCTTCCTGAGCGTGTACTTAACATTGATTTTCCTCTCCAGGGTCTAAAAAAAAAAAAAGTATTTTTCTTTCAATTTCTGACTGTATTTTCCCCCTAAAACTTTTTGTTTTCTTTGTTGATCTGTGGTCTTTGCATGCCAGCCTGGCTCAGACTTGCTGTTTAACCTGCGGTGAGCTTTAGGCTTTAACTAGAGCGTGTCCGTTCGAGTCAAAACAGCTTGAGTTTGATCTGTGTACTTTTGACAGATCCAAAATGGCTGGTTTTTATGCAACCCATCTCTTTCTTTATCTGTGTCTCTCTGTGTACTCCCCCCCCCCCCCGTCTCTCTGTTTGTCTCTCTCACAGCGGTTACGAATTTGACTACGAGTACTACAGGGATGATTTCTACAGCAGGTATGTATCATTCACATTATGCCATCTAATATGGGATTTAACAAGGAACTCCTTAGTCACCAGTGCACATGTGCCTCAAGTTTTCTGTTCTTGCACAGATTCACCTCTTGAAATTTGTTGTAGTTTTATAATTAACAGGTTTTTAATTTGAGGAAGGTAGACAAAAGTAGGTTTAACATATCTAACCACTAACTAACTCCTGATAGAAGACTTTATCAGCAGTAGCTAGCTAGCTAATAAAGCTAACATAAGCTGGTGCCATGCCATTGTTACAAGGGCTCCATTACTCCTAAATTCCAAAAAAGTCACATTAAATCGACGGCCCATTTGTCCATTAGCCTGTTATCCCAAAAACAAAATGCCAGTTCCCCTGAGAATACACACTCTCTGCAGTTTGAAAGATTCATGGCGTGTGATCAGTCAGCTTTGCCTCCTAATGTTGCACACCCTCTTTTCTCTGGCTGTCTGGATGCATCTGTATATATACTAGTGTCGAAGCTGACATCCAATAACTTACCTACTACGCCACTTAGCTGCTCTGAACATCAGACCTCCAATCTGACAACCAATCACCCATCCATGAAGAAACTTTAAGCCCCACTACAATCTTAATATCACAGCTGGAACGCTCCATAATACCAACCAGGGAAGACATATTGTTACGTACCTTTTACAATACAAGACAATGGGAAGTCTTTTTGGGCCCTATAGCATCACATGACGGACCTGGAAGTTGTAATTACAGTTTGGCCACTGTGTCGAATTAGCTTTGAAGTAGGGCTGTCGCGGTAACCGCAAAAATGAATTACTGTGATACTAAGAAGTCCGCCGCATGGTGGGCCACCGTCACCACCGCATGTGACAGATCTGCTGTCTGGCGAGACCCATGTCATGTCTTCTCCTCTCTAAAGTCGCCCACAAGTACATGTGCATTTGCGCAACAAGCGCACCATCAGAGAGAGTTTTCAGTGCAGCTGGAAATATTGCTACCCCTCACTGGTTTTCCTCGCGTGCAACAAGGACATGACCCAGACATAAATCATAGGCTATTTAATTCATAGGCTGAAGGAGAATATGTACATATATATATTTTTAATTGTCAAGTGCCTCATGTCATGTCTTTTTTATAACTATTTAATGTGTAGGGGCCAAGTTTCAGAGGAAACATTGCAGTGAGTTTAGTAATTTAGTAATTAGCAAACAAATTTGCTAAATAGATAGATAAATAAAAAATGAAAGGGGGGTGGTGCAATGATACTGCATACCATGCTATTGAGCCACCCTGACTCACCACAGGGGGGAATTCCTTAACCGCAACAGCCCTACTTTGAAGCATGGTGTTGTTCCTGGGGGCTTACGTTGCACCCTGTGATGTTTTTTTTTTTTCCTTCTGTGGCAGAGGTATGATCTGCCCTACTCTGCATCTGCAGTGTTAATCCTGACAGCTATATTGGATTTAGTCTTAGTCTTAAGACGAAAATGCTTTTAAGCTTTAGACACATTTTAGTCTTTTTTTTATCTATCAGAGACAATCTCACTGTTAAGAAGCAGAAAAATGACTTCATTAAAGCCTGAATTCTTTTTCTCCGGTAGCCATTGGCTGCTTGCTCTGCTGCCGTTCAGCAGCCAACAGGCGGAGCTGCTAACAGCCACCACTGCAACTAGCTCACTCAACTTCAGCAGCTCCAGCATCCACAGTCAGATACACACGGCTGATTATTTACTGCGGAATTATAGCTCACAACTCACACCAATGGCTGACACAGCTCTGGTGTGAGTGTTTTTGCAGGCTAATGAAGCATCCTGGCGCAGGCTGTTTACAAGTGTCTACCAGCCTGTTGCTCATGTAGGATTTGAAGATAATTATAAGCACGGTTGTTCTTTGCTTTCAATGTCCGATAGTCCACCACAAACATTTTAGTCTCATCTCGTCTCGTCTTGTCAGCAAAAATGAAGCATAGATTTCCTTGAGATCTATTTTCAGCTTGTCATCATCTCATTTTTGTCATGGAAAAAGGTCGTCAATGAGAATTTTTTTTGTCATGGTATTCATTGACAAAATTACCACTGTGGCTCTGATTGTCTTACCCTGATATTCTTACCCCAACCCAGACCAGTCTCACTTCTTACCTGGTTACAGATGTAATTTCAGTGTTTGGCCACTCCAAAAATTGGCTTTGAAGCCCAGCACACTTCCTAAAGGCCAGAAAAGTTACACAGAGAATGTGTTAGTTATGAACAGGGCTTTTTTTATGTACCTTGTTACCCCACAAACTAATGTAGATAGTGAATGATGTGCTCCTTTGCCATGGAAGTAACGGTGACTACCACTGACTGTCAGGTAACTACTGTAGTGACCTTGTTAGCCAGACATGCAGAGGCAGATAAACACTGCTTTATTCACAATATACACTTTTTCTCCACTGTTTAGGCATGGAAAGGCTAAATAAAAGACACTACCCTCTAAGCTTTTTTAAAGTTGCATCATTCTTTTTACATAACGCAGAGAAATCCAAAGCTTGACAGACCAAAGCCATGATTGGACAGTCACTCTTCAGGGGAGTGGTTTAGCTAACGATCAATAGGTCTCTCCTCTGGATTTGTCACACTCCCTCATTAAAAGTCATCCCTTGTCAGATGTAATTCAGTAACCTTCCCACAGAGGCACCTTTAAATAGTCAACTTGTCAAAACGGCTGAACAGATCAAGCATGCAACTTGAAACACGCTGATGAAGGAACCATCGTTCCCTCTCTCATTTATCCGCCAGTGATCTGACTGCTTATCTGCGGAGACATTTTCTAAATGTCAAACTTGTTGAGAGCCATGACAGACGTCTACTGTCACCGAGAACAGTCAAAGCTGACACCTTCATTTGACATTTAGCACCCTCTTCTTTTCATCCTCTTCACTTTCAAGAGATATGAAGGGATTATCAGCATGCACGCGATGGCCTGGGTAGTGGTACAGAAAGAAGGATAGTGGCAGATTTCAACTGTAATGTCTGCCTTTTGTTTTATGTGTGTCGTTTGAGAGAAAGGACCCAAGAGAAATCCAGAGAAAATCTATCTTGAAATACAATACTGGGAACAGATACAGTAATAGGCTTTAGAAAGAGGTGATGGTGAAATAAACAGAAAAGCCTTTTAGCTCCAGTAGAGGGACACTTTCTGAATGCCTTAGGGCCTCTTAGAAAAGACAGTGACTTATAGAAAAAGGGTAAGAAGTGAAGTGTAATATTACAGTTTTTCTCTTTTCTTCAGGCTTTTTGACTACCACGGCAGAGTGGCACCCCCACCAAGAGCCGTGATCCCCCTCAAACGCTCCAGGGTGATCGCTCCCTCCTCCCGCCGCGGGAAGACCTCTTTCCCCATCAAAACATCCTCCTCTTCCTCCTCTTCATCCTCCAGACCTCCCACATCCTCCTCCGGGCTCAAACGTACGTACAATAAGGTGATTTTTACTTATCTTGTGTTTACACTCAGCCACTCAGATTTTACTTTATTTAATTTTTATTCTACAAAAGAACACTGCCTAATTACGCTAATGGCATTCTGTCCTTTTTTAAAACAAAAAAAATAAAAAAGAAAATGAAGGCTTAATGCAAATGTGAAAACCATGGCTCTGAGAGGAAGAGCGGTGGCATGATTCAGCTGTGCTACTTACACCACGCCACTATAAAAAGCCATTTAATTCACTCCAGCAGCTCAGAACAAGCCACACTGCAATGTAGAGCAAAACACTAAATCGCAAACACAAATATAATCCGAGCTTTGCGAGCGGCACCCATTCAGCAAACAGTGTTATTCCTGTCACCCAGGATCCATCTGGATCTCATTCGCTCCTCTGATTAACTGGTGATGCATTATAAGGTCCTAAATGTAATTAATGTGAGATTGGGGCCATCTCTGTGGAGCTGTGGTCAGCTGTGTTTTCCTAAACGTTAGTCTCTATCCGTAGCCTGTGTAATTGGCTACAGTGTTTATTCCATTGTTGCCTGTCTAGGCCGGTGTTATCAGCGCGAGCAGCTTGGTGAGGTCTGTGAGGAGGACCCAGTTGCAGTTGGTTAAAAAAAAAAAAAAAAGCCCATCTCCCATCCTCTTTTTGGACAGAGTCAATTAATTCTCTCCTCTGTCTATGCAGTGCTGCTGTATGTTTGGGAGACTAATTCGCCCCTGCCAGTGCTGTGAAAAATCACTGTTTGTATTGACTTTGGCCTAGATAGATTGGACAGCAAAATAAGGTTGTCCCAACAGCAGGGCGGGCCAGTACGGGCAGCTTTTAAACCACTTGGGCTGCACAAGCAATAATTCACTTGAGGGGGGAAAAAAGAGAAACAGCTGTCAGATGCATGGATCATAGGGATGAATACATTTTATGTTTTCTACATTAAACCCTCTTTGACACACAGTAACTATGTTTAAATGCACAGTAATATTCCATATTATTCTGGATATGACTGAATTCTGAATTTGATACAGGTCTGCCTGCTGTGGTAGTCAATGTTAGCGGAATACATGGTGTCTGGGCGTACACTGGTTACATTACATGCCCATTGTCCCCACTATCCAACCAATTTTGCTTGTTTTAATACTTAGTTGGACAATGGACGCTACACTTTTTAAGTGCTCTGTGCAGCAGCAGCTAAGTTGCAACACAAAGTAGTAGATGTCAGATTTCACTCATTAAGTGATGGGAGTAAGGAGAGTTGACCGACAAGATGATGACAGAGGATTTGGTGTCAAAGTGAAAAACAAAAGTTCCTATTTGGGAATATTTTGGATTTAATCCCAATGCCAACAGGAAACTGCAGCTCACTGTGGCTGCTCCATTTTGTTTCATTACTTCCTTCAGTATTTGAAACTGAGGAAACTGTAAACTGTACAAAAAAAAAATGCTGAAAATGACTGTTGTCTTGTTTTGTAGATGGATTTTTGATGAACCAGAGTGGTAGTGCTAATCTCACTGACAAACACATTGCATTTCCTGTGACTACTTCATAATTCAGTAGTTAAGCTTTTAAGGTTTTAATGCTTTTTAGGAAATGATCGGTTTGCATTAGCAGTAACTTAATACAGTGCTCGAGAGATGTTGAGTTGGTTAGGATGAGGGTAATGTATGTAATTTAATATGTGAGTGTTATCAGTAGAGACAGAAGAATGAAGTAAAGATAATATCTAATACAGAATATGAGTGTACAGATTAACAGATGATTTGGGCTGATTAAGATGTAAAAGAAGTCTTGGACACCAGAGTGAGATTTTTTTTTATAATCGAGGGACATCTGAGCGGCAGCAGGATAAATAGGAGTCCAGACACTGGGGGTGCTGGCTGGTGACACTGAGGCTGCTGACTGCTGATGCGTATGAGGCTGAAGAATCCGTAAAGACTAGGTGGTGATGGTGAGGTGGATGGCACATAAAGTGGCAGCAAGAAAGAACTATGGCAGAGGGAGAGAACCATATTTAAAATGAGTTGGTTGATTGTGAATCAGCTGATGACACCATTGACCTACCCAGACAATGTCACCTAGAGATAGTGAGTGAGCAGACATGCAAGGAGTAAATGGCAGGGTGAGAAAGAAACTTACAGCCTGAGCATGACAAGTATTGTCTTCCTGACCGAACATTAGCTAGAGCATAATTTCAACATTGCCTGGTTAGCACAAACTAACACAGCAACTGTGGCTAATATCCAACACAGAGCTGTCAGACAGTCCCAACAAACAATGACAGTGAAGCAGTTCAACTTTGTCTTTAAACCTGTTAATAACTGTTAGATAACACTAGTCATGTGATGCTAACAGTTAGCATCACTGTTTAAGTGGGTGGAGACTCTCATCAACTACCCCTGGCACAAAGCACAGCAGGAGCTACAACCTATATAGTCTGAGGTGTGGAAAGGTCAAATGCAGTGTATTGGACAGAATTGGCAGTTCAGCGAGATGCCACCAAAACATTTCAAAGTATGGCTATATTACACACCACTTGATATCTAGTGAAGTACTCTGTTGGTAGTGGTATCACTGTAAGGGTATTGATATTGGTACTGGTACTGTCATTTTTTGGGGTGGACAAAGAAGTGAAAAATGAGCTGAAAAGTGTAAGAAATTGGGTCTTCATTTGTTTCTGAACATATTAGGCCACAAAATCCTCTGATAAATACTGTCTCAGAGTTATGCTATCTTACAAATTTGACATGTTTGTATTTCTGTTGTTGTGCTAGGTCAAACAATCATGTGAAGTAAAAGGAAGCAAAACACTGTGTGCATGTACGCATCTATTCCAACTTGCACACACTATATCTGGTATTGCCTTTTTCGCCCCTGAAGAGCCCTTAATTGAAATGCAGCAAGCGATTTGTCACAAGAGCGACAGGCCTATTAGATATCGCTCTCTGTCAGCCGGGGTTAGCCAGTGATGCTTTATTGCTCTGCTAAAACCCAAACACTAAAACAACTGCCAGGCCCCGCACTGGTCAAGGAAACCATTTCATCACCTGACGGCAGCCATATAGCAGGAGGAATTATGAGAGAGGTGTCGTGGCAGCCAGCAGCATGAGGAGAGAAGTCGGGGAGACAGGGATAAGGAGAGGCGGAGGAGGTGGTGTAATTTTCATAATGGAGGAGACGGCAGTGCAGGAGCACGAGAAGGGCCGAGACTTTCTGCTGCAGTAAAAAAGCAAAGAGAGAAAATTAGGGGTTTCAGATACTAAAACGAGGCTTTCATTATTTCACTAAATTAGGGTTTTGGAGTTAAAGTGAAAGTTATTACCCCTAATTATCTTTGGTTTCAAAATAGTAACATAAGAGATGATTGTACTTTTAAAATATTAAACAGTCAGCAGTGACTAGTTTTAGGGGAATAGAGCACTTCCTTCTCTCTTTTCTTTTAAAAACTGTTAGACCCATATCCATGACTTGATTTGACTCTCACTTTTTTCTATACTGTGTGTAGAAATCCTGGTATCTTTATATTATTTCTTGTCTCATTTTAAAATGTATACATGCTTGAAAATTCATTGATCCTGCAATATTATAACTGCTTTTTAAAGCTGCATTAATTGATTTTATTGGCCTCTTGGGTGCAGAGGAATAAGCTTTTCCCCCTTAAAAAGCTGTCATAGTGATTGCTTATTTACACATCTAGCAAACAAGCAGGCTTTTTTGGAGTGGTATTTTTTGGCCACATTCTCACTGCCAAGTGGTCAAATACAACCACTTGGTAAGTGGCCTTGCGTTTCTAAATATATAGCACTAGTTACCCATCTAGAATCTATGTTTGACATGTCAGTTTCTGCTCATTACATGCATACAGCATCTTTTCAAAATAAAACTACTTTAGGTTCAGGCAATGAAACTACTTAGTTAGGTTTAGGGAAAGATCAAGGTTTGGCTTAAAATTACATTGACTTTTGTTTTTTACTCAGGACATGAAAGTCCTGTGTTTGTTTGACCAACACATTCTTAATCCCAATGTGTCAAAAACTGATGTTTGCTTCCAACTATGATGCTTTGGTACCTGGTCAGGGATGGTGTGTCTATTTAATGCTTGTTATATGCTTGATATATAGTTTACAGGTTCAGAATTACAGTTAAAACACTTTAGTTTTAAGTTTACTTCCTACATACAAAAGTATGTGGTTAGGTTTTTTGACTGGCTTTTGATACTGTTTTCATGCGTTGATTTCCTGTATTAAACCCGACTTTTATTAATTTCTTACTCTGCTCTGTACCTTCAACTTTTTGCAGTTTATCTGGTTGTTAATTAAGCCTTTTATTTAACTTAAACATGAACAGTCTTCTTGGTAAAATTCTGGAGTTTGTTTGACCGATGCAGACTTTCTTTCTTTCTCTTTATAATACATCAGTTGCTCTGAGCATTTAATATTGCCACATTGCTCTATTTCTTCTACAGTCTTGTGCATCATATCAAACACTAAGGGGCGTGACCAAGTGTCAGTATTTGACAACCTGGAAATCACAATGGGTTGCCATTTTATAAATGTCAGTATAAAATTTACTCTACTTTTCAGCTAGCTTAGTCTCTGTCAGCTCTTGAGAAGAACTATCTGGCTGTTTAGCTGCAATGTTTAAGTCTCTTCACCAGCTAGTTGCTAATTTTGTTGTATGATATGTCAGTTTATCAAAGCATTTTTATTGAAACACTAAACTTGCTGCATCTGAAAATGATGCTGAGCAGAGAAATCCAAAATAATAAGCTGATGCATATGTATGCAAACAAGTTTCTGTAGAGCTGAGGGCAACTGCAAAGTCAACAACTTTCCCATTACACATAGTCAATTGTTTTTTATTAAAAAGAAAATTATTGCAACTTTAAACTCTCATAAACTGAATTCTGCCTTTTATGTGGTGTTAAGTTGTGGTGTTGTTCATTATATACATTTTTGGCAGCAGATTTTACGTTTGTGAATGCTCTTCTTTGCCATGTCTCGAGTTATTTAATCTCCATGAAACTACCTATTTTAAAGTTCTCTGTATAAGTATAAGTAGAGTATAAACACCAATACTGACATAAACATAATGGGCGAAAACCATTGGAAATGCTTTGGTGACTCTCAGTGGCCCGGTGTTCACAGAGATCAGTTGAAAGCCTCCCGCACATGAGCACAATTTATCAAGCTCCCTCGATTCATCCCCAAAGGGAAACATTTAGCAAGAGTCTGTGATGTGTGAAGAGGTGAAGAGGAAGCAGAGATAAATAAATCTATAATCACCCAAAGCAGTTGTTAGCCGACTATATTGGAAAAACGATAGTGTGGCCAATTGGTTCCCTGCGCTGTAATGAACCTCTTTTGCTTCACTGAAAGGAAGAAACACAGCTGAAACAAAAACTCCCCCAAATGACACTGACTCACTGTTCTTAACTGCTTTCTCAAGATGTTTTCTGTTAAACTGCAAAGTCTCAAATCATTTGAGACAGTCAAGTCTCTCATCTGGCAGAGCAAGTGTAACATCAGATCTCAGACTTTATTATGTAAAACCAATAATTTAAATGCAGTGCAAGCTGTGAGTCCGACTGATAATCCAATACATATTTTTTTGAGATTTTCCATCATTTTGTCACAAAGACTTGAGTGTCTTTGTTAAACTCTCTGGTCAAGTGTTTAGGTAGTCAAGTCTCAAATAAGCCACAGTGCAACTCCTCATTTTTGTGACTCATGTCCAGCTTGAGTTTATCTCTCAAATCTCATGTCTATAGCTCTGCTCATACAGTGACATTGTTGGTGGTGAGTTTCCCATTCGGTTTCCAAATTCAAAGTTCCTGTTTTTGTGATATTCAAAACCCTAGTTCACATCCACACAGGTATTGTCAATCATTTTGGCTGATTAGACCTCTCATCACATCTATGTGGTAACATACAGACTGATTAATTTACATCTCATATCATCTGACATCTTTCCTGTTGTTTTTATTGCACATGAGTAGTATTTGCTTTTTTGTTTGTTCCATTTAACCTTTATTGCCTTTACTTAATTTTAATGTTGGTAGCTGTTTAAGCATGCCATCATATTAATTAGCACAAAACAAATAGTATAGTTGAGGCTGATGGAAACGTCAATAGTTTTCACAGGTCATAAAGCAATATATGACAAATTTAGATTTTGACCTGCTGAAGGCACTAGAAGAAAAGACAGGACATCTTAAACATCCTCAGAATTCATGCTTTGTGGACTGTGGATATCTATATCACATTTCATGTCAATCCATCCACTAATTGTTGAGATATTTCAGTCTGGACCAAAGTGGAGGGCTGACTGACTGACTGACCACCTGACACTGCCATCCCTAGAACTATGCCTCTACTATGGCTAGAAACCAAATAAATCTCCACTATTCACTTTGTGTTTTGGATAAAGAAACATTTGTATCTAGACAAACTGTTAAAAGATGGAATATTGCAGTGCTTTCTTGCTGATCTCATGTAATCCCCACCATAGATTCTACCAACTACAAACTGAGCAGAGGCCTAATCATCCATATTGAGTGAAAACACCTGTGTAACTGTACAGGGCCCTGTTTCAGAAAGCAGGTTTAGTGAGAACTCTTGAGCTTGTTAACCCTGAAATGAGGGAAACTCTGGGTTTTCAGTTTCATATAGCCAGTCCTTTCAAAACAAACCAAACTCCTCTTAAAGCAGACCAAAAAGTGGACCAACAGAAATGGGACTCTGTTCTTTTTGCATTCACATTGTCAGTTCATTTGAAAGAGGACTCAGCTCTCTCTCTCTGGTCATGTTCAGCTCTGATGGTACCTCAGTTCTCTCTCTGTTCACACAGTCAGAGACCTTTTAAGGTAGGTTGTTGGAGGACCTTACTGGGGTGTGGTGGTGTTGAGGCCAGCAACATTGGAGTTCTTCCTGAAGCTGATGGAGTCAGGAAACAGCGATGACCACAATGGCGATGAACTGTCTTTGCAGCCAGCAGTGTTGCAATTCTTCTTGGACACAATGGACTCAGGAAACTGTGTCAGAGGGGATGGTGATGAAATGTCTTTGAATGATCTTGATTTCTTTTTTCTAATGAGGGAGGTGGGCTGGGAGACGTAGAGGACTCTTTAGGTGAACTGTAGCTTTGAATGTTGAGGAGAGATGAACCAACTGGGTAACACAACACAGGGAGACTGTGTGAAGACTTACTGGACTCGCTTCCTGGATGTGCTTTGGATCGTGGAAAGCAGGGTTACGGGCACGGAGGTTGCTGAGACGTTTTCAGTGTGTGGGCTGAAAACTTCGGTCAGAGTGTCTTAATTGTAACCAAAAACATCATTGTCCAAAGGGGATAATGAGATGGTGACCATGCTAAAGATGAGGTGAGTATCACATTAAGGACTACACTCAATTTAGATAGACCAGTCTCATTGAGAGTGTGTTTAGGGTTGCAATGTTTTTATGGAACACTGCAAAAGAACAAAAGAAAAGAAAACAACCAACCAACCAACCAACTAATCAAACAAACAAAAGAGCAAAAGTACAAAAAAATTAAGAACTTAAGACCAAATGTTTTTGTTTTATGTACCCTATAAATAGTGTAATACCTGTAAACGGAACAGTGCACGTGCAGAAGGGAGCATGTGGGTTTGGAGAATGGCACAACTCCTGGCAGAGTTCAATGTGATAGTAGTTAGCAGGAGGAAGATAAAGCTGGAAACTGGACTCATCTGACCACAGAATCTTCTTCCAATTCCTGGCTGTCCAGTT
>JAPZEB010000013.1:6875933-6886858 GCA_029783705.1 Chaetodon striatus | reverse complement strand
CTGAATGTTCCTCATCCTGGTGATCAGCACATCTTGGTGATGTTAGTACATACTGAATGTATTTCCATTGACATCCCCTTCAACTGCAGAGCAACACCGGCACACAGTCCCATTCTTGTGCATAGCTCTCTTTCCGTTGCTGTAGTAGCTGACCGGCACACTGGGAACCAGCAGGTGGGTCCTCCAGTTCCGGTGTATTCATTTGCACTCGTCATTGTGACTAAATGGCACGCCATTTTGTTTGTTGTGCTAACCTCGATATTCGTTTATTGTCTTACATATCATAGGCCCACAAGTAATTAAGTAAGTGGAGTAAAAAGAACAATATCTTCCACTGAAATGTAGTAGAGTGAAAGTATAAAGAATCAAATAGAAATACTCAAGTAAGTACAAGTATCTCAAAAGTTACTTCCCCCTTTTGTTTTTTTCGCTCTCCATGAAGGCAAATGAAAAAATCTAGAGTTTTTAAAACAGAAATGAGGTCAAACATACATCATGCATTACGACTTGTATGGCTTTTTCTGAGCCCTTTATATATCACACATACCAAACACTGCAGATCACAAAAAAGAAATCTTACATTCTGAACTGCATTGCCAAGGTTAACCGTATACAGGGGATGACTGATTCGATTCTTTACTGTACTAGTCGGGAGAGTTCATCATACTTTTCCTGACTTCTCCAGGCTAAGATGAGGAGAATAAAATGAATTTTCCTTGATCCATTCCAGCCTCATTCCAAGGCCAAATTGGCTATTGATCTCCGTCTCTTTGTCTATTAAGGGAGAGTCTTGCATGCCAAAATCGGTCACTGCCGTGACGGCTGCCCATATCTCAATGCTGATTGATTCTGTGCAAGCTGTGGTCGGCCGGGCCAAACCAAGGTTGATGGGAGAGGGGATGAGGATGATTGTCTGAGGTCGCTGTCAGCCCCGCAGTCGATGCACATGATCAGTAGAGCAGGAATTCACACAGGCCGATCCTTTTGCCTCGTTTCTTTGGCTCGACGTTAGCCACACACCCTCTGTGTTTCTGCCATCAGCTGAAAAGGAAATGGATACAGAGGAAGGTTATTCCCTTCATCCGTTTGGAGGGACTTGATGCAATCAATACTGGCAGAGTGGAATGATGGAGCAGCAGTAAAAAGCAGTGCAAAGACTTAGTCTGTGGTATTGTAAAGGAAGCAGAAGAAAGCAAAATCCCCCCACTGTGACCCAGTGAGAGAACAACAGTCGCTTTGATTTCTTTTTTCTCTGAAAGAGTTTTCAACTGTGCCTTGTGGCTTTCACTGGTTTGAATGAGAGTTGATTGATTTTCAGAAATCCCCCTGAACTTAAAGCAGTTTTTTTTTTCTTTTTCGCCTGTTCAAATCCAACTATCAGACAAGTTTAGACGTGTGATTGCGAGAACAGTGATTTTCCAAAATAGTTTTTTTTACACAACATATGGATTTTTGGATGTAGCCTGGCTCCTGGTCATTTGAGGTAACGCTAAAGACTTAGCAGTACTCCTCCAGCGCTCACACTTAGGTTACAACAACAAAACCCTGATTAATGGTAATGAGAAGAAATCTAATCTCATCCAGATATGTGGTTTATTAATTTCCAAGATACAAAACCATGAAATGAAATTAGCTTGTGGTGTTTATTTGATACACCAAGTGATATTGGATAATAACATCAAACTTCAATTTCATATCAGCATTAAAACGTGGTGTGTTTTTATCTGGCTGGTTAATGCAACATCACTTAATTAAAAAGTCCTGTGAGGAGAGAGCCCAGTGGACTTAACTGTACCTCACTTCTTCTATTTAGAGTGTCTTTATAGTTTTTAATCGACTACCTCTCACAGAGAAATATTGAACTGTTTACCCCACTACAGAACACTGTAAAATGCAGTAACAGTAAAAAACAACTAACACAATGTTTCAAAAATAATACTCATAATATATAATCTGCCACTAAAAAGCAGTTGTTTTCTGTATAGTGAGTTTTAATTTTGACACTTTAACAGCATTTAAGTGTATTTAGTTGATAATACTTGAATGCTTTTCCTTATTTTCGTTCATATATGTCGAAGGGTTTAACCGTCAAAACCACCTAAATGGATTTTTATGAGAGCTGTGTGTGAGGGAACAATCAATTTGTGGTTTAATATATTTTCACTATTTGCATAAATTGACATGCATTGCATTTTTATGATCCATCTCATTTTAAAACAGTTTACTTAGTTTATAGCCCCTGAAAATTGGTTTCAAATTTTATGCATTTGTCACGACTAAATGAGCAAATAAGAAGTTAAAAAAAAAATCTTAGGTATTATTTGTGATTCATTTATGCTCAAAAACTCAACTAATGCGTTTCATCAGGACTGTGTGTTATCATGTGTGTTTTAGAGTTGTTTAAAGGGTAGCTTCTGTAAAACTTAAATTAAAAGCAGAGTGGCAGTTAATTGCCATGTCAGTTTTAATAGCCAGACATGGCTACATAATTTGACCAATAAACACCAGTCCTATTAGACACTGGTCTAGTTAGCAGTGATGCCGCAAAGCAGTTCATTTTTATAGAAGTTCTTGAGATGAGTAAAATCTCTTATCGTACAGTCCAACAGGTTGTCAGCTACCCACCTGAGCGCACCTTTAGGTTGGGGTCAGCTGCTTAAAAGGGGTGCATAACAAATATAACTGTTTAAACCTTTGTTAATGTAGTAATGCTACACTTCATTAGTTTGGTTAGATTCTTTACAAGTGAGTCGTTCAGTTCATTTTACAGACACCATGGCCACCAAAGACTACTGTAATTCATTCAGATTTACCAGCCTGGTAAATGAGAGACGAAAAAAAGGTGTTGATTTCCTACCTCTGAAGCAGTCATGAAGTCTGAATTTGTGTCCATTCCTAGCTTACTTAGCCTTTATGCTCGGCTGCCGAATGCAGCTGCCTCCCTTAATACTGGAACAATTTCAAAGACTGTTGTTCACATCAGTCTCTTTGATTAATTTACATGGGGAAATAGGGTGCAGGTTGAAAAATGCCAAAGTTATCCTTTAAGTAGCTTACAATGCTACATGTAGCCACATGCTAACATCAGGGACACATGTAAACTTGGATTTTGATTTTGTAAACTTCTCCCTGATTTCAGTTTCAATTCCTTTTTTAATTATAAAGCCCAGTATCACATATCACTATGGGCTTTACAGCATATGACATCCCTCTGTCCTTTGGATCATAGTCCTGCTGGAACATGTCCGCTTGTGCTTAGAAGCTTTTAGTGGCGATTTTTAGAGACTTAGAGACTTCAAAAATGCAAAAACATTGACCAATCAGAGCAGACTGGGCGTTTTTCTGGAAGGGTCCTTAAAGAGAAGGGCACTAAAACAAAGCATTTCAGACAGGGTGAATACAGGTACACAGACAGTATGACATTTAGGCATGTAAACATGCTCTAATGAAAACCTCAAATACAAATATGAACCTGAAAATAAGCATTATGGGTCCATTTTAAACCTGCATTGACTGTTTATTATTTTCCTATTAGGGTTCAGCAGATAACAAGCTGTAAACATAACACTGATATATTATCACCTTGAGAATGTTGCATGGTGAACTGTTAGCAAACAGAAGCCAATTAACACATCAAGCAGACACATAGCAATCACATTAGCATTCATTAGTATCCATTTTGAGTCTTTTCTGTTCACCTGGCAACTGTAAGTACAATATTCACTTATCTTTTAGCTCTGTTTTGGTCTCCACCAACTTCTGAGGGAAATATCTGTGTAAATGCTCTACCGTGATCACCAGGTGGTTGCTAATTTTGTCTGTCACAGTGGAAATGACATTAATGAGAGCAATAACTGTGCCTCAAAATAAACAAACAAACAGAGGTGAGAAGAGCTAAGGGAAACTTTAGAGTACTGTTTGTGGCTTCATCATCCAAAGATGTTTCCACAGTAAGCATAATAGTCATTCTACTCACAATTAATATTTTAAAAATGATAAGTGCAGCTTTAAATTGAAGCTATTGTGTTGCTTTTTCGGGTGTGGTCAGGTCTTGTCCATATGTCATGTTCTCTGTTCAGCTATTATGATGAAACATGTATATTTTTTTTAAATCAAAACATTTCTCTTCATCTAAAGGATATTTTATACATATCTATACATAAACTGTTCAGAAAACATCAGTTAAAACTAGCACTATTAAAAGTGTCTGTATAAAGCTGTCACTGGGATGTAGCCTTGCTCACAAAGCACTCAGCAGGCGAGGTGGAAGGAAGGTGCTAATAGAGTATGGAAAAAAAAAAACATTTTGCCACTTTGAGTTTAATCTTCAATTACCTACAGCATCTAATAAATTCTTCAATCATTAAAGAACTTGAATCACCAAAAAATACCTTTAAAGAGAGATGTGCTGCCAGCTTAAATGTTTCCCTTGTTCAAGGTTTTGCAGCACGTCAAAGAAAAGGATTGTGTCATTCAGTGATGGCGTGTCTGTCGAAGCAAATGGGCTGTTTCTGAAATGTCAAACGAAACGATGCAACCTTTCTAAAGGTTAGGCATAACAAGGGAAGTCCTACTGTACAAATCCCACCACCTGACAATCAGTGTGGCCCCAACACAAGATTAAACTCCCTGCAAACTGACCAAAGGATAATAAAGACATCAGAATAGGACGCCGCTCATAAATTGACTCAGATGAGTCTTAATCGTAACGACAATATTAATGTCTGCTCCAAAGTATCAGTAAATCATGAGTTACGCTGAGGGTGGCTGCTGAATTTAAATTTTATCTCCGTGCATAATTTGATTTTCCCAAACAGCTGCTCGGGGTAATGTAGAGGACTTTATGGGAAGGTGATGGACTGAGCTACACAGAATCCAACGAGGGAGGAGGGGAGGGATCCAAGAGATGGCCTACAGCTCGATGTCTGGACTACTGGTCTGATTTAATGACTTTTTAAATTAAAGGATGTGGCGTGATCGATTCGAGGCCGTGTACGTGTGAAGTGGCTGCAGTTTTAATGAGGTGGGATTAAACCGGTGTAGTTGGAATTACTAAATACTGCAGGTCAAATACTCACATTACCAAGTCCAATTTCAAAACAAACGCGGCAGCAATCGCTTTGCGGTGTCACAGGGGGATAATGAGGTTTGTTTTCAACCTCCAACACTGCGGTGCCATGTTTGTAAAACACCTTGTGGAGGAATCAATTGATAAGTTTGGCTCTAAAACGAGATATTAACTAGTTGTGAACATGTGCTCTTACAAAGTGAGAGCAGACTAAAGCTGGTTTGATGACTACTTTAAAGATGGACTAATCAATATTTTTCAGCCCAGTCACCAAAATTAAATGTTGCCATTGTATGTTTCTGCAAACCACAGATAAGTTACACCTGTATTTTTCATATGTATCATATCAATATATTTCTAAAATAATAATATTATAATAAATTAATAAGATAACATGTATGAGCTATACATTTTTCACATCACGAGGAGAGGGGGATGGGGGACACGGTGACACTCAGACAGGGTTGGGGGGTAACGGAATACAATATACACTCGCTTTCTTATATATATATATATATATGTGTGTGTGTGTGTGTGTATATATGTATATGCAGCTGTTTTAAGGTTTTTGCCAATGAAAGAGTTGTAGGCTGTCAATACAAGTGACTGTAACTGTTTACATGACAACTTCTAAGTAGCACAGACGCTGTAATATGTTGCATTTTGGATAAACTCTCATTAATCATTAATTATTTTTCCTGCAAATGTAATGAGTAAATATAAACACAGCCCGGGTGCTCTGTGTGGGATAAACACAATCTTGATTATGTTGTGATATTTTTATATTTTGCAAAGATGCATGAAGAATTGATTTTCTGTCATCATTAAAGATAAAGTATTGCCTGACTTGATCCATCTGGACATAAACAAATCAATGTCAGGCGCTTGACTTCGGGTCATCACTTTCAAAGAGACCCACAGCCACGTTTTATGTTTTGTGTTATTACGATATTTTCTTTTTTTTTTTTCTTGCATACCATATCCCATTGTGCCCAGCCGTCTGATGTCTTTTCATTTGGATTTACTGTTTAGAATTGGGGCAGGAGGGTGGTGCAGTGGTTAGCATTGTCGTCTGTCAGCAAAAGGGGCCCTTATTTGAACCCTGGGGTGGGGGAGCCCTTCTGAGTTCGGAGTTTGGATGTTCTCTCCATACAGCGTGGGTTTTCTCCAGGTGCTCCGGTTTCCTCCCGCAGTCCAAAGACATGCTGGTTAATTGGCTCTTAATTGGCTGCAGGTATGAATGTGAATGGTTGTCTGTCTCTGTGTGTCAGCCCTGTGATAGTCTGGTGGGTGTAACATAGTTAACCCTCACCTCTCGCCAGACGTCAGCTGGGATAGGCTCCACCCCCCACCACGAACCCCAACAGAATAAGTGATTACGAAAAATTAATGAGTGATGCTTAGAATTCTGTCTCTGTAGGTGGTGCTGTTTGCTTTGTCAGTTTGACTATTGTAGCTAATGCTGCTCATCTCAAAGTACCAAAAAAGTACCCCAAAACTACACAGTAGTTGTTTTTTTTATTTTTTTTTTATTATCCCAGATAAACCACTGTCGCAGCCTCTAAAGGCACAAAATGTATTATTCCTGCTGATTTTTTTTCCTATCAGACACCTTGTTCTCAGAAATATGACAAGACTACTCAAAATGTGTTGTTAAATGGCATATTTATCAGAATTTGATAATAAAACAGTTTATGTGAGAAAAAGTAAATTATCTAACACTTTTACTTTTTTAATACTTTTCTATTTTAATGAATCTGTTTTGTATTTCACCGCTATTTCATTGTTTTTCAAACAACTCATTGTGTTGGAAAATGGCTTGTAAATGTCCTGTTTATGAAGACATCACACCACAGTCAACTTTATTCCAAATCCAATCTTGAGTTTCCACATATCAATATGTTGTGCGGTGTGAAAAAAGATGCTACATTGCAAATCACATTGAATACAAATGCATCTGCGAGATCATTAATAGCGTTGCAAAGATGTGCCAAATTGAAAATGGAACACAGATGGGTTTTCGCACAGTTCATTACTTAGATTGCCTTCTGAGAACACAATAGTGGAAATACAGTGTGTGTGCGTTGATGAGTCATGCGCTGTATGGGGAACAACAACTGTCTGCTGTGGCTCTGAAGACCATAGATGGACCGCTGTGAAGCAGACTGACAGTGCTGCTGCCTGTAGTGTAACATCAGTGAGTGCGCCTTCTCTTTTTGTTGCATGTTCACTGAAGAATAATGAATCCTCTGTGCTGTGGAGTCTGTAGATACAGTAGATCCTGTGATAGTTGTGGTTTTAATTGGAGCGTTGATCGATACCTACAGGCTGCTGAAATACAGAGGGTGCATCAAATGCATTATTAATTCAATATCAGTTATTTCAGGTATAATACTGACTTGAAAAAAGAAAACGCAGTTATTTTATTTCATAAGCAAAGGATTGTGGTTGTATCATTCAGTAGTAATGTTCACTAAGTTGCACATTTAGTCAGCAATCATTTCAGTTAGATGTCAGTCAGATGGCTCTATTTGGAATGACACTGACATTTAACACAAAACACAACATGAAGAAAACAGTCTAAACCAGGGTGTAAAACACAAAGTCCATGGGCCGGAACCGTTCAGCCATGGGGTGCAATCCTGGATGACTTTGAAAGTGTGAATATTGCAGAGGAGATTCAATAAAATGCACTACTATTCCCTTTTGCTTACTAGGGGGTTGCATTGTCCTAATAAGGGGAGCAGCCCCTATACTGGATTTGCTGTTATAGATCCCATGTGCTCATGTACAAGCAACGTGACAACATGGCAGAAAAATATTTAGTATGTCCCAATACATAGTACACCAAAAATACCAAGATGTTGTACTACATCTCGTCACATTTTGCAGCATGCAAGCCAGTTTGGTTTTGTGGTTATTCTGACCCACACTCCTCTGCGCAGTGGACGATACGTCACGTTGAATGAACTGCAAACAAGTCACTGACAGCTGACAGAAGCCGCAGTGATGGATAACAGACAAGTCAAGTGACTGATGACCAATCGAACAGTAATAGGAGAAATATTAACTGTTTAAGTGAATAAAATAATTTTAAGTTTAACCAATAACAGTTTCAGCTTTCAATGAATAGAATATTCAGTACTACTATCAGACTCATCAGGGCGGAAAATACAAGAACTTGCAAGGACAACCAAGAACAGAGAAAAAAGCCCAGATGAATTATTGGCAGGTTTGAGGAAGTGTGATGCAGCTGTGAAAGCTAGCTACCTTATTGCCGACAAAAAAGTATCAGCATCAAAGCCAGACTCTGAGGGTGAGCTTGTAAAGATATGAATGCTGAAAACTGAGACATATTGTTAATATTACACTTATTTCTCTTAAGACAACTGAAGCTATTTATAATCTGTTATGTAAATGGATTGCTTATTTATTGTGAATGTTTTCTTTTACTTCTTTACACTGAATGAAAGCAAAAAAATTGGAGGTGTTATTTCATGTTTTCATCCCAACTCGTCAAATATGGCTGCTTTGTCAGCAGACCTAAACGTTGAAATTTGACATGTGAGGTACCCTGCTGTGTTGGTTTTGGATGTTCATGGACAGCGAATCAGTCTTTTCAAAATAAACTTAACAACATAGGTAAAATGCCTTGTTTTTATTTTATTTCCTTAAGTTTAGGCAACAAAAGCACATCATGAAGTTTAGAAAAATCATCATGGCTTGGCTTTCAATAAGTACAGTTGTTATTAACATCATATAATGCCACGTGACATACGTCACTTCTGTTACATGCCACAAATACTAGCACACTACTTTGTAATTAAAATAACTTAATTGACTTTTGGTTTCACACAGGACACAAACAGCAGGCTCACGGGTGAAAGTCTAGTGTTTGTTTAATCCATCCATCTCCCCTCCCACCGGCGACTTTCTCACTCTTTGCACTTGCCGGCAGGGTTAAAAACTGCTTCCAGCCAGTGCGTTTTATAACGCCGCGGAAGTGCCTTTGTTCGTTAGTACCTCACAAGGATGTCCACTGACAAAACAGCAGTATTTATAGAGTTTGGTTGTTGCCCACTTTGGATCATACCACCGTGAAAAGTGTGCATGTGTGTCAGTATCTGACACTGAGCTCACTGATAACGTGGTGGTATGTGATGAGTTCAGAATGAGAATGGGCTGGTCATTTATAGATATATGAAATAGTTTTAGTGGTCTGGCCCATGAGATAAAATTGGACTGTGGTGGACTGTGGTCCATGAAATAAAATGAGGCACCCCTGGTCTAAAATATAAAACATTAATAGAGATATAAAGAGCCTTCAGAAAATGTTAAGACTTTACTTTTTCATATTTTATGTTGTTGATGAGGGAAAATGTTCGAATTAGTTTAGCATATGGCTGCAACATGAAAAAGATAAAAGGGTCTGAATACTTTCTGAATGCTCTATATATTTATATTACCTTGACTTTTCACCATCAAACTACTCTGTCAGCTTTTATTTTCAGAATAAAAAGATATTCTAATTCATGAGAAAACCTGCTGTATGTTTAAAATTCTAGTTTAAATGCATTGTTCACAGTCAAGAATGAATAAGAGAAAAGGTGGATCTGATATGCACAATGAAGGAAACACTTTAAAGTCTGTTTGATCATTTCAATGAAGTCACACAGTAGACTTCTTATTTTTGTATGTCATTTTGTTATGCAACTTTAAGAAAGCTTTCAAAGTTCTACTGTAGATAATATATCAAAATTCAGTTTTGGTCCAATGCAAGTCTATGGGGAGGCTGACGGTGTCAAGCTGTGGTTAATAAGATATTAAACGAGAAAATGCTTCCAGTCTCACAGTTTTCACTCTTCATACACTTTATAATACATCACAATGTTCCCACAAGCCTCCTTTTACCCAACGTGTAAAAATCTAACTCAGAGGAGTTACAGCTTTTGAGCATTCACCCTTAATTGATGGAAAGGGCACTGAAACTAAGGCTAAATCCTTCTTTACTTTCCAAAAAGATTCTCCCTGAATTTACACATTGAGTACACATACTATATATCTTTAAGTTCAGCTACTGTTGTGACTTACTGTAAAAATCTAAGGTATAAAAGCTACACTTTGCAGAGAATGACCTGTTGTTTTCAGTGTTGCCCTCTCTCTGCAGCTGACGCAGGTGTATGTCGTTCGGCTAATCAAACCTATACTCAGAAAACTGGAGCCTTCTGCAAAAGGTCGCGGCTTTAAACCTTAACTCTCTAGCTAACAATCAACAAAGATACTCCCACCACTTTACCGTACATTTGGAGCTGATTGAATGCAGACTTTTGGTTTCTCTGATATGCACTAAAGTCCTGTCCTTCAGCTACAGCAAGCACACTCTGTGTTCTTGCCTTTTCTATTTACAATGCAGTGCAGATACAAGGCACTACAGTAATGTAGCTTTAATAAGAGAAACACTCATCGACTTTGAGCTACAGAATAACCTCTTTTGACCTTTACTAAATGATTGTATTAGTGGGATTACTTAAGCTACAGTTATTAATATTTTTATTTCAACTATATGGATCAAATCACGACAGACATTGTAAAAGGGATTGCTCATGTTTTGATCCCACATACATATATCATCACTTGACTCCCATTTTTGCATCTTTCAGCTGATTGTTTTGATTTAACAGCACACAGTTTAAATATTTTGGTTCACTCTCACCACTCTGTGCTGTTTTCAGACGCAGCAGGCAGCGTTTTTCATCCAAGAAGCAATCAAAGCCCACAATAAACCCAACTGCTCAGCTCTAAAGAGCTGACAAAGTTATCAAGTAACTGGTGAACATAGTGAAGTATTTAGCAGCTT
>JAPZEB010000013.1:6834765-6862641 GCA_029783705.1 Chaetodon striatus | reverse complement strand
GCGTAGTTGTCCCTCCATTGTGACATTAGAAAGTGTCACATTTATCTTGCAAGTGTACTCTTCTTCAACATTTTGTTACTTCCTGGATTTTTCCCACATGGAAATTCTGACCAACCAAGAGCAGCTTTCTTGCACGTGGCATTTTATCTGGTCCGCTTATAAAGGCTGCCATGTGAACACAAACCAACTCCAGGAAATTACAGAACTTTGTAACAATATGAGTCCCTGATTCTGACCAAAGCAAGACAACTCTAGGTCTGAAAGCACCCTTATTTGTTTGAGGTCCACACAGTTTAATACATTCAGTCATACTTGCGTTTGGCCATGTCATCAAGCTAGTCTGTTGACTCTGTCAAGTTGCTGTCCATTAGTCAGCACTTAAAAAAAAAAAGCTCTGTGCTGGAAATTCACTGTACTTAAAATAAGGTGTTTTTTACAAAATTGACACATTCACAGTCCATTCAGAATGGACACACGACCCACTTTTGGACTGTGACCCACCAGTTGGGAACCACTGGATTAATATTATGTCCAACTATTAAAAACACCTTCATTCTCTGTTTAAGAAAGAACATTACCTGTTAAACAGGAAGTAAAACTGGCTGGAGGGGCGCTTTAAATACCTTCTGAATGCCAAATTCTGCTGGCAGGTTTAATCAAAGAAACACCACAATTACACCATTTATATCTCAGCCAGAAACTGTAAAAACAGACATTATTATAATGCACACTATAGGCTTCCAATTTAAAAAATCACTGTATAAGGTAACAAAAATAAAGTGTTTGCACAAACCAGATCCTGTAAGAACATTAATTCTGCCCTCCTGCATGCACGACAGTTGTGAAAAACCAAGGCTTTTTTCTGCTCAAGGATTTCGTTTTCAACTTTTGCCTCTAAAACATCAAAGGGTACATTATAAAAATCTAATTACCACGCCTATTTACTCACGTGGCCACTGTTGTGTTAACTTTTTCGCTCCTATAATGTTTCGTTGCATTCCCCTCAGTCAATCAGGAAAAGTATTTGTAGCCTTGGGAAGGGTCAAGACATTATAGTTAATAGCCATGTCAAAATGGCATTTCATTTCACATTTCATGACATGTGAATGACTTTTCAACCCTACAAACATCATAATTGCACATTTTTTTCAAAGTCAAGGTTGCTTTCCTTTGAAAAAAGTTCCCCATGTTCTCTTTAGACAAGCCTTTAGAAAGGCATTAATCATTTAAAAGCATATTTCATTAGGATGTTAAAGCTGATAATGCATGTCCTTGCCAACTAACAGCATTCGTGTTTATTCAAAAAAGTTGAGTAGAGAGAAGTTCAGAGAGAGGAGTATATCACCACCAAGGTTTTCGAAATCACTGATGTCTGGGTTGAGACAACTGCTGCGATCTGAAATGGCTGTAAAAAAGAAAATCTGCATAGGCAAACATGAGCAGACAACACACACACATGCACACACACAATTTCTGTGTTGGTCTCTCCTGCACAGACAAACACAGTGATTCTTATTTCTGTCACAGGGAGGAGTGCAGGTGCTGTAACCTTTCGCTGCTAGTCCTGTCAGAGTGAAAAACCCAGCTGTGCGGTGGGAATGACATACTGCAAATAGGCCTTCAGCTTCTTATTGGCATTCAGCGAGCCTCACTCACTCATACACACACATTCACACACTCACACACACATACAGAGATCCACTTCCTCGCTTGTCACCGTGCATATTGATAAGCCCATCCAGAGCACCATCTTGTGGACATTTCCAACTCTGGTGGTTGTCTAAAACGTCACTTTTGATTACATCTAATTAAACAACTTGCTAATGAAGTTCAATCAAAAGAGTCTGAGTGTGTTTTTCCTCTCAAGACACAATTTTAGTTATGAATCTAATTTATGAAAATCAATTCCCTGTTCTAAAATATAGCATCATTAGCATTGTTTGTCTCCATCTCTCACGCTGAGCCAAGTTCTTGTATAATTGATTGTTCTAAAGTTTGAAGTTGTATCAAAGGAATAAGTTTTAAAGCAACAAGCAGAACTCTAGTTTTATTTTTCCTTTGCATGACTTACAGCCACAGAAATGACTAACAACACTCACTGGCTCACAAACACACAAACTCACCCTCAGCCCCTAGCACAGTTACCCCCCACCAGCTCATGTAGATTACATTCAAAATTCAATGTCTGCGCGTGCTGGCATGATATCCGTCTCCCCAGGGTGTGTAGCGGTGCAACCCCACTGCCTGTGCTGTGGTGCAGCCATCTGGATCACGGTGGGGAGCACCTGACACCTTAACACTGCATCTGCTACACTCTCCTCGCCAATCGTCTCCAACTGAAAACCTTTTCCTCTCTATTAGAAATAAATGTTTCTGCCTTGAAGGTGCAGGTCTGATGCATTTCAGACCGAATCTTTAATGTCTATTGAGATTTCCTGTGATTCTGCTGTCGTTTTTTGGAACTTTTGTTGACGCTAAAAGGGGTTTGCTACCCTTTATCAGCAGCATCCTGCTTCATAGTTACACATTTATATTTAAAACTGCTCAACTCAATGTTTTTCATAATGACTACAGATCAAAGACTTTTAAACCCTCTGCAGTTCCCTTTGCAGTTCCCCCTCAGCTTCATGTAGCATTTTAGCATCTTTCAGCTCACTGTTTTGTTTTTTTTGTCACAACTTTAAAGGTTCTGTTAGCAACATTCAGAGCACTGACACAGCAGCAAACCTCTATTTGCTATATGAAGGTGTAGTGGAGTGATGGAAACCTGAGCAGAGAATGTAGTAATTCTACCCAGTGGTCGTTGATTAGGTAGATAGGTTACAGAGGAGGAAGTAGATATACTATCCAACATATTCCAACAGGTTTTTGGCTGATAGTTGGGTAACAACGACCAGAAAAAGAGGTGGCTTTACTCCGCTAACCTGCACATACCCTCCGCTACACCATTGACGCTACCTCATGTGTGTGTTGTCATCTGAGCTTCCCTGTGGTCTGTTGTGGTAGACGGTCCGGACACAAATTCATATTAGTGCATGTGTTTATCCCACTGGCTTTAAGAAATTCCCTTGAGGTATCATGTTATTCACAATGAGACAGACAAGGTCACAGTGACCTTGACCTTTGACCTATGACCACCAAAATTGAATCAGGTCATCCTCAAGTCCAGGGTTTGTGCCGAATTTGAAGAAACTCCCTCATGGTGTTCTTGAGATATGGCATTCATGAGAATGAGAAGGATGCAAGGTCACAATGACCTTGACCTTTGAACTTTGACCACTAAAACCTAATCAGTTCATCCTTAAGTCAAATTGAACATTTGTGCCAATTTTGAAGAAAATCCCTCATGGGATGGACGCAAGGTCATAGCTTTGACCCTTGACCACTACAACATGATCAGTTCATCCTAGAGTTCAAGTTGACATTTGCGCTAAATTTAAAGAAAATCCCTTACAATGGTCTTGAGATATTGCTTTCACAAGAATGAGATGAATGCAAGGTCACAGCGACCGTCACCATGAAAATCTAATCAGTTCATCGAGTCCAATGTGGACATTTGTGCCACGTTGTAAGAAATTCCCTCAAGGTATTCTTGAGATATTACATTCAAAACAAAGGCACAGACAAGGCCACAGTGACCTTGACCTTTGAGCCTTGACCATAAAAAACTGATCAGGTCATCATTGAGTCCAATGTGGACATTTCTGCCAAATTTCAAGAAATTCCCTCAAGGTATTCTTGAGATATCACATTCAAAACAATGACAGAGACAAGGCCACGGTGACCTTGACCTTGCCTTGAATATAAAAAACTAATCAGTTCATCATTGAGTCTAAGTGGACATTTTTGCCAAATCTGAAGTCATTCCCTCATGGTGTTCTTGAGAGATTACGTTCACAAGAATGTGATGGACACAAGGTCACAGTAAACTTGACCCTCAACCATCATTAACTAAAAAGTTCATTTTTGAGTCCAAGTAGACATTTGTACCAAATTGACTAAATTTCCTTGAGGTGTTCTTGAGATATCATTTTCACAAGCTTAGGACGGACAGAGGGCAAGATTGTCACTGGCGCAGACACGTAAAAAATTCATCTGTACTGATGTTGCCAAACTGGACACCATCTTAACTGTATTGGGGATGACTGTAACACAGCATCACAACTGAACCTGACCATACCACCCAGGACATAAGAGTGGTCGTCAGTAGAGATTTAAATTGAGTGACATGGTTAAGAAAGTTTGAGGAAAACACTATAGATGGAAAAAAAATCACTATCATACCTCAAAAGTGAGTCTTGGCAGAAATACTTCGACAAGTTTGAGACACCAGTTTGTCCTTTGGGCAAACAGACAGGCATCATCACAGACCACGCACACGAGTCTCATGGTTCTGTCTCATTTCTGATTGGTGCAATTTGACATGTTGCAACTGACCCAGGTCTCCCCTACTCCTAGTGACTAGTGGATGATAATCGGGTGGACACTTGACCACAAATCAATCATATGGTTGCTCCCTGACTGCCAAATTTGTAAATAGGCAACAAATTCATCATATCAACTTCTAGTGCCATCAGTGTTGTTTACAGCTCGTCTCTGCCGCCCACAGAGGTCACAACAATTACTTCCTGCAGGTCTAAGCTTTTCAGTGTCTGCACATTCACAGTGGAATAAAAGAAATCTTCATTCAAGTCATCTCACCTTGAAAACCTTCTTCTTAACTTGTTTATCTCCACATACATCGGTCTGTTTACCAGCCTCACCCGAGCTTTCACCTTTCTCCAGATGTATTGACCAACTAACTCAGTCAGAGGTCGCCATGAAGACAAGCAATCAGCCAGGCACTGGCACACCCATGACCTCTAATGTCAAGTTGCTACAACAGGATGCAGCAGCAGCATACTGATAACGGCCCACTGCTCGCAGGTGGAGCCGAAAAATCTATACTTCATCTTCAGGTGCAGTCCTAATAGAAATGACAGTGTGAAGCCCTGAAATAGATAGCTTGTACATACAGGGGTGGACGAAATATCAGAAACGCCTGGCAATATGATTCAGTCCAGTGCGGAAAGAAAACCGGCCTCAGAATGAGTTCAAACAACACCTCCACAAAAACAACAGCATTAAACATATTATTTAATGAAACTACATATGTGAATTTCTCATTGAAATTCTGGTTTTGTGAACTTCTACGTGAAATCTTAATGATTTCCATGAGGACAAAAGTCTTTGAAGCAAATACTTTCATCATTACAACCTGCTCAAGTCACAGTCATCTCCTTTGTGACTTCATTTACACCAAATACAAGGTATGAAAAGCATGAAAAAAAAACAGTGTGAAGACCTTGAACTGCTTTGCAAAACAAAGCGTATGGTAAAGAGCACACAGTTATGTGATTTTTTTTTTGTAAACGTTATACTTAAAAATAACGTAAATCACCTTTTAATATACAGATTTAAGGTAATAAACAAAACGCTGGTATTAACACTATTGAATATAGAAATTAGAGCTAAAAAAGATTACAAATTGATAAAGGATTTTCTTTTAATTATTAATAAGTTAAGCGATTTTATCAAGCAAAAATGTCAAAAAATTCTTTGCTTCAGTGTGCTCAAATGTTAAGATTTGCTGATGTTCTTTATTATACATGATAGTTAACAGAATATCTTTTTGTTTTGGACTGTCTGATGTTTATTGTAAAGACAGTTATTCACTTTTCTCTGATATATTATAAACAAAAACAGTCATCAACTAATCAAGAAAATAATAAGCAGATTTCTATACAAAAGACTTTTCATCATTACAAATAAAAAGCATCCTTTGTTTCTGAAACAATGAAACAATGTCAAGTTGACAGAGCACGAGTTTGTCAACTGATTACATTTCTTTGCACTGAACATACAGAGTGCTTAAAGGAACAGTGTGTAAGCCTTTAGGGGGGTTTAGTTGTATGGAGCAGAGATGATTGCAGACTGCAACCAGCTCAAACTTCTTTTGGCTAGAATTCCTTCAGTTTTCATTGTTCAGGAGGTTTTTCACAGGAGCTGAATTATCCACAGAGGTCTCTTCCTCTCCACAACAAACATGCCAGGTGATTTAAACCGGTAAAAATACTGAATAAAGCAGTTTCACATAAAAAAAATTTGTGAGAGCCAGTGTTTGGTTTGTCCATGCTGGGCTACTGTGGAAACATGGCAGCGCAACACGGCAGACTCCGCAGACAAGGACCAGCTCCCTCTGTTTTTGGTGATTATTACACTCATTTCTGCTAATATATCCCCCTAAATCCCACACACTGGACCTTTAAATTACACACAAGGTTTTACTATCACCCATAAACCCCTTTTAATTTTCAATGTATCTTCAGTCCTCATTTTGGCACAATGTGTCAAATGCATCAGAAGTAAACCAACTTTGTTTTTTCATATGTCCAACATGGAGGATATACAACAGCTGGTCACTGAGTTTGTCATCAGACTTTATAGAAGTCCCACTTTCATGGCTCACTATAGCTGAGAGAAGAGTTGAGCAGCACTGTCAACGTTTACAGATTCCTTTGGCGGCTCTCTAACAACCTAAAAAGACAAAAAAAAAGATCAATTATATCACGAGGATTAAAATGCTGGATGATGAATACGAGTTGTTTAAACGCTACAACTTCCTACCTGTGTTTGTTTCTTTGGTTCAGGAGCAACAGACTTGGAAATGCTATTAACGTCCCTCTGGACTTCTGTGAAGATTTGATTGAGGTTTTCCACCTTCTCATTTTTCACTGCATTGATCTGTGAAGCCACAAATTACCGTATGCTAGAGCAGCTGCACCAAACGCAACATACAAGAGAGAATACAAAACATATGCAAGAAAGCAAGAAGACAGAGATCTTACGTGTTTGAGCGTCGTTGTGACAGGTTTTGCTTTGTTCTTGTGCTTCATGTGCTTGTTCGCCACTTGAAAGACGTTCTTCTGCTTTTTCCCCTTTTGTTTATTCTTCCCCATGTTACCTAAGGAGAGAACAGCAGTCAGCATGACAGTCTCATGGGAGATTTCATTTCTATAACATAGTCTCTGTTTTATCATGTATTTTTTCTTTAACTGCGTTTCCTGCTCTAAAGTGATAGTTTCCACATTGATCACACAGGCTCACCACTGCTCTAAAAAGACTGATGCTGAGACTGTTCCAGGCTCTCCACATGCCTCCTACACTCAGCAGCCACCTGATTAGCAACACCTCTGTTTCCGCCAAAAGCTCACTCCTTGAGACAGTGAGTCATAAAACTTGAACAGGGTCAAGAGGTTCAGATGGTGTATTAATAAGGCTCATTAAGTGACTCTGAATGCGGCATAAATAGACGTCAAACACACCAATTTGTGTCGTTTTCCAATTTGCAGCTGACCTCCTTGCAGGTTCATGTACGACAGTGTCTAGACCGTAACCAAGAGTTGCACCATAAACAAAACAAACTCTCACCCAAGTAGTCTGACTGACAGTTGCTTGGGTTAGTGGAGGAGGAATAAAAGAAAAATACAAATTGCTTTTGAGAAATGCACCTTTTAAATTAATCTCATGCATTGGAAGCAACAGTAATGGTAATGATAACGAGCTTTACAGAACCTTTTAGGCCTATACATGTAAAATACAATGTAATGTGCTTCACACTTTAAACAAAAGGAAATTGTCCTACCACATGAAAAAGGAAAACAAAATTGAGATATATTGTATTATTAACTTACCACCTGCAAACGCAATGGTGAAATGTCACTAAATACATTTACTAAAATACTGTACTTAAGTACAATTTTGATTTACCTGTACTTTGCTTAAGTACTTCTATTTAATGCTCCTTTATATTTCCACTCCACTACACTTTAGAAGCAAATATTGTACTTTTTACATCACTGCATTTATATGACACCATTTCTTATTCATTTCTGTGCAAATTTGAATTTTAAATGCAAAACAAAAATCAACAAAAGACTTATTAGTATGGGTCAAGCTACCAGGTTTGATATCAAGTCATTAAAATTACCCAAACCTTACCAGTTGCAACATTACAGTGGTGTACACATTAATGCATCAATAATTATAATGAAAAAATACAATAAATATTCTGAAAAGAGCCAGACTGCAGTGTGAGTACTCTTATTTGTATTTTATGTTCATTCTGATGCAATAACTGTTTTATTTTTTATATAGGTAAGAGTCTGAATGCAGGACTTTTACTCATCAGATCAGTACTTAACTTAGAAAATTATCTTATAGGGTTTATTTTTCATCAAATAAATGGAACAAGTTACAAGAGGTGTTGAAATTAGACAGGTATGTGTCCTTAGACCATTTTAAGTTTATGCTAGATGATCTGGTTGTTGTGCAATGTTCCTGCTTTGGTAAATTCAGACATGTACATTATTTATTGTTTGATTTTCTACATTTTACTATGATGATGTATCCTCAATTCATTGCAGGTTGGATTATTTTTTAACTTTTTTGTAATTTTACAGTTTTTATTTCTGTTTATCATTCTCGGCAGAGATCACAGCCAGTTATGTATATTTATGGGTTCTTCATCATTTTATTGTGGTTGTTGTCATGTATTATGTGTCCTTTTGGCCCTCATGAATGTGAATTCAGGGCATTGTTGTAATACTAAAGTCTATTTTAGAATTCCCCTATATGAACAACAGTTGCTGATCTTTAAATACAGTATCTTTATATATAGTAATACTATTTAATTCAAGTACAAGATTTTAGCAGCTTCTTCTAACACTGGTGTGCAGACAATAAGACAACCTGACAGTATTTGACAGATATTATCATGTGCTGTGTAACAGTCTTATGTTTATCTTCACATTTAGTTTTTCAGTATGACATATTTGGGCCAAATTATGAGTTTTATTAATAGCTAAATGTAAATAGATACCGAGCACGTAACCTGCCTCTTTAAAACATTTAAAAGACACATAAACTGTTATTATATCTGTTTGCATAAACTTTAAGTCAACTAAAATAACTCCCAAACGTCCAGATGTTGTTGCCACCTTGCTGCCTTACTACACGCTACATAAGGCTATCCGCGCGAGCTATTTTCGTCACTTTCTGATGACGCTGATTGATTTTACTACATGGCATTATGTTTGACTACAAGGGATCCAAAATAGTGTGTACAGAGCAAAACGTTTACGATAAAATACTCAAAAACAGACCTTATTTTAGAAGCTTTTAGCAGGTGTTGATATCCTCCTGTGCTAGCAACTACTAAACGTGCTTTCTCTGTTACGTCAACGCGTAACGTAACAAGTACTAGCCAATCACAACGCGGTAGCACTGGCCAATCACAGCATAGTGGGGCGGGCCGAAGCGATGTTGTTGTAGTAGAAGAAGAATAAGAGGGAGAAGAAGAAGAAGAAGAAGAGGAAGAAGAAGAAGAGGAAGAAGAAGAGGACGAAGAGGAAGAAAAATAAAGTTGAATTGTTTTTTTAATGTTTTACCGTCTTAACAGTTGTAGATAAAGATGTAGAAAGAGGAAAACATGGCGACCAGAGTTTTGAAGCGAGCCGGCGTTTCAGACGAAACATGTGAGCAACTCAAACGACATCACATAGAAAGTTGTAAAGACCTGCTGTCTCTGACCCCTGTTGAGGTGATGCATGCCGCTGGGCTGAGCTACCAGAAAGCCTCGGTGCTGCTGCAGTCCGTCAGCAAAGCCGTCGCACCGCCTGTCATCACGGCTCTGGAGCTCTGGAAGCAGCACTCATGTTTCTCCACATCATTACCAGCTCTGGATAAACTCTTAAGAGGAGGCCTGCCCTATGGGACCATCACTGAGGTGACAGGGCCCTCTGGCTGTGGGAAGACTCAGATGTGCCTGATGCTGAGTGTTTTGGCCACCCTGCCAAAGACTGAGGGTGGTATGGACTGTGATGTGATCTACATCGACACAGAGTCTGCTTTCTCTGCTGAGAGGCTGGTGGAGATCGCTCAGAGCCGGTTCCCACACTTCTTCAGCAGTAAGGAGAAAGTGCTGCAGATGGCCGGACGGGTGCATCTATTCAGGGAGCTCACCTGTCAAGATGTCCTCAACAGACTGGAGAGACTAGAAGAGGACATCATCTCAACCGGAGCAGGTCTCATCATCCTGGACTCTGTGGCCTCAGTGGTGAGAAAGGAGTTTGACACAACGTTGCCCGGCAACTTGATGCACCGCAGCAACCTGCTGGGCCAAGAGGCCTCCACCCTAAAATACCTGGCCCACCAGTTCAACATACCTGTGGTGCTCACCAACCAGATCACAACTCATGTGAAGGGATCTGAGGGGGATTCTGGGTTTGTGACAGCAGCTCTGGGGAACACGTGGAGTCACAGTGTCAACACGCGCCTGATTGTCCAGTATGTGGACACACACCAGAGACAGATTCTGATAGCCAAGTCACCCGTGGCTCCGTTTGCTGTGCTGAACTACACCATTGAGAAGCAGGGCATCTGTATAGATGGAGAGGGCAGTCAGGAGACCTTGTATGATGGCACAGATCCTGGCCTTCAACCAATCAGGGTGCAGACTGGATTCAACTACAACCTGACCAGACCTATAGACTAGACTGACCAAACATTGTGACTCACCAGTTTGTATGTGTGTGGAGATGCTAGAAAGTGACATGGCCAGTTTATTAAAAGCAATACAGAATTTCACCTGACCATATGCCCTTATTCATCATAGACTGCAGAAAGTTAAAGGCATTATTTTGAAGGATGCTGTGCTTGAGAAAACAACTTCCTGTATTAATGATCAGAGACGCTGTGTTAACTTTGACCACATGTCCAAACTTTTTTGTCTTTTGTTTTAATAAAAATATGACTCTTATATATTTCATGTTCAATTTATTGTCGTTACCCACAAATATACCCTGAGTTTTTTTATCATCTGTGAATAAAAGTGAATAAAATGACCACTTCCGTTTTGGACATGGAGCCTTCAAAACAAAAGCACAGAAGTTCAAATCTGCAAGTAATTATTTTCTAACATCTGACAATACCACCCAATGTTTTGCACTACATTTTGCACCAAATTACCCTGTCACCTTACTACTGAAATTCATGGTGGGTCTATGATTTAACATTTCAAAAGTTATCCGTTTAGAAGTCACAAAAATATGACCTTTTGAACACTATATTCTAGAAAAGTCTTTATACGGTATACACTTAATTGTATTAAGATTAAATTAATATTTTTTTCCTCTCAGCTGGTTATGTTTATTTGTTTATCAAAGAAAAAGACAACTGGAAAAGACTCAACTTGTAGTCTCATTGAGCAACAGCAGGTGGCACCATCATACCACCACAACTGTGTTCCTCACAGCCTGACAGACTTTGTTAAAAACTTGAGTCATTTTACACTGGACTGGCCACTAGGATGCGATCAAACTGGTATGGAGATTTGGGGGAGAGACACTGAAAGGATAAAATGACCCTTCACCAAGACAATTCACTATTATTATTGTTATTATTATTAGCATTATCATTCAATTCTCATTATTATTACATGTACTTTTCTTGCAAATAATGACATGGTAAATAGGTTACGAATATGTGATTGGGCTGTGTCAGTCATTTTGGGTCAATTCTTTATCAGTAAACACAGAGTTGGCCTACTTGTGTATACCTGCAGCAGCACTGTGACTGATAGACAAATAAAGTACAGTATGTCTTCTGTTTTTATCTGCCTTGCTGTGCAACAGGCCAGATAACTCCTCTGTCTTAACCTTAGGTTTTTAAGACGCTAGTTGTGTTTTTCAGTGGTTAAAAATATTTGTATGACTTGCTTACAGGAAATAATAATTTGGTTTTTTTTTCATTAGTTGGAGTTCAAAGTGTAACTCTGAGAAAAAAAAAGCACAAGAAAAAACCACAAGACACTGATGCATGTTCCTGTTCCTTTTTTGGATCAAAATCCACAAGCTGCAGTGTTGAAGCCAAACAACCTTTGTTGCAATTGATGTTTAATTGCTTTATTGTTACAGCTATTGGCATTAAAGTCCATTTTTGTTAATTATTTTTCACTTATCTCTTACTCATTCCCTCAGTTATCCAACTAGTAATAAATACTCTTATCTTTTATAATAACTTTTTATATACCTAGGCCCATTTACCGTTAACTGTTCAGTTAAAGCCTGGTGTTATTACACCCTACAGTGATTCTTTAAAGTCATAGCTGTAGCCCACTTGCAGTTTGAAGGTGACACATATGCTGCACGCTGCTGCGTAATTCCGTTACTTCCTTACATGACATGTAAGTTAAACCCGTTATGAGAGGTGAAAATGCGCTCAGCACAGTCTTGGAGGAATATGATGCAGCTCATCATACTGCTGCTTGTCAACGAAGACTGCAGAAAGGGAGGGGAGGGGGAGGTTGGTGAGATAGAGAGAGATCCTCATTGATCCACAGTGTTGCAACGTTGCGGCGCATCGAAACTCCTCCCGGTCATTGCGCGGACATCATGTGGCCAACACCAGCCCAACACACACACCGCTCACAGGGGACCCTATATAAGCTCTGCAGCTGTCAGGTGGAGGACACTGGCTGCTTGTGCGCTAGGGGACGACTCGCTTTAGGGAATTACAGCTCTAGATTCTCATAGATCCAAACTGTAACAATGGCTCACGCTTGGGGATACGCAGCAAACAACGGTGAGGCGCTCATTGCACGTACACGCTATAATAATGTAGGGTTAACATTACTGTGGGGAATGTTTAAACCAGTCATACCAGCAGGCAGTGAATGAATGGAAGGACGGGGAATGCACGGGTCACTGCAGAGATTTTTATTTTTTTTAATTCTGCGCATTTTGGGGCTTTTTACGCGCGTTTTAAGCACGTCACCATCCCCAAATGCGCAAATTGTCTCATCAAAAAAACGCATTTTTTCAAGACTAACATTCTAATCACAATTGTATCAATATGTCATTTTAGGACCAGACAAATGGTGTGATAACTTCCCTATTGCCAATGGACCCCGCCAGTCTCCCATTGACATCGTACCCGGTGCAGCATCATACGACGCTGGGCTGAAGCCGCTCACCCTGAAGTACGACCCCTCCACCTGTCTTGATATTCTCAACAACGGACATTCCTTCCAAGTGTCCTTCGTAGACGACACCGACAGCTCAAGTTAGTGTGACATTAATATTGCATGAATACAGCCGCTCATTGGAGCCTTCACGGCTTGATATCAGAACCTGATTAAGAAATGTGCAGTGTAATATTTCGTTTTAAGCTGGAGAAAACACAACATTCTCCTGTATTTCCAATTATAATTGTACTCTTTGTAGGTATAAAAGAAGAGGTATACTATTATTGGTTTGCAAACAAAGACAGTCAAGGTCCTGAGGATGATTTATAGGCTGCGGCATTCAGGTTCAATGCATGGCTGTGCGTATTAACTGCAGCTCCCACAGTCTGCAGACTATCAGACATGTTAATAATATATTAATATTTATATGGATGCATGAGTAATGCGCCCTAGTTTCCAGCATTTAGTGATTAGTCAATAATGATCAAACAGGCAAAAATGGATTTTTATTTTATTATTTTTGGTGTTTTACATGCATGTTTTAATGAATGATTTTAGGCTGTAGGGGCTCCATTCAAAAGCCGAGCACAAAGCACGCAGATACTAATTGAATTGGTAATGCAACGCCCGGGTAAACCTTTCCCACGCCAACTCCTTTCTGCAGGCTGTGAGGTCAAAGCGCAGAAAACAAGGGTTACTCTGCAAACAAACCCTGGCTTGGTTCACTGTTAATGCGGCAAATATGCGTGGGAGTGAGTTACCATATAACGGAGGCTTGATTTTATTCCCTTTAGAATTAAAAAATTGAGATTGCATCGGTTTTTTCTTCTTTATTTTAATTACATTTCCATTTATGTAAGGTTTTATTTCAAAAAGAAAAGAAAAGAAAAATGTAGGGTTTTGAGGGATTTAGGATTTGGAGGATTTTGGATTGGTTGTCCTTTAGCTGATGTGATAAAGGATAAAGAAGAATATTGTTACGTAACCAACACAATCTAGTGCACACACATGAGGATGAAAAACAAAAGCACTTTTGCTGAGAATATGAGCTAGATGAGTTTGAGCCTCTTCATTCTTCCTTGGTATTTGACTTATTTTCCACCCTGCCCTTCTAAATAAAGGACAAGCTAAGTCTGCATGACAGCGTCATACATCTTGTCATACATCATGTGTGAGCGTGTGCACAGTGGAAAAGATGGATTGCTTCTTTATTTTTATTTTTCAGTAATCCCCCTGTGTCCTCACACGCCCTTAATTGTGTCTGCACCTTTTTATTATTTGAGACCGACTACTGAGAAACAAATATCCTGTTTGGTCCTGTTTGGAGTGGGCTGTGTGTGTGTGTTTGTGTTTGTCACAGCATTTCCTCGCACAGCACCAAAAATAGAACAATATACAGGATTATCTGCTACCGTTTCAGCTCCTCTGCATGCTGCAAATAGATCCATTATGTAACATTGGAAGGAGGTTTGATGTTAACAATACCTGGACATGATTTGGGACTGAATCTTCAATTTGACGACACAACAGGAACTGAGTCTGCCTCCATGTCTGCCACGGTGACACAAGTGTGTACGTGGTGTGTGTTTGGGGGGGTGTATATTCACATCTTGTTAACGTGTTCCTTGGCTTTTCATATTGTCTGCTCAGAAAAAAAATTTCCATCTACGTGGATGTTTAAAACTTTCCTATGAATCAGCACATCATTTTATAACAAGGTCTCATCATGGCTGACCACAACGCTACCCACGTTTAGTGTGGGATGAACTGATGGGAACTGTGTGTTTATTCTGCAGCTCTGACAAACGGACCGATCTCTGGAGTCTACAGGCTCAAGCAGTTTCATTTCCACTGGGGAGCTGCTGATGAGAAGGGCTCTGAACATACTGTGGCCGGGACCAAGTATCCTGCTGAGGTACGGATGCTCTGAGCCATTATGATGATCGTAATACTCAGGCAGCTATAGTCTCTGACAGATTGAGGTTGACATGCAGTAACGAGGAGGAAAAGGCAGATTAGAGTTTTTAATTGTATTTGTATGATAGGTAGTTAACATAGAAATCATTCTCTGACTCTCAGATTAAAGTTAGGCCCGAGCAGAGAACTCATTTTCTTTGCCTTTTAGGCTTGCCGGTTCACCAATTTTTTTAGCTTGTTATCTGTCGTTTTTTGCTTAAACTCAACAATTAAGCTACTTAGAGAACTCAGAGAATGTCTTGAGAAGTAAAACTTCAATCTGTGTGCAAATGAATGTAGTTGCAGGCTGTTCTCGTGCACTGTTTGTGTGTTTACCTTCGAGAAGGAATGCACCAGAATTTGTATATAACCATCATAATGATAAGCCAGTAATTCGTATATAACTCACGTAATAATGAAGGCTGCAACTACGTGACCAATACACTGACGAGAGTAAGGAAGGAAGTAGTATAAACAGGAACACTCAAACAAACACAGGACTTTCCCCCAATAGATAGGTGTTCAGGTCCCGTGTGAAACAAGTTAACCTTGAGTTACTTTTAGTTCACTTCAATTCAATTTAATTCAATTCAATTCAATTCAATTCAATTCAATTCAATTCAATTCATGCAGTAGGACTTCCCGAAGGAAATCCTTGTGCAAGAGAATACATCATATAACAGTAACACTAAGTACAATAACCGCAATTGAACACTCAACAGCTAGTAACAACCAGAACAACCAGTGGGTTCCCTGGGTCAGGGTCACTCACTGGGCCTATTTTTTAGAAACAATGGAGTGTTAAATATCTGGTGAAATATACAAATATACAAGATGAGATGTGTTTTCAAGGAACAAAACCAAAAACCAGTGCCAAATGTCGTCATGTCATCATGTTACGTTAAATACCTAACCTTACATTAAGTATGTAACCTAACGACACCCAACCATGTTTCTTTTTTTAAACATAACCTACATGACTGGACTCTCCTAAACAAAACCTATGTAGCTTTAGGTTAAGTTCATAATGTGACGACATAATTGTTTTCTGAACCTAACCTAACCTTATTGGTAGGGTCACTGATTTAGTACATATCACATGAACCATTATATGAGAATATGTTTTTGATTGTTCTTCCTATATACATTTTTGACTAAGTAATTGTCTTACAGCATTATGTTTTTGTCCCCACCTCTATGTTGATCAAAAGCTTTTTTGAAGTCAAAAGAAACTTGGAAAAAATCCATCCATTTTGTCTCCTTTTCTGTTCAATATCTACTGATACAGATAAGAAATGACAGAGTGTCCATGGCTCTGGAAATGGATCATATGTCTGCTTTTGAAGGGCTTTATTTTTTATTTATCTGTTTCATTTATTTCCAGCTCCATCTGGTGCACTGGAACACCAAATACCCAAGTTTTGGTGACGCCGCTAGCAAGCCTGATGGGCTTGCTGTTGTTGGAGTATTCCTGAAGGTCAGTAGTTAAAGCATGTTGTTTAGTATTACAGTAACCAGCACTACACAGTGCTATCCTTTAATGCAGTGGGTAATGCTGTTTGCCGATGATTATATAAGTCAGCCTCAACTTTATATTGTTGTTTTTCAGATTGGTGCTGAAAATGCAAGTCTGCAGAAGATTCTTGACGCCTTTAATTCCATCAAGACCAAGGTATCTTTCCATAAAAACCATATTCTCGTTCATTTAATGATTTTTGATAGGTATCTCACTGACCCGTTCTTCACGTTCTTTACTGTTTTCAGGGCAAGCAAACTACTTTCTGTGGCTTCGACCCTACTACCTTGCTCCCTGGTTGCCTAGACTACTGGACATATGATGGCTCCCTGACCACACCCCCTCTGCTGGAGAGCGTCACCTGGATTGTCTGCAAAGAGCCAATCAGCGTCAGCTGTGAGCAGGTACATATGGCAAGCTCACAGAGCCCATTCAGTGGGTAGCAGAAGCATTGGCTGCCTGCCCGTGGTCTAGAATAGCCCTGTCTGCAAATCCTCTCTTACTCTACGATCTAAATCAAGGGCTTAATTGTTCAGATTAGCTGAAAGGAGAAGAAGAAACCTCTGTAATGGGAGGAGAGGCAATACAGTAGCCTATTTCACTTTCAGAATGAAAAAAGAGAATACCAAGAGAACAGGGACAGATGAGAGTTCACACATGCTGTTGTGTTACCACAGAATTTCTGTTTCAGTGTGTGGGGAGTCAACAGGAAATGTCCACCCCACAAATGCATCACATACTGTAGATTAAGAAACTTAGCTTGAGTCAGTAGGTGGTTTCAACCATGACTGAGTAAACACTGTAGACATCATACCTGCATTTGCTGAGTATTTACTCCTAAAATTACCCCAATCATGCAGCTGAAGTGGATATTTGACTTCCAGCCACCCGGTAATCTAAACTAACAGCCTCCTGAGGCAGGTTTGTCCTTGCGGTTGGAGTCTTTACAGGCCATTTGAAAAAAAGAAGTAGGTGTCTCAAGGGTAAACATGTGAGACGTGTTGACACAACCTTTAGACTTGGTGCCTTATGAGGCCGGTCAAGCAGATAAATGACAAAGAAGTCATTCATATTAAGTAATAAATGTCTTTAGTCAATGGTTTCTAATCAGGTAATACACAATTAGCTGAATAATTTTGTCCCAGTTGCGCATTCTTACTCAGTGTGAATATAACACTCAAGTGGCTGTAGCAGTGACATTACCATGGACTCATTCATTAGCCTGAGTTAATGATAAATCCTTTAAATAGGCCACCTGACACCATGCTGTGGCAGCTGACTGGTTCTTCTTGCCCTGCCAGATTTTGGGAAACTTTTTTGCCAAGAGTTAGTTAATAAGATTGCCAAGAGTTAGTTAATAAGATTGATACCACTCCTGTGTTTATGTGGTTATTTTGAAGCTAACAATAGCAGCCAGTTAGCTTAGAATATAGATTTGGAGAAGCATTTCCTTTGCTAAGAATTTATGTTTAGTACAAAACACATTCAGCTTATAAAATGTGATGCATCATAGAGTCAATAAAAATTTGAATGCAGGACTTTAACTTGTATGTAGCATTACTGAAATACACTGGACAGTTTTCTGGCAACATTAGCTAACCAATATGTCTGCAACCAGTTTGACGCAGCATCACTGATTAGCATTACAAATAAAGACATCTAAAATTTTCACTTTAAAGAACATGATCACATTTATGTAAGTTAAATACGGTTTATTTGTTAGCTGGCATAGACTATCTGAAATTAAATGTGAACCGTAAATATGATTGTCTGATCCCAGTTTCCAGTTCTTTCTTTTTTTTACAGCTGTTAGCCGCTTTTATTTTCTTTTATGGTGATGTTTAGGAGGAAATCTAAAATTTTATGGCCCTCTCCTATCTATTTGTGCATCGTATTACCACACATGATTGCACCAGGGTTAAGATGCTAATCTTGTATTTTCTTGTGTACCCACCATATTTAAATAGTATTGTCATTGGTGCTGCCTGTGTTTTGCTCACCAGCAGCTACATTTTGCAATTCTGTGATGTCAGCTTGGCTTCCTCTTTATGACGGTACAGCCAGAGGGCAGCTAGCTTAATCTTAGCATAAGGACTAGAAGTAGTAAATTACCTCAAATTGTAGTTTTTACACTTCGGTTTATGTATAGATTTAAATAACAAGATACAACATTTTAATTAGTCATCTTTACATGTGCTGGTAGGAGGATTCATGCTAGCTGTTTATTCCTCTTTGCGGTCTTTATGCTAAGCCAAGATAAGCTAACCAGCTACTAGCTGTAGTTTTATCATTACAGTACAGACATTGCAGTCTTAACGCTAAGCAAACTGGGCTGCCAGCTGTAGCGCTGTATTTAGCGTACAGACATGAGGGCACTACTACTACTGCAATGTGGAAATTATGATATCTTTCGCATCATGGGGCCCTTACAGCAAGTGCACTCGAGACTTAAAATAATTTAATCATGTGACTCTTCTAGATCTTTTAAAAGTTATCACACAGAATTAATTGAATTCTGACCATTTAGCCATTTTGTCTGGGTTGTGACCCTCAAAAATTCTCCAGCTATTTACAGATATTTGTTTCACAATGTATGTTCATGAGCTAAAGTCTTTGGACCTAAAAGTTGCAATTCCATGTTTGATCATCATGTGAAATTGGCTTCAAGGCCTGGCACTGTTTTTGGGGCTTGCGTGAAAGTGGTATTGATCTAGTCATCTAACTCTTGGAAACTTAATAAGGCTATTTCCCAAAACTATTCCTTTAAGTATCAACAATACAATTGTTGAGATTAATTCCACAGTACAAGGCTTGAAGGCAGTGACTCAGCAGTGAGATGAGTGATGTGTTTGCTGAGTGACAGTCACAGGAGGTCAGCAGAAATGACTAACATAACCGTCTTCTCCCTTTTCACAGATGGCCAAATTCCGCAGCCTGCTCTTCTCTGCTGAGGGTGAAGCCGAGTGCTGCATGGTGGACAACTATCGCCCTCCCCAGCCTCTCAAGGGTCGCTCTGTCCGTGCTTCCTTCCAGTAATGCCCCCTCCCCCTCTTTTATGCCCTTTCTGCCCTGTTGCCCTCTCCCTTCCCCCTCCCTTTAGTCAGTTACCTCTCTTGCAGTAAGCCACAATGCAAACATATCGCTCTCCGTCCAGTTTTTAAAAGAAATGAAATTCCTGTGGCCCATTGTTTTTAATGCTGGGCTATCTGTTATAATTTATTCTTTAAGACACTTCACGATCGCTCTGACACGTTTACTGGGACTTAGCATTCAGTGCCAATGTTTTTAAAGACATTACACCCGTGTGCGTAGGTCTTCTATGTGTCAACAAACGCGACAAGAATGAAAAATGAAGATGAGTTCTAGTCAAAATGGAGCTCTCGAGCCAGCAGAAAGCACAAGCTAGTCATAGTAGGCAGGGGGGAGGATAAAACTGCATCACCATCTGTGAGGAGGGTAAGGTGCAGATAAAAAAGAGGCGCACACAAACACACAGGGCTCACACACTCCCGCTGCCAGTCTGCCTGTAATCTCTGACTGACTGCCAGCCTCTGCATCACAGCAGCTTAATGAAACGCTGCAGCCGCCTCCATCACAACCAATTGACTCAGAAAATCCCCCTCTGGCGCACACACACACACAACATGGCACGCACAGTCTCATGCAGACGTGATGCCTATAGGCGCTGACCTGCTTATTGATTTGAATTATAGCAACAGAGGACATGAGGACAGGCTGCTGCTAATGCTGGATTCTCAACATCACGACAATGGCTTGTTTCTCTTATTTTACAGCCTAATCTTCAAATCTTTCATGTGTTTGTCATCCTGTTGTGTTTTTATTAGTATTTTGGATTGTGTCTGTTTTTAGCCTGACAGCTTATGCTAAATAAGTCTTACGTGATTCCTAAATTATGTTTTGTAACCAAAAGCTCATCTGCACTTTTAATGCCCTGATGATAATATAGCAATAGAGAGGACTGATCCTCACTCTCAGAATTCCTTCATGTGTTGTTTTGAACCCCAGTGTGTCGAGTGCTAAAGCTTAAAACGCACAGTCGCCATGTGGGCGAAGCCATAGTGGCTAATGCACAAAGCCAAGGAATAAATTACCCTGCCAAGGAAGCCAAGGAAGAAATGAACCTGCCAACAGATCAGATTATAGTGTCGGGCTGGTGTCAGGCCCTGTATAGGGGCAGAATTAACAAAAGGCCATGAGAGGTCCTGAACACCTCCATATTTAACCCTGTATGCAGTACTGAAACATCACCAGTAAGATTGTAGTTACCATGAAAAAGAAAAACGCCTTATGCCAACCATTGTTAGGGCCGTCCTACAAATATGTGCTGTTGTCATTCTATTTTGGAAGTGGACGTTTTACTAGTTAAATAAATATATTTTATGACTATCAAGTGTCAAGTGTTTTGCTTCTTTCTATATAATTCAGCAAATCCTCCATATCATCTACACTGTAATGGTTTATTGTCTATTGTTTATCACCTCTGTGAGTTCTTTATATTATGTAAGACCATCAGCCTTTAAGTCTTCTTTGGCATGCAAGCTGTTCATGTGAATTCCCCCTAGTGACTCTATTTTCAGCTGCCAACATGTGAGAGCCGACAGAATGACACAATCCCAGATGACAGGCTGGTCAAAAACTAAAGTTCAAAGTTCAGAATCATTTATTGTTAAATGTACAACAATGATAACAGCAGTTGTTGCTACTAATTTTTTTTTTTTTTTTTGAGAAAGTTTAGAAGGTAATGCAACATAAATATTAAATATAGTGATATAAATCAGTAGCTGCATTAAAAGACAGAATATAAACAGGAATTTACTGAAGAAAAATGTATATGTAACATGATTGCTCTATGTATTCTACATCTAAATATTTTAACTTTATTTGCACCACTTTTCAGCTAAACATTTTTGAAAGTAAGGAATGTATCAAAGAGACAGCTTGTTGATGACCCATTTTAAAGTATACTGTATGTCTCTACATGTTTTTGAAATATGGGCATGGCTGATTGGTGACATTATCTTATCAAAAAAGGTTGGGAAATGCACAATGAACGTCTGCAAAGACAGACATTAGGTCAGACTCACTGGATGTGCATGTTGTGATGATCATGCAAAGTCACTCAAGTCATTTCTGAAAAGGAAATTAGATTTTTAACCAAACTTCCTGTGAACCTCTGCAAACAGCAACGATTGTGGCTGTGAGTGTGCGAAATGTAGTGGTGGGGGAAGTACTGATCCTTTCTTAAAGGAAGTGTTTGACATTGTGGAAATGTGTTAATTCACTTTCTTGTGGGGAGTTAGATGTGAATGTCAACACCATTTTCATGTCTGTTATTTAAACATGAAGCTACAGCCAGGAGAAAGTTAGCTTAGCTTAGCTCAGCTTAAAAAATGAAAATGGGGTGGGGGGGGGCAGCTCTGTCAAAAAAAGGCAACACAATCCATTCCAGCACTTCTAAAACTCACTATAATAACAAAAATGGTTGTAGTATGTTGCATTTTATTAACCGTTTGACCATAATCAAAATATTTTCACAACACATTTAACTTTTTATGGCAGAGGGTGTTGAGTGAGTAATTAACACAATATAAGCAGGAGCAGCTCCACACCATCGGAGAGAGGCCAGCTGGGCTCAGCTCGTGAATGGAAATTGCTGGTGGATATCGGACGGCAGCTTGTGTTCCCTCCAGAGATTGCCACCACCACCTTAAGACCTGACTTGGTGCTCTGGTCCCCTTCTCTAAAGAAGGCTTACATCATTGAGCTCACCGTACCCTGGGAAGATTCAGTGGACGAGGCATATGAGCGCAAACACCTGCGCTATGCCGAACTAGCTGCTGAAGCTCAACATCGTGGCTGGAAAACAGAAGTCCGCCCAGTGGAGATTGGGTGAAGAGGGTTTGTGGCAACATTTACCTCCAAACTATTGAGGGACCTAGGAATCAGGGGCCAGAGCCAGCACTCAAAGCTGCATCGGAGGCAGCAGAGAGAAGCAGCCAGTGGCTCTGGCTGAAAAGGAAAGATCCCTGCTGGGGTCCGAATAGCAATAATTAATCATAAACAATAACAAGTAATCATGAATAATTGGGCATGGAATGCAAGCTCAGAACTGATCACCCTGTAGCTAACCACCTTTGGTGAGGGTGTATAGTGTGAATGGCCGAAACACCCCAGGAACCAAAGGAACACTATTGACGATGCATCCCAAATTTATGACTCAATCTTACTTCATATCTACCATTCACCAATGAACTCTTGTATGTGCTTGCAATCTGACTATCTGGACTCGTCCGTCCAGTGACTGCTGAGAAAGATCAGCTGACAACAGGGGAAAGTCCTTGTGACAGCATGGAGAGACAGCTGGCAGGAGGGAATAGACCCCACTGGGACATTCATAGGTTAGCTTCCCACGGATGTAGTTTCTCATGCTTGCAACATGCTGGAGACACCCACCTTAGCTACGTCAAGACGACAAAAGGAAATACCCCTAGAGTCTGCGAGAGCAGGGACCGAAGAAGACTCATTGTGGTGTAGTGGCCGGACAGGAAATGACTACGATTAATGAAGGCACAGTGCAAGAGAGCGCAACAGAATTTGTCACAGCTACTGCTGTAGCAACAGCCCACAAACTGCAGATATGTGCCTGTGGCTGGAGGAAAGTTACATCATACCTTGGGTTGAGGGTACACCAGGGAAAGAAAAGGTGCTTGAGTGAAGAGAAACAGAGGCCTTGCATTGACTACCGTCTGCGGAAGGGATCAAACCAGTCAACTGGACGTAAATCATAGATTGCAGTGCATCAGCACCACTGTCAAGGAGGATGTGAACCCAGGCACAGAAATAACAGTGGAACAGACATCACTTGTGGAACCCACCCAACCTCCTAGACCTACATTTGAAAGGAGACTTCCCGGGCACAGACCGCATGTGAAGTGGCCCGATACTGCTGACAAAAAGCTGTGGCAGAGGGTGAACACTGACCTGACCCTGACCCTTGAGTAACTTCGAGGGATGTGGGAAAAAAAAGTTGGAGACAGTGGGAGACGTCATCTACCAGTATGGGGCAGAACGGTATGTAATTCAAGAGGTGAAAAGTGCAAAAAAGGCTCCAACCCCACCAGTTTCCAGGATGCAACGAGAGATCAAGCTCCTCATTCAAGAGAGGAGACAACTCAGGAAGCAGTAGAAAAAGACCTCTGAAGTGGAAAAGAAGGGGATAACTGCTCTGCAAGCTGACATTAAGATCCGCCTGGCATCCCTCCACAGAGCAGAGAACTTGCGTAAACGCAGGAGTAAAGAACAAACAAGAACACGGTTCTACAAAGATTCCTTCAAGTTCCTAAAAACTCTTTTTACCAAGGAGAAAAGTGGAGCTCTAAAAACAACTAAGGAAGACCTGGAGCAGCACCTGAAAACAACTCATTCTAATCCAAGACGCCATGAACATCTGGCCATCCCATCAGACATCCCACCAATTGACCCCCCAGAACATCAATTTGAGATCGGCCCTCTGATCTGTAAAGAGGTGGAAAATACAGTCTATCAGGGAAAAAAACAGCATCAGCCCCGGGGCCAACTGCGCAAAGACATCTTCAGCGGCCTACAGTCCATCAACAACACCCATCTGCCTGGGAGGTTAAAGACCTGATGCCTACAGTTTAGGCTGCTATCCCCGGTGTTGTGGCCCATCACAGTGTACAAGATCCCCATCTCAACAGTGGAGAAGCTGGAAAGAGGAGTCACTGTATACATCAAGAAGTGGCTTGGTGTTCCACAATGCCTCACCATCATAGGCCTTTATGGAGATGGTGTCCTCAACCTGCCCCTCACCAGTCTCATGGAGGAGTTCAAGTGCGCAAAAACACAACCCCAAATTACACTGCATGAATCCAATGACTTAATAGTGAGGAAGAATGCACCAACCTTGGCAAACAGGCAAAAATGGAGACCAGCAACAGCAGTGGAGGAGACAACATCAGGAGGAGGCAACATCAGCCCTCAGACATGTTGACTTTGTAGGGCATGTTCAGCAAGGAAGAGAAGGCCTTGGACTTACACCTAGCTGCCTAGGTTGGGGTAAGACCACTGCACCAGAACGGAGGAAGATGGTGGTGGAGGAAGTACACCATCAGGAAGAGGCTGCAAGGTGGGCCAAGGCAGTTTCCCTTGGCAAACAACCTGGGAAGATTCAGTGGACGAGGCAAATAAGCGAAAACACCTGCGCTATGCCGAACTAGCTGCTGAAGCTCAACATCGTGGCTCGAAAACAGAAGTCCATCCAGTGGAGGTTGGGTGCAGAGGGTTTGTGGCAACATCTACCACCAAACTATTGAGGAACCTGGGAATCAGGGGCCAGAGCCAGCGCTCAGCCATCAAAGCTGCATCAGAGGCAGTAGAGAGAAGCAGCCAGTGGCTCTGGCTGAAAAGAAAGAATCCCTGCTGGGCTCCAAATAGCAATAATTAATCATAAATAATAAGTTATCATGAATAATTAGGCATGGGATGCAAGTGAACAAATGAACACTCTGAAGATGCATCCCAAACTCAAACTTAGGTCATATCTCCCATTCACCGATGAACTCCTGTATGTGCTTGCACAAAGGATGTCTTGTCCCATCTTGTCCCGTGTGTTTTGGAATCAGGTAAAATGGGACAAGAAATTAAGCTAAAATGAGACACTTTTGAAGTGAAACCAGCAAGGTTTTTAGGTTTGGGACTGATTACCCAGGGCCCCAGTGGGAGGTGGGCCCTCAAAAAGCCTGGACTGAAAAGTTTTGGTTTTTTTTCATGTCCATGTGATACGAAAGTTAAAGCTATCCAACCACTGACTTTCACCTGGGAGGCTAGTGTTTGCTTCCTGTAATATTGTAAAGCCAAAACATGTTCTTTTTTCAGACACCCATCCATATGCATTTGTTGGCTAAACTACGGTAAAAAAAAAAAAAAACGGTACATTTCCTGTGAAAACAGAAGTGTATTTTGAAAACAGGCAATGCATGTAACAGGCTGAAGTTGACATGGTGGCCTAGAATGTTAACAACCAACGCACGCAAAGCACCTTGCACATCATATCTCAACGTGGAATGTCCAAGACCAAACATTAATTTGTGACAAGGTCAGAGTTAGGGGGCAGGGGGCCCACAGAGAATGCTGCTACAGGGCCCAGAGTTTAGTGCTACACCCATGTCCATTGCTGACAATATGGCACCATGGAAATAGGCTGCAAAAGAACAGGGAAAGCATGGCAGAAAAGTTAGATGATCATTTTTAATAGTAGTTAGATTGAATTATTAAATGAAGTAATGTCTGAACTGATCATTTTAAAAACAAATAAACATGACTGTCCCATTTTAACTGAACATGTCATCTAAGTGAGGTAGGGGTTCTTGATGTGTTTGAACCTCCAGCATTTTCACACTTATTTTTACTAGTTTTCCTAAAAGAAATGTAGCAGAGAAACATAACAAGTTCTAAAAGTAACACTTAAGGTGATACGTAGGATTTTAGGGGCTTTTCTGTCTAATCTACCAAAAAGTGCCTCATGTTACCAAACTTCACCCAATATTTAGTGACTGCACCTCTTACTATCCACCACTGGCATTGTATGTAGCTATTTAAGAACAGCAGCTCCAGTTGTTGGGGGTTTGAAAGTACTTGTGAAAATATTTGCCAAGAATAACTGTCTATGGTCCAAAGTGCTGCACCCTCAGCATTGGGCAAGGTGTATTTTCCTGCATTGGAGTGTAGCTGCTACCTAATCCTAAAGCTAAGTGTAATTATTTTAGTTAATCAATAATCTTTTAACTGCAGACTGCGACTGGGTTGGAAAAAAGCTCCCCAAATCCACAATACAGCTTTTCCACGTGATATCTTTACTTGTAGTGTAAGTGAACAGCAACCAGATGTGTGGGCCTATCATCATCATGTGTGGTACAGAACACACAACGAACTGCTAATACCTTAGTGTACTCAAGTTTTTAATCAGCAGACGCATTTCAGCCCCTGTGAAATGAGAGTCACACTTGACTTCTCACCTCTCTTATAAACCTTCCACAGGAAGATGAGACTGATTTTAATCAACAGAGCTCCTCTGCTCGAGGGTTGGTGTTACCTTGTGTTGTCAGCTGGTACTGAGGCTCTGTGGAGGAATGTGTGTCGCTTATGTGCAGTGAAATTTGGCTTGACCACATAGAGCTCTAAATAGAGCTGGATTTGTTCCCAGTACATCCTTAGTCCCCTGTGTGCCCTTAGTTATCCCCATGTAGAATGTGCCCTAAAAATATCAATAAAAATAAGAGCTATCGACGGCTGAACCGTCTGTCTGACTGCCCCAGTCACAATCAATAACAAATTGTGTAATATTGAAAAAAACCTCCTCAGTTCTAGGAAAAGTTTTATAACCACTGAACCAAAAAGGTCAGCTGTGTTGGTGGCGACAGGACTCAACAGCAGACGACACCAGTGATGTCTGGATTCCCTCTGTGGTCAAACCAGTTACAAACCCTCATAAACAGTGAGAATTAGTCCGTTTTGTTATGCTAGGCTTGTGAAGTATGAGGAACTTCTGCCTATCAGATGAACTGTCAGTCGCCTTTTAAGAAATCCTTAAAAATTGGAGATGTTTCCTGTAATGAAAGGTTTGCTAAACTCTGTTTTTTCTATGCTCCCAGGGTCCTTTGCTCCACAGCTCAATATCATCTTCATGTGACACATTAAGAAGATATGTCAAAAGGGTTTTTATGTAGGAGTGGAGGATACCACAAAATTTGGTTATGATCCAATACCAAGTAAAACAGGGCCCAAATTGCTGATATAGATACAGATACTAATACTTATATTTGTTATTATTAAAAGTGGCTTATGTGCTTTCATGTCTGGGGGAAAGCAGGGTGTCATGATTTATGAGGTGAACTATCAGTCTGATAAAGTAGCAGGTAATGATGACCAATTACAGTACCAGTGCTGAAGCTCCAATTTGACTAAGATATAAATTTCTCTAAATTTTACAGATTAAATTTGTCAAGGTGCAGTACGCTGTGCATGCGCAACATGTTTATTGTTTGAGTGAACACTATAGCCCCGTTTCCACTGAGCATTACAGTACAGTACAGTTTAGTTTGGTACGTTTTTTTTCTGTTTCCACTGTAACAAGTTTGTGGATGGTACCAATGGAACCGTTCCGTACCCATTTTGGTCACCCCTCTCTTGGGGTATTTAGCACACAGATCTGGTACTAAAAGGTAGAGCTGTGAACACTGCAGTCCGTTGATTGGTCAATAGCGGACGGTCACTCTGCTCAGGGCTGAGTTGTGGCTGGTTT
>JAPZEB010000013.1:6815671-6827687 GCA_029783705.1 Chaetodon striatus | reverse complement strand
GGACAATTTAGAGTCACCAATTAACCTGCATGTCTTTGGACTGTGGGAGGAAGCTGGAGTACCTGGAGAAAACCCACAGTGACACAAGGAGAACATGCAAACTCCACAGAGAAGGGCTCCCCCCTGGGGGAATGATGAGCCTCATCATTCATCTACCAAGTCATCAGCCACCACCATCTCCACCAGTGTCTAGACTCAATGGGGGGATTTATCTCGCTCCCGCCCAGACATCCCACAATCTCAAATAATCTCCCTGTGGTGTCTAAGCACCAAAGACTTTGTTAAAATCTTATCAACACAATCATCTGTTAATCTGTTCACCTATATTTTGCATTAATTTTCATCTTTATTCCATTCTCCTGTCTCTCCGGATTGAAATATCCATATATGTTATGATGATGGCTGGATAATATGTACGTTGATATTCGAAATCAAGTCTGTTTAGTCATGTAACAAGATGATAAAATTTACAGTCATTAAAATCTCTAAAGACTGACAGACAGAGCACATCTGCAAGTGGATATAACATATTAGCAGCAATAAGGCACACTGTTGGTAATCTGTCTATCTGTCTGTCTATGTATTAGACAATTTATGGTTTTAAATATTGTCAGGCCTTTACCATTTGTGTGTACACATGGTCTGAGGTAGTTCTAATTTTGTTCATGGGGTTAGAGGAAATTCAGGTAAGAGAGTATTGATGAATCTCAGATTTCCCAAAATTCATTATAAAACTGGATTTTCAACAAAATACTGTTTTAGCTATTTACTATATGTTTTATAGGTTGTAGATGTATGTAAAGAAATACTTTTTTTTGTGAAGCAATGTTCACAAGAAGACTGATAAAGCAAAATGGCGGCCCTAAGATGCTGTGAAATGATGAATATCATAGTGGTGACATAACATGTTACATAAGAGGTACAGATCTGCCGATCTGATTGATTTACAAATAACATAGACGGATTTTTTCCAATTCAGCTGTTACCTAGAAAAGCTTCAACTGTACTGTATATTTCTATAAATTTCTATACATAATTATGTGGTGGAACATTGCACATTGTTCTCCTGGACAGTTCACAGAGATAAAGTCAGCTAAGCTCAGCACGTATCACACAAAGCACTAACATCTGTCACCACACCGCCACAACAACTGTCCATTTAAGAGTCCCTTTCATTTCAGAGGGACCCTTGTCTGGCGCCATGTAAATAAGGAAGGAAATTCCATCAACGTAAACAGCAGTGTAACGAAAGATCACGCCTTTGATAGACCAACATACCCTAAATAGCTTCAATAAGACCTTCTTTAGGCGGAGGAAATATCTGCTGCAATACAAAGTGATGAGGTGATAAAACGCAACAGCCACGGCCCTCATCAGCTTTCAAGATGGCAAAGATTCTGGGGGTCCCACCACGACAGACGATACACATCACACACATGAAGCACATGTAGCATTATCTAATATGTTCAAAGCCTCAATGCAAATGCATACCCAAATTCAGCCATGATTAATGACACGCCAGGTGAACAATGGCAGCACTGTAACTATTTGAATAATGGCAACTTGCCACGTTATAGAGAGAGTAGACATAATATCAATTTACAACCTGGATTATTCATATTATACAGAGGACCATAAGCAATCATAATGAGTGCTGTGCATTTCAACACTGTCCTATAAAGATAATATTTATGGTGAAATACCTTCCGGTGGAAACATGCTGTAATTACTGCATAGATTAAGTTTACTACCAAGACTATTTTTTATAATCTAGTAAATGGGACATCGTTACACTGCACAGAAGTCACAAAGATAAGATTGTGGGTGGCTGGTTGGGTGTACAAAGCACAGGACGCTGACATCAAAGAGCAGGGTTTTAAACTTGTATCGCCTCTGTTGCCATTTTGAGGCAACTAAAGATGAAAAGGTTTCGCAAAGGTTGTGGTTTTAGCTGATATCTCAACAAAAGCAGGAACTTTCCATCACATTCCACAACAAAATATAAAATATTAATCACGCTCTAAGTATCAGGAGTTGATATACTCAGTGTCTACAGATAACTTTAGTGTAAAAGTTTCCTCGATGGGCAGATAAAAGCAGCAAAGCATAAATGAGTTGTAGGAGACAAGTTAGCCACTTCCTTATTATTTGCCATCGCTTTTGTTTATCTGCAGCATCATTACCGTACATCAACTCTCACCCACACAGACTGTGGTCACCAGCGTCAAACAAACTGAAGCCTTTAAGGAAGTTGGGTATTTGTTCTCAGACACGTGGTCACAGTGGGTTTCAAGTTAAATGTGGTATCATCAGATAAAGTTTGTGTTAAATGCACTGAAACTGACTTTCACACTTATTCACAGAGACTAGAAGAAATGGAAAGGAACTGAGGTGACATTTAAAGTGTGAATTTCATCAAAGAAATAGTTAGGAAATTCTTGCGTAAGTACTGAATGTTCACCCACAGACAGTCCTGGAAGAATTCAAGTTAACTCACCCAGGTGTGGGATGCTGTCCAGCACAGTTGTTAAACTGACGTCATCAGACAGAAGGTAATGGAAAAGGACTGAAACAGCTATGAGAATGTAATGCTTGAGAAATCTAATTATGTAGATGCATTTTAAAATTAACTCTGTAACTGGATAATAATTATTTAAAATTACTCATCTGAGTAATTAACAGACTAGCTCAATAAATTTGATCATAAACTAACTCGTGTACAAAATTCATCCACAAAATATGTGCAGGTATATGATGTGCAGTAATTACATGTTGACTGTAACAATAGTTACTGACAACATGCTGCTGCTGTGTAGTTATGTAATGGTTAATGGTTTACCAGGTTATCCTTGTTCGTACTACTGACAGGGTTAATATGTAACTGTAGTGACAGCCTGAGCTCTGGTCGTATTTTCAGTTCAGTTTTCTTTAAATGGTCAAACATCAGTTTGTTTCAAAGCTGTGTCCACGGTGCAGAGAAACACATCGTATCTAATGCTTCACAGGGCGTGGCTGTCTTGTGCCTGCTCCAGAATTCTGGTACCATATGTTGGTTCTCTGATAACACAGCTACTCTGATAACGTTGGGCCCCCTGTACAATCCTAATGAGAGGGAAAACCGGCCCCCCCAAATTTACAGTAACCTATAAATGTCTACAAATGTCCCCAAATGTGTTTTGTGTGATTTTATTTATTTGACATAGAGAGGATCATTCTGCCTGTTCCTGAACAACATGCATACAAAATATCCTGCATTTAAAAAAAACAGCCACAACACCACAAAGCTCATTTACAGAAGCAGTTTTGGAGCTTTGACACACATCCTTCTACGCAGGTGTAGGTCATGAAATTTCAAATTGTTATTTTAACTTTAGTCTGACATAGAAAAGAAGTCCTTAAAATGTCGTTAAAAAATGGAAATTTGATCAGCCACAGTTCCACAATGACTTTTCAAACCTTATTTACTAAGAAAGATCACATGGTACGATTAAAAGTTCCAACACAGCTACTAAATGGGGGGATCATTTTGTGTTTCCATGAACGAGACCAATCTTGAAATATTTTCTTTGACAATTTTTAATCATACATTAATGACATTTTGAGCACAAATAATATCAGTTTTTACATTCTGCATAATTAACGTAAATATTTACACCTTGCAAAGCTCCTAAAATTGCCTTACATTGGTTATGTAACAGTGGCTGAAGTATATGCTCACAGCACAAGAGATTCTGCAGCATGTCTGTGCAGTGTAGCAAAAGCTGAATGCAACTGAAGTGTCATCTTCCACAGTCCCTCGCCTGCAGGCCCAGTGGCTGTACAAGAGAACACGAAATGACAGCTTCATTGTAAATCTGACATATCGCTGAGCATCAGGAAGACCTCGGGGGTCAAGGCGGTAAATCTGTGGGAGTGGGGCGCTGATGCCGGCATGTTTGTGTGTCTGTGTGTGTGGATGGATGAAGGAAGAGAAAGATAAACAAAGATTACTCACAAAGTTTTTCTTAGAGACATTCCAGACTGAGTGTTGTTCAGAGGTCACTGCAGCAGGTTCACCAGGCTGATGTTACCTCTCTGCCTCTCCTGAGCAGGTGTATTGTTTAGGGATGCACAATAATAAAGAAATGTCATTGGTATCGACCATTATCAGCTATAAAATTAACTATTGTATTCTGTCAACATGCTTTTTCTTAATTTACACAATGAATGAATGTAACATACACTGGAATATATTGTATTTCAGGTCTCCATCTGTATGTATGCATGCATAATATGATGTTAATTCCACTAAAGAAGAGACTTGAGGATCACTAGAAGTAGGTAGGGAAAAAAGTGGACATATCTATTGGTATCAGTTATTGGTCAAATGAGTTGTTACACATACATCAGCAAAAAATCCTGTATTGTGCATCCCAAGTATTGTTATATTTATCATCTGAGACACAGCAGCCTAATGCATAGACTCATCATTGACACTGAGTCATATTTCTCTACACATGCTCTACCATTAGTTTTAGAATTTGTTTTCCAAACTCTGATGCGTTAAATACCGATGTTTGGTCGGTGGCCCAACAGCATCAGACACCTACAGTATATGCGGAGGCACCCTTTAGCAGTGGTATAAGCCGTCCCGGATGGCAGCATTTATTGAGCAAGAAAGTCTGCATTCGATGTGTGTGAGAGGAGACAGAAGAGTCAGACAAACTCAGGACTTTCACCAAGAAGCCTACTGTCTATGTCCTGTGTGAAACCAAGTCAGTGAACTTTGTTTTAATAAAAGCATCATGTCAGTGGTGTGTTGGCAGTTGATGACGTGTGTGTACTATTAAGTTACAGATGAGTAAGTTGGTATACTCTCCAATACATTCCAATAGCCTTTTGGCTGATAGAAGGGTACACATGTAAATGGGCAGCAAAAAAGGTGGATATACCCCATATACCCATGTATACCCTCCACTACACCACTGTGTCGTGTGCTAGTATCTGCAGCACACTATGCTAAGTGACATATGTCACATGACATTACATTATGCTTGTAACAAACAGAATTATTTTGAACCAAACCAAATCTTTTTTTTCCACAAGCTTTTGTTGCCTAAACCTAAGGCTGTTGTTTTTTCCAGTGTTATAAGTATATTCTGAAAAAGCAGAAACTATACATTATGCATGTAACAAGTGTAAAGTGACACGCCATCCCTGAACATCCAAAACTGATACAGGAGGGGTGCCTACTGCATCATAGTTTGACTTGAATTGGAAGTGAGAATGTGTTGCCAGATCTCTTGTGCAAAGCCTCCAAAGGTTTTTGTGAAATGAGCATCAATAGGATGCCTAATGCTAATTTTTCTACAATTTAAGCAATAAATTGAATGACAATGGCATCAAATGGACACATTTCATTCAGGCAAGAAAAGGTTCGCTTATAATCAAAGGTGCCCTGTGGAGTTTATGACCACTAGTGATGCTATGGAGCAATGCTAGTCATAAACCCCAAAGAAAAAGAGCAACTCTAAATTGTAATTTTGTTGGTATTTAAACACTGATGTATTGGGGTCTTACCTCACCCAGACACATATCATCACTTTGCTGGGCATGCCTATAAAAGTACCTGATGCAATGCCAGTAAAAATGGAGTATGGCTATGTGTAATGCAATGTAAAATGAAAAAATGCTGTAGTGCACCAAAAAGTGTACCAATGTGCCAACAATGGTGAAGAGGCCTGACTATAAACAATGCCAGTTTAATAATATTAAAACCAATCTGCCTTTTCCTGTTTTATGAGGCAGGAAATGCATTCAATGTCTCAAGGAAACATAGATAGACTAAGTGCTACTGTTACTGTCAGACAATATATAATGCTATATCTGAAGATTTAGCGATAAATAAATTAGTAAAGTTACAAGAAGAGTTCATTTTTTACTTTCTTAGATTGTCTGTTTCTACTTTTCAGCACCAGTCTTTGATCTCCTACTTTGTGTTTACATGGAAAATTATTCAATGATATGAATCTCACTTTCATGAGGGAACTCCCCATGCACCATAGATAAACCTCACTTGAATAAAAAAACAAAAAAGGATGCTTAAAATGGATTTTTCCAAAATTATGCAACAGCAGAACTGTGTGTTCCCCCTCTGCTGCCTTGATGAGTTGCTCTGATGTCTTTGCAGATAATGATGATTGCAGTTAATTAGCATGCTGTAATACACAGAGGCATCAGGAAGCTGGTTGGGCTGGGTGTTGTTTTGCCTCATGTGAGGTGCTGTTACAAAATGTGCTGCATAAGCCTGCTGACCTGAATTCAGCTTTTGGATGCTTTTTTTATATATATATATATATTGATGCACTCACAGAGGGGTTCACAGCAGAAACAAATGCACATATTTCAGTACAAAATACTGCTTTATGAGCACTATTTAATGTTTATTAATAGACAGCAGACTTATTTTGCATGACATTTCTCTGACCTACACATCTGATGTCACCACAACAGCCGCCTTATCTGCCCAGCTCTAGAACCAGATACCGACTGTGTCTCCATGTTGGCAAAGCAAACACAAATGGCTCCGTCATTTGAAGTAAAAACAGACAGAGTAATAGGCCGGCTGATTGCCATCACACTTCCTCCCCAGTGAGCTTCAGAGGGAGGGTGAGGGCAGCATGGGCCGGCGTGGATGGTCCTTATGCAACCAGACACAATCTGTCTGTCTGGCACCCACATATCAGGCTAGTGTACAAATACTGTGAGAGACGAGGGAACGGGTTTGTCGGAAAAAAAGGTGCTCATGGATTATGATCATACATGTATCTGTTTGTACATCACACAGTGCATGGAGTGGCCATCAGAGTTTATAGGTTTATGGGATGGAGAGATATTTGTATGTATGAGGGGTGGACATAATAAAAGAAACCCTATAAACATTTGACTCTGAAATAGCTGCTGAGGTGTAATGCGGTAAGGTGTCTTTTGTTTAGGAGTAAAGCTTCGCAGATCATGATTTAACTTTTATAATGGTTTTTGCCTCAAATGTTAAAAGGTCAGTTAATGTGTGGGACCTTTAGCATTTTAATTTTAGCTGTATATTCTAATTTTTGGCAGTGATGTTTTTTACACCACAAGAGTGCACTCATAGATGCCCCCATGGGGGATACAGTGGTCCAATGTGAAAGACAACCTCACGAATTGCCCTCTAGCATCCCTTTTGAAAGGAGAAAACATAATATAAGGCTCTTTAAGGTGCCTTTATAGTAGAGAAAGCATGACCGAGTTCCCTCTAGGTCGTCCTACCAGTGGAGAAAATGTGTTAAAGTGCTTTTTAGGGTGCCCTTCCAGTGGAGAAAACATGATAAAGGGCCCTCTGAAGTACCCTTTCAGTTGAGAAAATGGAATAATATGCCCTCTTGGTTGCCCTCGTAGTGGAGAAAATGTGATAAGGTGCCCTCCAGGGTGCCCTTCCAGTGGATAAAATGGGATGCAGAGGCATTTAAGGTGCCCTTCCTGTGGAGAAAGTGGTATAAAGTGGTATCATGTGCCTTGTTTCCCTCCTCTAAGTGCCCCTCTAATAAGGAAAACATGCTTAAGTGCCCTTTTGGTGCTCTTTTTGTGGAGAAAATGTGATAAAGTGCCCAGTAGGGTGCCCTTCCAGTGGAGAAAATGTGATCATGTGCTTTCTAGGTTGCCTTCCAATGGAGGAAACGTGATCAAGGGCCCTCTTGGGTGCACGCTGTTGCCCCACCGCATCCAGCTGGTGCCCTTTTTATTTCGCCTGAGTCTGCCACTGGTCTGTTTGTGTTAAAATCTCTGAAAATGTTACCATAGCTAATTTTTTATCTCAGGCTCATCATCTGCACTTTTATGTCATGAAAGTTTATTTTTCTATGGTAAATTTCAAAATGAGGTGAAGTGCAGTCAGGCATTGTTTCCTGCAGCATGCCTATAAAGGTGCATAAACACAATGAGCCTCCAATAAATAAGGGAAAACTTGTTCTTATCACCCACGAGTGAAATGGTTGTTTTAGAGGCTAATATTTTGAGTCACAACACACCTCTGTTTTCAGGTTTACATGGATTACATCAACTTATTTCCTTTTTCTACTCAAACCACCAGCACCACCTTAAGATGATTATAAACTAACAAAGGTCTGCATTTGCGAATATTTAAGACAGCTTTAACTGTGTTAAGGGGTTGTTTGCACCTGAGGCTTACTTAGGGTTCTTGGGAATTTAACCCGATCTTACACAGCACTCCTTCACTGCTGAACCAGATGAGCCAAACCAGATGGGTCTGGTCCATCAGAGGCTCATGACTCTTCTGAGTGGACCGTCTGAAGCTTAGAGACCCTTAGACCTTCTGGCTGGCCCATCTGGCCTCTAAGGACCTTTTGGGGGAGGTCATAATCACTGATAAAGTTGTTCCTGTCATGATCTGTTTGCATAAGTTCAGCATATGAATTCAACCGCCTGGCTGGCATATGGCCTGTCTCCCCCTCATAGTCTACATCAGACCCATTGATATCACAGTCACTGAGGACAGCATTTTAATTTTGAGGGGCAAGTAGAAGGTTGTATGCCTTGTCTGGGCTGTCATCAAGATCCGACATATCAAAATTTCACCCAAAGTGAACCTAAAAAATAAAAAGGTAGGAAATTAGGTAGAACAAGAACTATGTATGTGTATAAGTAGTTTAAGTGTAAATATTTCCTGGAAATGCATTGATACATCATTCAGTGACACTTTTAGAGCCTTATAACTGAAACTGTTTTCACTGTCACTATTAATTAAATGGATTAAATGGGTTAAGATCTGTCCTTAGAAAGTAGATCTCATTATCTTAATATAGCACACAACAGCTTTAATCCAAAGCCTCAAACACGCACTTGCGTGTCGGACTGCATGCTCACTGACCATAAATATCTGAGGCAGACAGATTTAACTAGATTTGAATGTTCACCTCAGACTTTAAACCTGATTCTGTTGGTCAAACAGGTCTTTGGCCTGCACGAGACCTCTGTCCAATCCTTTCAGCAGGCATGAATATCAGACTGGAAAATTACATGGAGGGATAGAAAACACAGTGAAATGGCATGAACAAATTTGCACAGTAAATTTTTGTAGTTGGTCTCCTTGCAGAATATTTCCTGACAAACTGCCTGAAGTGATCACACTTGAGTCAGCGTTGGTTTGGCTCTGAGACACATGAGTTTGAAAATGGAAAAAGAAAATCTGGGTTCGTGGAGTTCGACAGAAGTAAGCTTGCCCAACCTCTTTAGCCTGCTCCTCAGCTTTGCTTGAGGCAAGCGGCTCCAGGCTACTAACATCTGAGACTCAGACCAAAGTGTCAGCAGTCACGCTGCAGTGTGAGTAATGTAGGCAGCAGGTTTTGAGACAGAAGATTGTGTGAAATAAAAAGATGATATCTCTGGTTCTGTTGCATTGAATACTCTCTTTTTTTCTTAAACATACATTGCAATTCCAAAAGGGTTGAATAGCCTGATCTTTTTCATGACCTTAGGGCAATGTTGATGTCAACATACAACAAAAAATTAAAGTTCTTTTACTTGGAATAAAAGCTGACCAGCATGCAATTATTATATTTTATCAAATCTCTGTCTCAAAGTCTGGACGTGGCAATAAACGCTTTAATGCACAATTTCAAAATGCACAAAGAGGATTAGCATATTAAAGTATGTCAGGGTTCATTGGGGAAAAAATCTGTCTTAACCTTTGGTATCTACAACAGTTGGGTTGACTTGGTGCAGTTTTTACCAGATCACCTCACCACTCACCGCAATGTTTCTTTTTCCACGTCATGGTAATGTTGATAGAAACACACCACAGCAACTACTACACCCAAATGAGTAATTGTATTGCTGGGTAGCAGGTACAGTACAAAAGCCCTGTGGAGATAAGATGTGGTGAAACATTATCGATCTGTGTCGAGAAATGAGGTCATTGCAGCAGTAAAGGATTAGGGTTCTGCAGTGAGGAAACTAGAGTACACAGTGTGCATGAAACAAGCAGTTAAAAGAGAAAATAAGGCCTATAAACAGCATCTTAAAGGGACAGTTCACCCTAAAATTAAAGATACACATTTTTCATCTTACCTGCAGCGCTATTTACAGTAATTCAATCTAGATAGTTTTGCTTTAGGTTGCCAAGTGTTGGAGATATTGGCCGTCTCCAGTCACCTCTCTGTAAGGTCTGCTAAATTTGTACTTAATTTAAGCTCTTATGTCTATTTTGCAAGTCTTGGCTTGGCTTAACAGTGCCATTCAAGCAGGAGGCTCTTTTGCTATATGCTGATCTGACAGAGCAGAGGACTCTAGTGAGAGTAGGAAAGGAGCCGAGTGCTTCACAGTGACATTGACTGGTGTGACTGTGGGAATGTGAGCTGCTGTCCTGTTCCTGCTCTGGCTTTCTGCTATACACTCTTCAAAGACAGCTGCAGTGCAGCGCTGCCCATGTTCGGGAGGAGTGACCATGCGGCTGTCTTGTTGAGGTTGGGATGCGTGGACAGTGAAATCGCTCCACACCCAGACACCACAGATTACCAGAACCATCCAAAAAGATGGAGGACGTGTGCATCTACTGCTAGATCACCAAGCACCACTGATCTAGCTAACATTACAGTTTCGCCAAAGAGGATGCCATTAATGTTTATATCTCGCACTGTTAAGAGCCTCTCGTCCATGAGTAGAAGCATGCTTCCTTCTGCGCACTGATACGGTTGGCGGGTATAACTCAGTAGAGGGAAAATATTTCCTACATCAAACTGCTCACAACAAGATCTATGGATTATTTTGAGTAACTGGGTCATGATTTCTGGAAAGAAACATTGCTGTTGAGTTTTTCAATTGATAGATTGATAAATATACAGGTAAGAGGAAAAATATGTATTTGATTTAGGGGTGACCTATTCCTTTAACATGACTGTGAGTGTTGCATGAAAAGCATTCATTATGTTGTAAATTATGCTGCCTTTGAACACAAACCAACTGATTTAATAAACTCTTAATAGCATTACTGAGAAGGCTGTTATTCCAAAAGAAGCAATCTTGGTTACTTCAATCTGCATTGTCAGTACCAGTAGTTTTACTCCCAACCATTGTCATTTTCATGTTAGCTTACTTGGCTAACATTTCTCCTACAAATTAAAAGAATAGTGAAACATTTGGGGAATGCACTTTGCCATGGTCTAATTTGTTTACTAAATTATAAATGAACTTCTAACGTATCTTGGACTATAGCGTGCCGATTTTTAACAGCAGCAACTTTAACTTGACTCTCTTTGTCTCAGTCTCTCCAGAAGTGCTGGGGTTTCTGACTGCCATCGGGCTCTTCATCATCCTCATGACCCTCCTGTTCTGGTACCTCAACAACAAGTTGGCACTAGAGAACCCAGGGAGCCTTCAGTGCCTTGATGACTTCAGGAAAAAAAATGACCTTCAAGGTGAGCTTGCATTTAGATATCTGTGCTTCTGTGCTCAAGGTTTCAAGGCCCATTTCACCATAACCAGGGGAGAGAACCAAAGGGGCGTAAGTGAGTTTTGACCAACTTAACAGTACAGCCAAAACAAAAAATTGACCATACTTTGTCCCAACTTTGTTTGACTTTTTTCAATCTTTATTATTAAAACTTAAAAGAAAAAAGTGCAGCTTGACTGGATGACAATATTCTTAATAACATTTTGACATTTACTGAAAAATAAAACTTTATAGTTCAGTGTGTTCAATGTTAAGTCGTTTGGTTTTTAATAGCTCTGGATTGGTTTAGAATTCACAAAAACCCTTTTGGCAGTAGAACAAGCTCATCAGGAGCTTTTATATGATATGTATAACTCATTTTCACCCAACATGTCACATAAATCGCAAATGTTTTTTACCTGTCAAATTCCATTTTAATACTCATAGCAGAGGTCTGGATTTGAGTCACATGACATGACTTAAACTCAAATCAGACTCAAGTCACAGATTTAATGACTTTAGACTCAACAAAATAAAAAAAAGACTTGAAAC
>JAPZEB010000013.1:6768766-6792128 GCA_029783705.1 Chaetodon striatus | reverse complement strand
GCTCATACACTCAAAGAGAGCTTTCTAGTTTTTGTCTTGTTGTTGTTTTACAGGCTATAGAAGACCATGACCATATCTGGGGCGTCATCAGCAAAACAGCCGTCAATCAAGATGGACACTCAGTTACTCCAATCACCAAACCATCCATGACACAACAAGAGGAACTCCTGCGCAGAATCTACTCAGAGTCTGAGCTTGCAGATGTCCAGTACATAGAGGCACATGGGACTGGAACCCCAGTTGGAGATCCAACAGAGGCAGGAAGCATCTCAAATGTTATCGCTAAAGCCAAACCTCCAGGTTCAGAGACACTGCGGATTGGCTCTGTGAAGAGCAACATCGGACATACAGAATCTGCAGCTGGAGTGGCCGGACTCATTAAGATTCTCCTCATGATGAAGCATGAGACCATTGTTCCCTCCGTTTTCTACTCTGAGGAGACTGCCAGTGTTGATACCAAAGCCCTGAACATTAAGGTTCCCAAGGAAGCAGAAAAGTGGGAATCCTCCGGTGCAAGAATTGCAGGAGTTAACAACTTTGGCTTTGGGGGTACAAATGCACACGCCATTGTCAAACAGCACAAACAGTCACACATGCAGAGAAAGAATGATGGGAAACAGGCAGGGTATTTTGTCATGTCTGCAAATTCACCAAAATCTCTCACACTGATGACGGAAGACACTATTAAACAGCTAGAAGATGAACACAAAGTTGATCTAGATTCTCTGTTGTACACATCAGCTTGTAGGAGGACGCATCTAAAACATAAATACAGAAAGGCCATCATGGTTTCATCTGTAGTCGATCTTAAAGAGAAGTTAAGTGCCACTGTAGGCAAAAACATTCGCCCATCTTACTCAGATCCAAGGTTAGTGTTTGTCTTTTGTGGAAATGGCGTCACCTACCATGGCATGTGCAAACAGCTACTAAAACACGAGCCTGTATTCAGGGATAAGATCAAAGAGACTGCACGACTGTTCCAAAGACATAGTACACAGAACATCTTGGACACACTTGAGAGTGAGGTTGAGAGTAGTGACTTCAACAAGCCACATGTTGTCCAACCACTCCTCTTTGCTATCCAAGTTGGCATTACCACCCTTCTCAGACACTGGGGTGTCAAGCCTGATGCAATACTTGGACATTCTGTGGGTGAGGTTGCAGCCGCTCACTGTTCTGGCCTCTTGTCTCTTGAGGATGCCGTAAAGGTCATCTATTTCCGCAGCACTCTCCAGAGCAAAGTCACTGGGGGGAAGATGCTTGTGATCAGCAACATGGCTGTATCAGAGGTAACTGCTCTTCTCCCTCGATTCTCTGATAAAATCTGCCTTGCCGCTTTCAACAGCCCTCAGTCCTGCACCCTCTCAGGTGATGCAGATGCAATAGAGAGCCTCCACAAGGAGCTAAGCACCTCAGCCAACAGTCAGAATCTGTTCCTCCGTGTCCTAGATGTCCCTGCTGCTTACCACAGCCACATGATGGACCCAATACTGCAAGAAATCAATGAGACAATTGGCTCCTTACAGGCGAACAATCTCGACACAGAGTTGTTCTCAACAGTAACAGGCAAGGAGGTCCAGCAGGGTGATTTCTGCACAGGGGAATACTGGGCTAGAAACATTCGTGAGCCAGTAGCATTTGAGCAGGCAGTGAGATCAGCAGGTAAAAGTAAGAACAACACAGTCTTTATGGAGATAGGGCCAAGAAGGGCGCTACAGAGAAACATCATGGAATCTCTGGGTAATGACACGGCTGTTCTTGCCTCGGTGCAGCCAGAGAAAGATCATGAAACGTTAATGTCCGTTGTGTCTAAGCTGTTTGAACTTGGTGTCCGTGTAAATTGGAACACCTTCTACAGAGGATATGAGACGATGCCACTGCCTATTCCAAAATACCAGTTTGATTGCTCAGACAGAGATGTTATCATTGGAGCAGCACAGAAAAACACAGCAAGTAATCACCCTGTGCTCTGTCAGACAGGAAGTGAAAGCAACGTCTTCAGCTGTGATCTGATGTCTGACTCTTCTTTCTACCTGAAAGAGCACAAGCACAATAATATCCCCATCATCCCTGGTGCCTTCTATGCTGAGTTGGGTTTAGCTGCATGCATGGCCACTGCCAAACCAAAAGTACCGCTCAGCTCAATGCAGCTCAGTGTCAGTTTTCACAGTCCATTTGTTTTAACCCAACATTCACCTGAAATGAAGGTGCAAGTAGAACAAACAGAGAAGGAAACTAAATTTATGGTACTCTCCCCATCTGCAACGTATGCATCGGGCACAGTGGTTTCAAAGAAAGAGAGGCTCATAGAGGAGCAATGCATCTCACTAAGCTCCATCCTTAAAAGATGCAAATCTGTAGTAAGCTCTCAAGAGTTCTATGGGTATCTCTCTCAAGGGGGCTTTCAGTATGGAGATGTCTTCCTAAATAAAGCAGATGTGCACTATGGAGAAGATCTCAAGGAGGCTTTTGCAAATGTCACAGTTCCAGAAGAACTGCGGTCTCAGTTGCATGACTACTGCATTCATCCTGTTGTGCTGGATTATCTGATGCAGCTTCTCCCAGTTACAGTAGAGCACATTTTTGCTGGTAGACCAGGATTTCCTGCCAAAATAGGAAGTTTGACAGTGTTTGAACCCTTGCAAGATGAGATGGTGGTCTATCTGAGAGCAATTGATGTGGGTGTTGATCACTTTGAGATTTGTGGCTGCTTTGCCGATAAAGAGGGAAGAGTGTTGGTTGAGGTTAAGAATGTGATCATCAAGTACCTTGGCAGTCGCTCGCATGTGGTTGAGGAGTATTTCTACCATAATGCCTTTAGTGTCATTCCTGAAGGCGTCATATCTGCTCCTCCTCCTAAGGCCTTGGTCTTCTGTGACCCTATAGGAATTTCTAAAGGCCTGCAGCAATATCTGGACTCAAAGTCTAGATACATTTCCTTCACACATGCAAAAGATATCTTGAGCCATGGGTTTCCCTCTCTGTTGGCAAATCTCAATATAACAGATATTGAGAAAAACTTTGATGAGGTCCTATTTCTTTGGGGCAAAGAAGACCTAACTTCACTGGCCGCTGATGTTGTCCTGCAGAATTTGGCAAATTGCTGTGAGATTTTCCGCCAAATAGTCCTTAAGCTGAAGCAAATCAGCTTCCCAAACAACATCAGAGCAGTCACCTACTGTTCCTCTGACATCACAGTGGACCACATAAGTCCAGGTTTTGCTCTCGCTGGCATGACAAGATCATTTGCTGCAGAGATACCAGATCTTACATTTCAGCTGATTGATATAAGCTCTACCTCTGCTGAGGACATTGCAGCTCTGTCTGAGGTCCTGAGATCACATCCTTGCAGCGATTTCCCAGAGTTGGTGGTAAAAGACGGACAGATTCTAAAACCTTCCATCGTCCGCACTACACCTGAAATCAGTGACAGTTCAGGGGGCAGTTTTACCATTACAATGTCTGATTCTTGCATCCTTCAGACTGCTGATGCACATAAGATGACTCAACTGAGTGCCATCCCCTTTGAGGAGGAGGCCCAGCCAATCAGGGATACATCAGTTGAAATTCGGCCCACAAAGATATGTGTTCATTCATCTGATTACTTTCCTGTCAGTGCTTCACACCTTAAATTTGGCCAGACAATGTACTGGAACAAACACTCATCACAGAAACACAAGCTACTGGCTCTTGATTTCAGTGGTACTATTACAGCAGTCGGAAAAGATGTCAGGAAACAGAAAGTGGGAGACCATGTTGCCTCCTGTTACCCTGTGGTAGCAGCCAGCAAGATCACAGTTCCAGAGGATGTGTGCTACAGCACCAAGCGGTTCCCATTCCTTCAAAAAACACCCTGCGTTTCCTACTTTGTGCTAGCATGGGAAATCCTGCATCGAGTTTTGCCCAGAGCCAAACATAGTGTAGGCATCGTATCATCCGTGCCTGATTCTGCTCTGATGAAAGTCTTGGAACTCACTTTTTACAAGTCAGGTTGGAATGTGATTGTTGGCACACAGTGCAATGGCTCCTTTGTCAATGTCAATCAAATGGATGTGTTCGTCATCCTGCCTCCATTTGATGAATCTCTGATTGAAAAAATTTGCAACTTCCCAGGTGTCCAACATGTTGTCTTCATCTGTGAATCTCAGATTCAGTGTCTGCTTGCTCAGGACGTGTCCCAAAGTGTGAAGGAAAGTATTCACGTGCAGACAGTTCAGATGCCACTCATTTTGCAAAAGGGATTCTTGAGTGCACAAAGGCCACACATTTACCACTGGCTGAAGTTCTTAAACTTAAGCAGGAAATTTGCTCTTGAGAGCTGTACCTTTCAGAATGTCAAATCTGAAAGCATCAAGAGCCTTGATTCAGGGACACCACAATCATACTTCAACTCAAAGAAGTTAGCTGTTGTAGCTCTGGATAAAGATGTCAACAGTACACTGTCTGACATTCCGCTGCTGCCAACAAAAAAACAGCTTTTCCGAAAGAGAGCAGTGTACATAGTGGCAGGTGGTCTTTCTGGTCTGGGCTTTGAAACTGTCAAGTTCATCTCACAAAGAGGGGGTGAGTACATTGTCATACTCTCCAGGAGTAAACCCACACCAGATGTGCAGCAAGAGATACACAATGTGGAGAAACAGTGTGGAAACTTTATCTCTACCATGGAGTGTGACGTATCTCTGTCTGAGTGTGTGCACAAGGTCATCAGTGTTATCGGCCAGAAATTCCCTGGTTGTCCAATCAGAGGAGTGTTTCACAGTGCAGTTGTCTTGCATGATGGGCTGATTGAGACTCTTGACAGATCTCTTTATGAGAAAGTTTTTAAACCCAAAGTAAATGGTGTACTGAATTTGCACCATGCAACAAAGCACTGTCAGCTGGATTACTTTGTGTGTTACTCTTCCATCTCAGCTTTCCTTGGAAACGCATCACAAACAAACTATGCAGCAGCCAACACATTCCTCGACATGTTCTGTCATTACCGGTGCAAACTTGGGCTGCCTGGGCAGTCTATCAACTGGGGAGCTCTAAACCTCGGTCTCCTCTTGAACAAGGAGCATTTCCAGCGGTTTCTGGAGGCAAAGGGGATGATGGTGTTGGATGTGGCTGAGATTTATAAAAGTCTGGAGCAATGCCTTGTGCTCAATCAACCTCAACAGGCTGTTTGCAGGTTTCACTTCAGAAACATCAGGTACAACATCCTCTCTCAAAATAAGGCCTTGACCATGCGCCTGGTCGCACTGGTAGAGGAGGCTTTCCAAAAATCCAAAGAGACAGACTCTCAAACTAAACAAGCTGAATCTGTGTCACCAAGAGATTATGTCGTCTCCCTTCTTTCTGAGACCATCGGCATGGAAAAAAGTGAGCTGAAAGATGAATCGCCTCTTTTATCCTTAGGCATTGACTCAATGCAGGCCATGACCCTGCAGAATCTCATCTTTCAGGGGAGAGGTGTGAATGTGCCTTTAGTAAAACTGTTGGATCCCAATGCCACGATATCAACAGTTGTAGATATACTGAGTGAGGAAGGTGAAGGTGAAAGTTTCAGTGATAACCCAGAGCCGCTTCCAGTGGAAGGCATGAGTGTCGTTTCTACCAGATTGTAAAAATGAGAAACGCAGATACAGAAATGTAAATACTAGCCGTCAGAGCATTATAGTACTGGACTAGTTGAAAATTTCTAATTGGATTCAATAGAAGGCTGATAATGGCCATTCCAATGCAACAGCATACTTGTGTTAATGCCACATATTTATACTGTATTGTTCTAATTTTTTTGTGAATGTTTGGCTTTTGTTATCATTTTGGTTCATTTTGGTACTGCAGTTTTACATTATTTTAGATTGTAATAACCACACAACTTGTTATTTTACTCCTTTATTTTTGGAGACATTCCCAATTGTGAATGGATGTTTTATATCAGTTTTACTCATTCTTTTTTGTGTAATATGTTCATAATGGGAACAGTCAGCATTACATTTAAATTCCCAATTATTGCTGTTAAATGATGATTTTAAAAATGAGTAATTTATGTAAATATTCATATTAATACAAATGTAAATGTAAGTACATTCTTATTTTAATAGTTTTCATTAATCTTTAAATGTAATATTTCAAATCTGTCTCACAGTTTGGTCCACATAATACAAACGATATCTTACTTTTATTTGTCTGTTTTACTTTTACTCATCTCTCATAGGTCATGGTCAGTTGTTATCACTGCTGGCTCATTGATTCTGATTGATTATCACTTTTATGATGGTGATGATGGAACAAAACTTGATACAGTATCCTGTCATATCTCATAAATGTTCAATAGGGGACATAATAACTGACCCTTCTGCTGTTTCAGCCACTATTTTATTACATGTGCGGACAAGGACATTGCCTCCAGAAGGATATGCATGCAAATAAAATAAAAAAAGATACTGTAGTATCTTATGTAAGTATTTATAGCTCTATTTTTCTCTAAATTTAAATTACAATTAAGCACTTCCTCCTATCAGTCAATAAATTAGCTATACAACTATTATGGAGAATTTCGATAGTACAGATATTTGGTATCTAATGTAACATTTATGCTATTTTATACTACCACGATAGTTTAAAAATGTATATCTATGAAATTGTACATTTAGTACATTATATGATGTCATTGCAACATTTCTAATGTTGTTGTTGTTTTTTGCTTCTTCGTGACACAATAAAACAAGCTGCCAATTTCTCTATGTGCTTGATAAGGTTGGGTTTATTAACAAATATTCTTTCATGCACATTACATCATTGCTATTTTATTAAGCTGGCAAGAGTGTCAGGAGCAGCTCCAAGTTCAATCATGAAGGCCTTCTGTGTTTGTTCACAACTCCCAAAATTAGCTATGCTTCAGTGATACAGTATATAAAAAGATGTAAGTACAGCTCCAAAAATCCATTTGAAAGTCAAGACATTAACAGGAACGCTAAACATTAAGTGTGCAATTCATGGTCTATCTTCGGGGCCAAAACGGGTGCTATATACACAAACCTTACCTTTAAACAGCATTACACTAGACCCATTTAATGACAAAGCAGACAACCCACAATAACAGTGGTGAAGTGCATCATCCAAACAGTGCAGTGACAATGACAGTGGAGTTCAATGTAATGAAGACACAAGCTCTGTCGGGCTTTGGCTACACAAGTTTAGTCATTTGTTGATAGTGGTAAAAACCTGAAATAACACCAGCCTTGTCCTTTATTCCAATCTCATTTGTGACTAAATAAGTTGTTTTGAAAAAGATTCAAGACATGATTGAGCGTATTTTTACTTAACATTATAAACTGACTGACAACACTTGGTTCCTAACATACCCAGGAAATGTGCAGATCTTCTACAGAGAACTTGTCAGCAACATAAATATACATATTACAATAGAAATCAAGAAAGTAGTATAGCATTACATTTTTGTAAAAATGTGACTGAGCCAAGATGTCAGTGGAAAACAATTAGAACATACTGTATACTTACTAACAATAAAAGGTTATTAAAGGGCTGTATAAACAAGCCTATTAGGAATTTCAACAAGTCTGACAGCTACAAGAACAAAATCATAGCCATGAAACAGTGCAGTCCCTCTGTAAAACAATGTTTCCAAACATTTTCATGCATTGACAAAGCCCTTTATTACCCATAATTTACAGCATTCTTTGATGTAGTTTTGAAATTATCCATTATTCATTACAGTAACTGCCAAAGTGGCCAGAGTACTGTTGGGGTCCAGTATTCTAACCAAAGGTACATTCACGCCTGTCTCTTGGAAAATCTTGTTCTGCAGAGTCATGGCCAACATGGAGTCAATACCAAGTTCACACAGAGCTGAGTCATCATCCAGCTCATCCACACAAACATTGCTGATCTCACTGACGATTGCTCTCACACTGTCATGTGTGGAAGACACATGTTGAACCCTGGGTTCATCACTTAGATCATCTTTGAGCTCCATTTCTACCAAAGCTGACAGACGTTCTCTGAGAGATGCATTCTGTGAAAGCACATGAACGTTAAGATTTTTGAAGTTGAACTTGCATATGACTTGTTGTGGTCTGTTCATCACAAGACATTTTTCAAGTGCCTCATAAATGTCACACACATCCATTACCATCATCCCCTTTGCCTCCAGGAACTTCTGGAAATGGTCTTTGTTCAACAAGAGGCCAAGGTTCAGAGGACCCCAGTTGATGGACTGTCCAGCAAGTCCAAGGTTTCTTCGATAATTACAGAATGTGTCGAGGAAAGAATTAGCCGCTGCGTAGTTACATTGTGAGGCATTGCCAATGAATGAAGAGATGGAGGAATAGCACACAAAGAAATCCAGTTTGTTGTGAAGTGTTGCATAGTGAAGGTTTACAGCCCCGCTGACTTTTGGCTGTAGCACCTTTCGGAAGAGAGACTCATCAAGGTTTTCGATTAAAGCGTCATGTAATACTGCAGCGCTGTGAAACACTCCTTTGATTGGACAAGAGGAGAATTTTTGCTCAATCTTTGAGATTGCATCCACAACCTGCATTAACACAGAAACATCACATTGGACATTCATGATTGCCACCCTGTATCTTCTCTCTAGGACTTCCATTTCAAACTGCATTTCATCCGTCAGAGTACTTCTGGACAGTGTGGCAATACAACCACCACCATTATGGGCAATGAACTTTACTGTCTCAAGTCCCAAACCAGAGAGTCCTCCTGTTACAATATAAACACAGCTTTGTTCAAAGAGATGTCCAGGCCTTGTTAGCAAAGGGACATCAGACAATGGACAATCAGATTCTCTGTTATCTAGAACAACTTGCTGCACCGTCTTTGTTGTGAAGTAGGACTCAGCATCTGAATCAGCCTGAGGCTCCACTGCGCTTGACAATTGAAAAGTCCCCCTTTTCAAAGGTAGAGACTCTGTATCAAAGCCTAATGACATTAGCCAATTAGAGATATTCCTGTTTTGTACTTGCAGATTGGCTCTCTGGAGAACGTTAGCCACATCGAGGTTATGCACATGGATGTGTTCAGTCCTCAGTGCGAACATGTTTTCTGAGAGTGAGGACGACTTGTTATTGCTACATACAAAAACAATGTGTCTCTTATGACCACCACTGTAATGCATCCCCTGCCAGGAGCGATTAAATGGGGGCAGAAAAACAACTGCATGACTCTGATCAGAATGCGGAGATTCTCCTCTGAGATGTGGCAGAGAGGAAACACTCCAGCCTGACCTGTTTGCTGTCAGAGCCAAAATTTTCATCAGAACAGAAGCTGAGTTGGAGGAAACGATAACCAATTTTCTTTGCTGTTCCTTTACCACAGACAGAATTCTCTGCAGGATCTCCCTTGCCAGTATGAAGTGCGACACACATGGAGTCTCTTTTAGAAACGGGAATCTCTTTGTGCTGTAGCACACAGCTTCAGGAACCATAATCTTTGCAGTGGCAGCAACTGGATAACATGACGCAATATGATCTCCAACTGTTAGATTACAAACATCTTTCCCAACAGCTGTGACAATGCCACCAAAATCTAAAGCAAGAAGGTCATAATTTTGTGACGTATGCTTGTTCCAGTACATTGTTTTGCCGTAGTTCAAATGTGAAGTGGTGACGGGAAAGTAATCAGATGAATGAGCACATACATTGGTTAGCTGAATCTCAACTGACCTTTCTTGGACAGGATTTGCATTGGTGTCATAGGGTATGGCAGACACATGAGTCATTCTGTATGGATCAGTTGTCTGCAGAACAAAGTTGCTCACATTCACTGAGTGCATATCAACCTCACATAAAGTCCCTTCCCTCATGGGAGTCCGTGCTATTCTCGCTGTAGATGCCTGCCCTTTATTGATCATGACCTCCTGCTGTTTGCAGGTGTTTATCACATGAACCAGTGTTTGGATGTCTTCACTGGTCACAGAAGCAAGATCAATTAGCTGAAAAGAGAGACCCGCCATCTCCGCTGCACAAGCCCTTGTCATACCAGACAACACAAAACCAGGACTGACATGGTCCACTGTCGTTTCTGTCGACCTGTAGGTTATAACGCGGACAGTGCAAGAGCGTTTGCTCTCTTTCAAAGCTAAAACAATTTGGCGAAATAGCTCGCAGCAAGCCACCAAGCAGTCCAGCATCTTGTCAGATGTCAAGTGACTGAAGTCCTCTACACCCCAGATAAAGAGAACATTTTCCAAATCCACCATGGTGTTAAGTGAGCCCAACACTACATTTCGAACTTCTTCTGCCATCCAATGCTCTCTGCTCCCTACAAGTGCTGACTCTGGGTGCATGTATGGTCTAAGTCCTTTAGCAATGCCAAGTTTGTCCTCAAAAACTACTGCTTTAATTTTGCAATTTTGCAAGTCTGCCGTCTCAGGAATTACAGTTATTTCATTGTGGAAGAACCATGACTGAAGAACACTTGAGCAGTTGCCCAGAAATGAGATCCTTACCCCCTTAAGTTCCACCAATACATGACCCTCTGTGGTGGAAAAGCAACCACATACATCAAGAAAGTCTGGAGTCTCTTTAGTGGCTCGTAAGTACATGACCATTTCCTCTTGCAGTGGTCCTGATACAGCTACACTACCAATACCTGAAGGGAATCCCTGCTTGGCTGTTAGCCGTCCGATAGCTACCACAGCGGTCATTTGCAAGAAGTAGTCCAATAAAACAGGGTGTATGAAATAGTCATGAAGGTGTTTTAGAAGTTCACAAGGGACTGTAATTGCTGCCACAGCTTCCTTGAATTCATCTCCAAAATGCACATCATCAAGCTGTTTGAAGATGGGGGAATATTCAAATCCTGCCTGAGAAAGAATTGAATAAATCTCTTTTCTCTTCGTAACCAATTTGCACCTTTGGGAGATCATGTCAAGACAAAGGATTGGCTCTTCTAACAGCCGTTGGCCATCTGTGCACCTGTATGTGCCGGAGGCATGTGTTGCAACAGAAGACTGTATTTTAAATGAAGCCTCTTTCTCTGCATGCTCCACTTTCACTTTTAACTGATGACAGTCTGAGCAGAGTGTAAGCACACTCTCAAATCTTACACTGAGGTGGAGCAGAGAAACAGGTCTCTTTAGCCTTAAACTTGCCATCACCGAGGCATAAGCTAGTTCAACGTATAACGCACCTGGCACAATGGGAACACCATTGTTTTTATGCTCCCAAAAATATGGTGCAGACTTTAATGAGAGGTTGCACATGTACTCTTTGTTATTCTGCTTTATCTGGGATATGAGTGGATGTGGAGAAAAAGCTGAGGATTCATCACCTCTTCTAACAGCTTCAAAATTCCATTCTTTCTTTGTGTTGTCGAACTGATAGACTGGCAGAGCTGTGGGTAATGTCTCACACCCCCTGTAGAGCTGATGCCAGTCCACACTGATGCCCAGTTCACATAATTTTGCCACTGTGGACAAGATTGTGTCATGATCTTTGCCTGGCTGGCAAGAGGAAAGCACTATAGTGTTACTTCCCAAAGTTTCATGTATGTTCCTTTGGAGAGCCCTACGAGGTCCAATCTCAACAAAGACCACACTTGTTCTTGATTCATTGTATTTGGTAGCAGCACGCAGTGTTTGTTCAAATAAGACAGGCTCTCGGATGTTTCTTGCCCAGTACCTGCCTGTTCTGAAGTCACCATCTGAATAACTGTCTCCAGTCACTGTGGAATAAAGTTTGCACTCTTTGCTCTTGGCATCCAAGTGACAGATACTTTTCTCAATGTCATCTAGTATAGGATCCATCATGTGGCTATGGTATGCTGCAGGCACATCTAACTCATGGAGAAAGAGATTTTTCTCTGTAAACACAATCTCCAGCCGCTGATGGAGGATGTCTATAGCTTCCGCATCCCCTGACAGAGTGCAGGACTGTGGGCTGTTGAATGCAGCAACACAAATTTTCCCAGAAAACTCCAGTAAAATATTTAATACCTTTTCTACAGCCACATTACCAACAACAAGCATTTTCCCCCCCGTGACTTTACTCTGAAAAACACTGCGGTGGTGCAACACTTTCACAGCATCCTCAAGAGACAAGAGACCAGAGCAGTGAGCAGCAGCAACCTCACCGACAGAGTGTCCAAGCACGGCATCTGGTTTGACACCCAAGTGCTTTAGGAAAGCAGCAATGCCAACCTGTATCGCAAAAAGAAGTGGCTGGACAACACTGGGCTTGCTAAAATCACCATTATCATAGTCACCAGCAAGCCATTGACTGATGCTGATGTCTTCATGACTCTGAAAAAGATTCTCAACCTCTCTGACCTTATCTCTGAAGACAGGAACCTCCCTCAGGAGCTGCTTGCACATACCCCTGTAAGCAACCCCATTTCCACAAAACACAAACACCAGCTGGATGTCAGACCTCATTGACTCAACATTTGTCTTTAATGCAGATGTCAGCTGATGTTCTAAATCTGAGGGGGAAGATGTTAGAAAGGCCTTCCTGTATTTGTGCCGAGAGTGACTCCTTCCGCATGCTGACGTGTATGACAGTGCCTGTAAGTCAACTGTTTGATCACTGCAAAGCCTCTGCTGGGTGTCAGTCATGGACAGGATAAGTGATTTCTCAGAGGCTGCAGACATTACAAAGAGTTTTGGACAGTTTTTTGGGATCTGTGAATGAACTGTGGCCTGTCTGTACTCTCTTACAATCGCATGTGCATTTGTGCCTCCAAACCCAAAGCTGTTGATCCCAGCTACCCTTCCAAACGACCCATTTGTATTCCATCTTTCAGTTTTCTTTGGAATACTTATACTCAGAGCTTTTGCATCTACACTGGCACTGTCCTCTGAGTAGAAAACTGTGGGAACAATGGTCTCATGCTTCATCATTAGGAGAATCTTAATGAGTCCAGCCACTCCAGCTGCAGATTCTGTATGTCCAATGTTGCCCTTCACGGAGCCAATCCGCAGTGTCTCTGACCCAGGAGGTTTGGCCTTACTGATGACGTTTGAGATGCTCCCTGCCTCTGTTGGATCTCCAACTGGGGTTCCAGTCCCATGTGCCTCTATGTACTGGACATCTGCAAGGTCAGACTTGGAGTAGATTCTTTGCAACAGCTCCTGCTGTTGAGTCATGGATGGTTTGGTGATTGGAGTGACTGAATGACCATCTTGGTTAACCGCTGTTTTGCTGATGACACCCCATATTTTGTTGCAGTCTTTCATGGCCTTTGTATAGAAATGCACACTATTAGTAGACTATCTGTACTATATGGGATTTATAAATGACATCGAATGGCTGTAAAAGATAAACAGAATACTTGCTTACATTTTTCAGAGGCTTCAGGAGAATTACACCACAGCCCTCCCCTCTACCGTAACCATCTGCTCTGCTTGAAAAAGGTTTGCTGGTTCCTTCAGGTGAGATCATCTTCGCCTTACTAAGGGCAACAAACATTCTTGGCTCTATTATACAGCTAACCCCTCCACACAGAGCCATCTCACAGTCTCCTGGTTAAAAAAAAAGAGTTCATGGAACATTTGAATGTGATGCAATGATCAGCCTGCTTTTAGGCGTGACATTTGTAGGGGAGAAGAGACACACGTACCTTGCTTTATAGCCTGGCAGGCCAAATGTAGAGCCACCAAAGATGAAGAGCAGGCACTGTCAATGGCAAATGAAGGACCAGTAAGATTAAACGTGAAGGATATTCTATTGGCAGCCACACTCATGGCCGTCCCAGTGCCATTGTAGTGGGTTATCGTAGTTGGACTGTTACTTCGGAGTATCTCGTAATCCCTGTTCATTAGACCTGAAACACCGTTACAAAAGCAGAGAATGTCATAATTTGTGCATCATGAAATTGAGCTTGTTTTGAGTGTATCGTAAACTGATATTGGTCACCTATGTAAACTCCAGTTCTGCTTCCACTTATGCTTTCCATCGCCATTCCCGCATCTTCTAATGCTCTGTATGTACACTGCAGAATGAGTTTCTGCTGGGGGTCCATGAAATCAGCCTCCGCTTCAGTAATACCAAAAAATTTGTGATCAAACTCATTAAACCTGAAATATAAAAAAAAAACAGATCCATCATAAGTCAGACATCTCTCAGTAGAATTTTTAACACTTAATCTTGAAGAAATACTCCAACCCACAAATGACGGGGTGAGTAATGTATATCAATTACTCACCCCGTGTTTTGTTGAATTTGGGAAGAAAACTTTGCTTTTCACATGCCTTGGGTGAACAAAGTATCCAAAAACGGAGAAAATTATTAATGAATTGAATTCACAGGGGTCCGCAAACAGCAACACTATATCAAAACATCTGTTTAGGAATTTTTACACAGGTCATGCATATAATCCAAGTCTCATTGAAAGGTCAAAGTTAAGGTATCACTTTATTTTTAATTCCCTGTCACAAAAGGCTGTCTGTTTGAGAAGCACTGAGCATCTGACTTGATAAATGAGACTTGGATTACACTGCATGAGTTTTGAATGCAGACCCCTTTTACTTCAATTCATCAAGAAATCAATATGCTTTTGGATTCTTAATTCACTGTGGAGGCATGCCAGAAAAACAAAGTTTCTTTCACAAATTCAACATAACACAGAGGGGATAACTGGTACAGAAATGGTCATCTGGGGGTTGAAGTTTTCCTTTAATAGATAATTCTTACCCTTCTATAAGAGCTGCTTTGGTTGTCTTTGTCTTTCCAGGTTTGCTATCATCAGCATCATACCAAATCGTGGCGTCAAATCTCTCTGCTGGAATATCTACGACACAGTTCTTTCCCTCCAAAAGAACCCTCCAGAAGTTGTCCAGCCCCTCACCTAAAATAAAATAATCAAGCTCAAGAAAACTCTGGGAAAAAAACATTAACTTAAAGAAAATACTTGGGTCATACCTCCAGGGAAATTGCATCCAATCCCAATAACAGCTATGTCGTCCTCTGAGTCCTCCATCATTCCTTTGAGATGGGCGTGAAGTTGCCCTGGGGACTTGTTGGCTTTATTCTAAAAACCAAAGATGAATTTCAAGCCTCTCCATAGTGAAGCTTAATGTTCATCCCTGGTTGCTGTCTTTGGTCAGAACTAGAGCTGCTGTACCTGCTCTCTTTATAAGCACTGTGTCAATGAGAGGGGACAAGAGGGAACCACAATGCCCTGCCTTGTTGCATCTCAGTTGGCTTCATCTGAAACTTAATACACTAATTGTCAGTTAGGATAATTCAAAGGCAGCTGTGAATACGTTTTTGTTCTTGTTTGAAATTCTCTGACCGGCCACTTCCAGAGTAACTTGTGGCCACATTGTCTCTTAAAGGAAATAGTGATGTTTTTAGGGCTGTAGTGAATAATTTGAAGTTTCAAACGTTCATTCATAAGGCTGGCATTCGAATTCTAAGTCAGCTTTAGATTGCTGCATACCTTTTTTGGCATGTCTGTTTATGGTATGAACAGACATGGTATTTCTGTACAATTGCAGATAGAGATGAGGCTACACTAATATTACTTGTTATCTATTTGTAGCATTAGACTCCAGTAGTGGCTTTGTAGGCTTGTTTCTCACTCATGTGATCCAAACATTTCCAATTACTTTAGTGTGTTATAAAGTCCAAAAGTCAAAATTTATTGTAAAGGAGATAATTTCATCATTTACAATATTTACATTTGATTTCTCTAACAAAATATTCAGCTACAATCCATATTTATTGGCAACTTTTTTAAAATTGCAGTCAAAAAGAGAGGAACACCCCTATAATAAAAGGCTGGTCTAGTAGTAATCAGCACAATAAATTACATTTGTTCATTAAATAAATAAAGAAATTTAAAAAGACTAATTTAATCAAATTAATCCCTTTACTCAAATTAAGGATTTTGTTCAACACATTTTAAAGCTTCATTTGAAACTTTAGTATAAGCTTGGATGTTGAAAAAAAAAAAGAAAAAAACATTCGGTACAACCCTAACGTTTTTACTTCACTGATGTGTCAGACCATAGCATCATTACAGTGAATATGACTACAATAAGAGATAAGAACACATGAAATTTATGCTTTAAAAGAACATGACCACAGAATCTGCAGATAAGTGCAAGCTTATGAAATAACAGTAATAATTTTAGCAAAGCTGGTCTTATTTTATATTTTTGTATTTAGTGCCTTAAGTATTCAGAATCTTCACTTTTTCACATTTTGTTATGTTGCAGCTTTGTGCTAAAGTCATTTGAATTCATTTTTTCATCCATCAATCTTAACTTAATACCACATAATGACAAAGTGAAAACATGATTTTGGAAATGTTTGCTGGTTTATTAAAAAGAAAAAACTGAAATATCACATTGACACAAATATTCAGACCCTTTGCTTTGAAACGTGAAATTCAACTCAGGTGTTTCCCATTCCTCTTGATCATTTTTGAGGTGAGGTCTTTGACTAGAGTCCACCTGGTGTCAATTCAGCTGATTGGAATCACCTGTCTATTTAAGGTCTCACATCAGACAACACATATCAGAACAAAATAGAAGTTGTAGGTTGAGGGAACTTTCTGCAGAGCTCAGAATAGCTGCATTGGAGGTTCCCAGGAGTACAGTGGCCTCCATTATTCTTAAGTAAGAACAAAGTTTGATAGGCCGACATCTCTTTTTGTGTGGCTTTAGCGTAGGGTTATGATTATGCCACTGCCTGTTATACTGGTGTGCCCTTGAGTGTTTTGCTTGTGTTTTGCATTTTCATTTAGAGGGAGATTTTTTTGTGGAAGTACTTGTGTGGATTGGAATTTTTGAGACTGGAGAGGAAAAGACATTGACAAAAACACCCACGTCCATATGGCAGTCTCACTATCATTGTTAATGTTGTTTGCGGTGGTAGCAGGCAGCTGTAGCTATCCACCCACCTCAAATGGCTACCACTACACCACTGTTTTGCATCTAATGCAAAGAAAGAGATATTTAATTCAGATGTCTATTAGGACCAAAAGGAATGTGAATAATGGACTATATTAATCTTCAAATGAATACTTATGTTTCTCTGTGTCAATTAAATGTGTAAGGAAGCAACTGGTTGCTGGTACATCAGCCATAGAAGCTACAGAAGGTGATAATAAGCCAATGTTGTACTTCAGCTTGTTGTGCCGCCCCCAAGTGGCTAAAATCAATTAGTGCAAGCTTAAGTTTTATTTGAGTCATGAACAAAACACAATGAAGAGTAGGGGTAACCTTTATTTGAGCTCCACTTGTCTAAAGGAACAAACAGATGCACAAAGCCAATCCTTTGACACACTTACAGATTATATACATTCCCCCTTATTTATCAGCTACACAGGAGCCTAAAGAAGGAGGCGTGAGGGCCTAGCACTAATTTCAGGAAAAGAGAACACACCTTTGGGCACTTAAATAAATAAGAACAAACAAAATAGATGCAACTGACAGACATCATTTATAGGAACAACTCTAATATGAACAGCAGTATCTCCGGTACCTTGCTACAGCCAAATGGTACATTCTGGATTGAGGTACTTTAAGGTCCTATGGTGTTTATCAGTCTGTACAAATTTAAAAGGAGACATACGCGTACATGAAATCATTCATCTCACTTTTAATTAATCATGAGCTTAGTCAAATTAATTTGCCTGAGAACCTTGATATGATACCAAATATAACTCTGATGTATAAAACTACTGCAGAATTATCTTGAGACTCGAGGACAATAAGTCCCTCATGAAACCTCAAACATCTGTCTGTAGTCTGCATTTTATTTTCATCCAATTAAACTGAGTGCTTTAAAAATTGCTGTGAAACCAAAAGTCTTCTCTACAGGAAATGAACGACAAATTAAATTGAAATAAAAACGTATATACTGGGTGAAACTTAATCGGTTCCCTGTCATCTTCACATTGATAACAAATGAAATACAAGGCCTCCAAAAGGCCTGTGCACATTCGCACAGCTTCATATATACATGATACAAGTCTAAAATAACTACTGAGGTATCTGCTGGTCCAGTTATTTGCCCTCCAGCACCATCTGGATCTCTTTGGCATCCAGAGTTTCATGTGTCAGCAGGGCGTCCGCGAGCTTCTTGTGCTCCTTACTGTAGGTCTTTAGGATGTTTTTAGCACGTTCGTATGAGTCCTAGATGGAAGAGGAAAGATTAAGAGACATAAATATCTGTATTATTATTCATCTATAAATTAAAGTCAGTTTGAAAGCGGTGTGGGAAAACTCACCTTGAGTAACGCCCTGACTTCCTGTTCGATGGCCGCTTGTGTCTCTGGGCTCTGCTTGGTCACGTCGCCGTAGGTCATGACACCAAGCTGCAACAAGACACAAATTACACCCTCAGGTTGGCTGAACAAAGGACCTTCTCATGCATGAGTCACTTGAAGTTAGTGATCATTATAAACTGTGAGAGATTTACTTTTAGGAGTCCTGACTCAGACAGATTATCATTGTCCTCGGTGTAATTATATGTTACAGTAATGTCAGAGTGCCCAGGTTTTCATTTCAACGTAACAGTAAATCAGTGGTTCAGTCCCTGATTGAAGACAGGCTGGTGTCAGCATGTTCAAAATAATATTTAATTGGACATTTACACTTTGCTTTGTGAGAACTTTTCGAGAGGTGTCTTCCTCTCCATAACAACTGGACCTGGTGATTCAAACTGGTAAAAACACTAACTAAAGTAGGGTTTTTTTTCATTGCTTCTTGTCGCTAAGGGGCTGCATATTACAGTGGCTGAAGCTTGTTGCACAGGGAGGAAAATGAGCAACAAAAAGTAAAGGCCTTCTTTTTTTGCACAAAGAAAACTGGTCAGGAATCAATAAGGGAATTGATAAAGAATCAGACCAATAAGCAGAATTGATAATGGTGCTGGTATTAATAAAATCCTATCAATTCCCATCCCTATCTATCTTAGTGGAAAGGATTATCGACCACACAAATCTAAATGTTACCTTGTCACTCATGCCGAACCTGGTCACCATCATTTTTGCTATTTTGGTTGCTCCATCGAAGTCACTGGAGGCTCCTAAAAAAACAACCGCAGCATACAGTCAGTATTATCAGACATCTACAATGATCATTTATAGTAGTGTGACAGTCCTAAGGTCATTGCAATTTTAAACAAAGCCCTGGTTTTGATTTAAAAATGAATATTGTGCATTTATCATCAGGATACTGATCCATCAAAATAGTTTGAAACCACACAAATTTTTGATTTTTGGAGTAAATGGTATACAACTTCTGTGAAATATTTTCTGTTTAATGGCATTTCTGTTGCTAACAGCACAGCAGGACTGACATCTAAGCATTAATTAAATTATGTATGTAATAATTCCCGCACCAGTGGTGATTTGGTCATCTCCAAAGATGAGCTCCTCTGCTACTCGACCGCCCATACTGACATCCATCTGAGCCAGCAGCTGGGCTCTTGTCTCGCTCCAACGGTCATTCTCTGGGAGCATGGACACCTAGAGGACAGAGACGGGGACAGTGCTGATGAGCTTTAGGTTTAACAAGAGAGTGATACAAATGGTGGTGATGCAGAGGATGAGAAGAACTCACATGGCCAAGAGTTGGGCCCCTAGGCATGATGGTGGCCTTATTGATGGGCATTGCATCTTTGGTATAATAGGCGACAATGGCATGGCCAGACTCATGGTAGGCTGTGATGGTCTTATTCTTCTTGTCGATTTCAACACTTCTCCTCTCAGGGCCTGGTACGAAAAGGACAAAATAAAAAGCACTGTAAGTGATTAAAAGAGCGTGTCTAGGTAATGTGTCTCACATGATGTGAGGGACGCAGAGCAGATCTAAACACTGTGTGTAATCACCCATGAGGATCTTGTCCTTAGCAAATTCCAGATCTGCCATTGAGACCATCTCTTTCTCGTCCACGGCTGCCTTCAGGGCGGCCTGGTTGACCAGGTTCTCCAGCTCTGCCCCAGAGAAGCCCACTGTGCCCCGGGCGATAATCTCTGCTTCCACAGCTGTAACAGAGCAACACAATAGAAAATGCTTTCTTTGTAAAAGTGATGGTGTACTAGAGACAATGGTGCCCTTTACAAACACAGCAACAAAGGTATTCTCACAGACTCTGGATGCTTTAAAAGGGTTTCAATTGATAAGAAAGCTTATGTTGACGGTCTGAAACCTACCAGGGTCCACTTTGATCTTGGAGAGATACCAGTTGAGGATTTCAGTGCGTCCTTTCACATCAGGGCGAGGGACCGTGACCTGCATGTCAAACCTTCCTGGCCTTACCAGAGCACTGGAAAATAGAAGCAAAGTAGTATTAATTAAGATTACCAGAACATGGATTGTTAATTGTTAAATGACTTAACTATACTGCTCTAAAATCCAAATACAGTGTCATACTGCTGGGTTGTTCTACTTGTTTCTGTGCTTAGAGGGTCCCATGATTACCGATGGGATGATATATGATTTTATAGCAGATTACAATAAAAACCCTTAACGGATATTGGGATAATCATGGATGTCATGTCCAGCAGCCCCAAAATAGACTGCTGGGCAACTAACAATAAAAGACTCTGCAAAAACAGGCTGTGTGAGCCACAACCTCCAATAACATTAAAGACCGTAATCAAGCCTCAGCATATTTCATATAGAAAGACATAATGCCACTTCAAATAGTTGATTGTTTGTTTCTCTCCTAAAAAGGATGTTCATGAAGAAAGTTCTTTGTCCTATCTGTGAGGCAAAAAAAAGTTTGTTTCATAACAAATTGTAAGGTGAAGTATTCTAGTATATTGTGCCATTTTAAGAGTTTTAAGCATATTTTGATTACTGGGATGATATTTTGATTACAATTACTTTGTTTATGAAAATTTGACTTTACAATTATCCTATTGTCCCATGCCTACCTGTAATAATGTTTAAAATTAATGCTTTTCTTAGAATCAGTGACACTTAGAGCAAATTTCAAAAACAATTTTAGATTTTTTTTTTCCACTGCACAGCACATTTTAATAAAAATTGCCATAAAAATGTGCAAACAAAAATCAATGTGTGACTTTAAGTTGTTATATTACTATGGTGGATATAAAACAGGTCAGTGGTTAATTTATATTTAGAGTGTTTGTTTTGTCATTTGTGTACATGAAATGGCTCCATGCAGACAGCGTTACCATAGAAACTAGGACAACGCCACAAGGGTAAAACAGCCCAAGGCATCTGTCAGAGTAAAGGTCAGAGTAGAACAAGAAAAACTGGAACAGTTTTGTTTACATGAAGCACTACTACAGTACATATTGTATGGATTAACCTTATTTCAGACCCCATTTCTACCTGGTTGCTTAACAAGAGGTAAGGCAAACTGAAGTAAGGTTAAATGTAAACATACTTATCCAAAGCCTCTGCAAAGTTTGTAGCACCAATGACGATGACACCTTCATTTGGTTTAAACCTGTAAAATAACAAAATATTAAAAGGAGGTGAGAGTTCAGCAACATTTTATTCACAGTAAGACATTTTAAAAACATCAAATGCCAAAAAACTCACCCATCCATTTCAGCCAGCAGCTGGTTGATGGTTTGTCTAGAGTAGGGATGCATAGGAGACTCGATCCTCTTTCCACCAACGCTGTCCAACTCATCGATGAAGATGACACAGGGAGCATTGGCTTTTGCCTCTTCTGCAAACCACAAAACACAAGAAGCTGTAGTTATTTAAATACAGTCTTAACTGGTTACTCACATTTTCTCACAACCGGCCAACTCACTGAAAAGGTTCCTGATTCGGCTTGCACCGACGCCCACAAACATCTCATCAAACTCTGATCCGGAGGCGTAGTAGAAAGGCACATCAGCCTCCCCAGCTACAGCCCGTGCTAACAGAGTCTTTCCTGTGCCTGGTGGACCAACGAGGAGGATCCCTGAGAGAATAACACAGGAAACAAAATTACAATAAAATAACAGCACATGAGAAAACATATAGAAGTATTGCCAAATGTGTGCATTTTCCTAGACAATAAAAACAAACGAAACGGAACATGTGGGGAAAACATTAAATACCTTTAGGCAGCTTTCCACCCAAAACAGTGAACTTCTGGGGGTTCTTGAGAAACTCCACAACATCTTGCAATTCATTCTTTGCCTCCTCCACTCCTTTGACGTGCTCAAATGTCACATTCTTCATCTGGATGGGGTCGACTGCTGAGTCAAGACCAGATGTGGTGCGGAACCTCACTGTGAAATCCCAAAACAACGGGTTCAGTACAATAACACCAGTAAAACTTTCAATTTCTTTGCACAGTCCCACAATAAGACACAAAACAGCTACAATATTCCTACTGTGGTAAAATGTAAATACAAAGATCCAAATTGATACTATTCTATATTCCAACACACCCCACTAATTAGTATGAAAACATACATATTTAATATAAATATTTAAGTATTACTATGCAGCACAGTAATCAGTCAAACTCTACATGCACACCGCAGGACAGACATCATGTCTTATCTGCTACACTTTTAGGTATTAACTTTAACAGTACACATTAAAAACATATCAAATATTTAAGCTGAAAATGGGCTCAAGTAAAACACTTATACATCCTTGGAGACACTAACAAGCTTGGTTCTATTTGCGGTGTGTATGTAGGGTTGTGAGTTGATTTGCAAGCATAGGAGAGAATAAAAACTGACACAAACCAGCATCAGAAAAGGAGCCTTTACCCGAGAGAAACGGGGTTCTTGACAAGCCATAAATACCAAGAAGAAGAAGGACGAACAGGATCAGCCTGGTTCTCCTCAGTGAGTCTGTCAAAACAGCACAGAAAGAGATGAGTTATCCTTTATGTCAATCATAAATCTCTGTGTTTTTCCCCAATGCTGCCTCCTGCCACATGCCTTGTGTTCTCTGAGTGAAGGCCTGAGACCTCATGAACCCCTCGGTGAAACCCGTCTTGAAAGCTTCCTGCTGGTTATCTGGAAGGTTCTTTTGTTTCATCAGCTGCTCCAGTGATTGTGCTTCTGGTCCCTTTTCCCTATGAAGCAATCCCTGTGAGGGAAACAGAGGGAGAATTAATTGGTAAAGCTTTAAAATACAGCCTTTTTCATTTCCTTATCCAACCCCCATTTACTTTGTTAATACAGAGCAACTTCCAAAAGGTCTCATTAATGTTTGCTGACCTTCATGAAGGCTGGTGTGTAGGCCTCAGACTCCACTGGACCATCATAACCAGACTCCGTTCGCTTGGTCTTTGATCGAAGTGTCTTGAAACCTCGACTCTGGACCCATACTAATCAGAAACACATAAGGAAAGCCCCAAAAACAATTAAATACTTTAAAATGTCAATCCATTCATACACACACTGCAGATAAGTTTGGACATTTTCACATCTTAGTGTCGAAGTGACTAATGGAAAC
>JAPZEB010000013.1:6750848-6763499 GCA_029783705.1 Chaetodon striatus | reverse complement strand
CGCAGTAGAATATTATGTCTTTTAACTTTTAGACTTTTAAACACATTGTAATATAATCATTATCACTTAACTTCAATAAAATCTGAAAAAGAACAACAAAGCATACAGAAAACCAGCCAGCCATATGGTGTGGATATTAATATAAGAAAAATAAATATGAATCTTACTGACCTCCAGCCAGTTCCAGTGACAAATAACACAAACTAAAGTGCACACTGACAATGGATCTACCACTGGCCTCGTATTTATCGCAGCTTTTGCAGTTTTAAAGTTGCATTCTATAACACTGCAGCGTTGGCTCGAATGCAATTAATTTTTCAGCCCTAGTGTATAACACCAATTAATTAGTCATGAGCTGAGATTTATTGTGTGACCTGGAAACTGACCTGAATTTTACCTTTTCAGGGACTTGAAGCCAGACAACATGCTGATATCCAATGAAGGTCACATCAAACTGACTGACTTCGGCCTCTCTAAAGTCAAGCTTGACAGAGGTATGAAGTCCCATCATCTTGACACTTGTACAAATCGTGACCATCACCACTTGTGATGTGTTAATATGTATTTTATTTTATCTCTGTGTCTCAGAACTGAGTCTTATGGATATCCTTACTACTCCATCCTTGGCTAAACCAAAGAAAGATTACTTCCGCACGCCGGGTCAAGTCCTCTCCTTAATTAGCTCCCTGGGATTTGTAAGTGAATTAGCATGGAGAGGTGCCTTAATTGCGTGCTTTATGCATAGTTCATGTTGATTAATGACTCGTCTTTTATTTTGATCAAACACAGAATTCACCTGCAGGAGAAGGCAGGCGTCACTGCAGCGCATCTGCTGTGTCCAGTCCCATGTCCTGTGGCAAAATTAAACAGAAGACAGGCTCTCTTGGTTCTCCTTTGATGAAGAGAAAAGATCAGCTGTACTCACCAGTCTGCTACTCTTGGAAAACAGGTATATCATGCTGGAAAAGATTTTATTTTTATTCATTAACCTCGTGGAATGACTGGCTGGTGTGCATAGTATAGCTTGCTGGTGAGATCTTGGACATTGAGATATCTTTGGTTTATCTGTATTGTTTCCACAGGAACCAATAACATGATGTTCAGTCCTCATAACTTGGCTAAAAATCTGACCCCCACACTGCTGAAAACCAGGAGGAGGTTTGAGACGATGAGTGCAGGCAGCATCACAGACGCTGAAGGTGACATCAGTCCACTGTGGGAGTGTGAGGAGGTCGGTAATTGTAAACCTACAACAATAAGCAATTTACAGTCAATTACACAATGTTAAGTTTTGATTAGGGGAGTCCTGACCAACTGTGTTCCCCCAAAATCCTTGTTTAAGTCATTTAATATTGTTAACAAGTTTAAACCTAAGAAACCCGCAGGACTGCCAGCAACCTCACCCGACATTACTGTCTTCTGGTGTTGAACCATGTCAGGCTAGTTTGTAGGGAAAGGAGCTAAACACTCCAAAGTCACAAGTTTTGGCAAGGGAAAAACTGGCACGATTATTTTCAAAGGGGTCCCCTAACCTCTCATCTCAAGATATCTGAATGAGATATGGGTCCTATGGGTATCCACAAGTCTCCGCTTTACAGATGTGCCCAGTTTATGCTAATGCCAGGCAGTTTCGGTCAAAAAAATGTTTCCGTGCAGTACAGATTTGTTATTTTTGCCCATTGTATTTGCATATTTCTGCATACTGGGGTCCCTACAGATTCTTTGAATTATATACATTTGATATGACTGGAAAGCTAAGACTGTTTGGATTCAATGAGCCCAATTTTAGTCATGTGTGATGATGTTAGTCCCCATAGTAGCCATTTCATTGTAGTGAGACTATTTTTTTAAACGTCCTCAGTGTATAAAATGACCTATTGTGACCTCTAGGATAATCACAGCCTCATGAAACTTTACAGCCACAAACTAGAGACCTCGGGCATCCAGAGAATGTATGGCTTTCAGAGGTATATTGACTTCAAGAGGGTTTCTTAGCAGCTTCCAGAACAGAGGTGCTTAACAACCAGTTGCTGAATAATGCAGTTCTTATAGAACTCTCCAAATGTCAAAAGTGTTTCATACTAAATCACAACATTGATTTTTCTGTGGTGCTACTTAAGGTTTTGGTCCCTTAATGTGGTATTTTGGAGGGATTTTTGACCATATCCATCAATATTCAAGGGATAAAATGTTTAAATTTAGCACCAAATCTGTGTAACAAATGGTTTCAACCCAAAAACTGCTGCAACAACTGATGAGATGTAATTGAGCATGGGAATGGCCGTCATATATTTTCATCAAAATGTTTTAAGCCCCTACACAGTCTGAACTTTCAAAGTTTGATTAGGCACCTAACCAAAACACAGTGTTTATTACAGACTTGTAACTAAAAAATCTTGACACAGTGCTGAGCTGCATCTCAAGTTAATCTTCAGGCTCCCTGCTTTCATGTAGTGTGTACTATTGACCTGCTTTCTACCGCTAACGATCCCCTGTCCTCCTTAATATGGAAAAAATGGGTCTATGATAGATGTCAGAGGACGAAAATAGCTCTCTACTGCAGACATTTCAGGGTCTTATGTAAAATGTCTAGTTACATACAACAGCTGGTGCAGATGTAAGGACATAAAATTAACAAAGAATTGGACTTTGAATTGCTTTATTAATAACTAATTTAAAAAAACATGTCACTATCAGTTTCTACACTGGTCTTTCCGATTTGTTTGTTCTGTATTGTGACAGTAATTTTCCTTTTATCTTTCTTCAGAAAGAAAATGAACCTACTAATGAACAGAAAGGCAGAGGGCATTCTGAGTCCAAAGGGCCCAAACAAGACTCTTCACCCACAGAAATGGCCACCTATGGCTTCTCTGCTGAGGTCACCAGCAATCTGTCAGATCCAGGCCATCTTGCAGAAAAGATGCCTCACACCAGCAAACCGTGGCCTGTTTCCACAGCCCAGGAGGATTTTTGTCTATCGGCTTCATCTATAAAGAGAACATTTTCTGATGTTGAGAAAAGCCCCGAGCACCTGGACAACCAAGCCAAGAAGAGAAATGCAGCCTATAAGAGATGCTACGAGATTCCAGAAGAGGCTGCAAGGTTTCACACCGGCCTGACTGGCACATTTTCCTCTGTTCAAATAGGTGACTTCATGGCCTCCACAGAGGGGATTGGGTTAGCCGATGGCCTAATCCCAAAGCGCTCCAGTCCCATTGCTGTGGCCAAAAGTCTGTTTAGTGAACTGGAGGAGCCAACAGAGGACGTGTTTGAAGACGGAGCCAAAGATCTGTCACACACAAGTTTCACATCACCACTCACGGGGAACAGTGACATTTGCAGGAGCTTGAGCCTCGACTCTGACGGGTCTATGCACGAAACGTCTCCCACTATTGACAGCCGTGCACTTCTCAAGCCGAGCAAGTGTTTCATAAACAGGAATTCAAATCTATCTATGGAGCAAGAGGAATATCAAGACTCATCCATCACTGAATCACTCCCACAGACTCCATCTGCTGTCACAACTGAAACACCCAAACTTGGTAACCTTTCTCAGAGAGGATCCTTTCTTAACCGACTCCCTGATCTGGCTGGCGGTGTTGCACAGTCCTCCTCATTCCTCAAGCCACGAAATGTTGTAGCTTTCCGTAGCTACTGTAGCTCCATTAATCGCTCCAACATGTCAGGGGTGTCCCGATTTAGTGTTGGTTCGGTTGAGGCTATGGATTTTTCCACCACCGGTTCTTATCACACAGCATCTGGCAATGCAACACCAGTGCAGAAAAGACCCAGCTCCAACAGCTCGCTCAATCAGGTAAGAATACAAGGACACAGTTTAACAAAGGTTTTGCTCAGGCTATACAGTTGGAGAACTCCTTATTCAAATTAGGGCGGGTCATTATATCAAGATTATGATATGATATGGCCTAGATTTTGGATATTGTAGTATCATAAGTGTTGTCTTTTCCTGGTGTTAAAGGCTGCATTACACCAAAGTGATGTCATTTTCTGAACTTACTAGACTGTTCCACCAGCCTTTAACCACGTAGGCCCCATCTCACAGAATGGTTACAAAACGTGAGGCGCCCCGCACTGCCTTTTTTTTTTAAATCAAATGCCACTAGTTAAAAAAACCCTTGCTGCACCTTGTTATTGTTGCTAGGCAACCACGGTTTCACCTCCTTACCCTAACCTTCCCGTGTAATCAATCTACTGTTTATTTTATGATACTTATTTGACAGTAATTAGTATCTGGTCCCTACAATGGACAGGCAGAGGATACTTGATGTAGCTCTGGTTGAGGGTGAGAGGCTGTCGGCAAATAGTTTGTTGGTCACAGGGAAACAGAGATCTGTGTGGGTACATGAGACCCTAAAAAAGGGTGGATCACGGGGAGTACCACCAGACAGACTTTTGGCCCAGGAGCTTCTCCTCGATAATTGCCGTCTCCAGGCATATTTTAGGATGACTCAGGGGCAGTTTGACAACCCGCTGTTGATCGTCGGGCCGTATAGCTGTGGGTATCCGGTAACTGCCACCACCAGTTTCTCCTCCACTGTTTACCAACTGTGAATGTATAGTGAGTGGCTAACGGATAGCTACTTGACAAAGACAGCAAACTAGTTTGACAACATGGTCAAACACAAGTATGATAGGAAATGTATTTAACTGTGTGGACCTTGAACTAATGAGGAGGGAGAGAAATGGATCCTGTTACTGGGCCAGTATGGAACCACTGTTTTAAACCATACGCAGCCCTAATTGCATCACACATTGTGCAGTCACTGATTCCACTTTTTTCATGTGTCATTTAGCCGCTTTTCACATGTCCTTTTATTCCCTTCTCACATCAGACTCCACAGCCCATGTCGACCTCTCACACCCCCTTCAGGACCCCAAAGAGTGTCAGAAGGGGTGCGCTGCCTGTTGAAGGGGCACCCATTTTAGGAACTCCTGACTATTTGGCTCCAGAGCTTCTTTTGGGAAAACCACATGGTAAGATAAGAAAATGCTGAATTCCAAGTACCACAACAACCTAGAAATAGCCCAACTCAGCCCTATAGTATTGCCTGTGGATGGTTGACATTATAGTGTTTGTGACAGGCATTCTCTTTAAGTTTCAGGACGTTTACAGTGTGGTAAGTTTATAATGATATTGCTGTTTGCAAGCGAGCTTGCATGTTCACCCAGCCTGCTAATACGCTAGAGGAAATGAGCTGATTCTTTCCCCATTTTCCTTTCCCCACTGGTTCTGTTTCTGCCCCTTGGATTGGTGAACAAACTGTGGGCCTGATCAGAGGGAAGGGGGCAGCATTTTAAATGTGTGATTACAAAGGCTAAAATAACATCAAGCTAACACCATTGTTAACAGTTGGGGAATCAGGCTGATGTGCTTTATGCTGGACAAAGGGGTTTGTCTGCTCTGAAAATCTGTAGGTTTCGGGTAATGTGGCACACAGTGAATGTGCTGTGGCACTGGCTTTAGTTTTGACATTTAGCAGCTGACATGCAAAATGTCATCTAATAATAACCTATTGATCTGACATGCTGTTATTCATTCAAATGTTTCCTGTCAGTCGCACCATGCCATTTTGTAGCTGCTATTTGAATTCATGGACAGTCAGGCTGTGACATGAATGATCCTGTGTGGCAGTGTTTTTTCTTCAGCTGTCAAGTATTTTTTTCTGAAGTCAACATCAGATGATTGTGACAATTGTAATTTTAAATCTTTGCAGTTATTGATAAGGAAAATAACTTACTTAAAACTACAATGCTAGACCCAAATGTCAAGGTTTATGTGTAAGATGTGATTGATAATTACAGCTAATTCAGGCAATTTATGGGTGAATGAAAGAAATTGAGTTTATACCCAGATCCTCAATCCCTCTATCCCCAACCTAACGTAGTCCCTGCTTCTGCCACTGCAGTACAATTAGTGCACACTCTAACAGGGATCATACTGGAAACAGGTGTTTGAAGCCAGCAGCTGTATGACTTGACTTTTCTGCTTCCATCCAGACTGCATGGTGGATTGGTGGGCGCTAGGTGTGTGTCTTTTCGAGTTCCTCACAGGTGTGCCACCTTTCAATGACGAGACGCCTCAGCTGGTCTTCCAGAATATTCTCAACAGAGGTGGGTGTGGTTATCTTTTACAGGAGCAACCAAAAAAGCTTTAAATGACACACAACCTATAGCTGATGATCAGCATGTCTAAAATATTATATTACCGTTTTAGGTGAACAAAATTGATAATGTAAATGACATTCTTTTACTGCCTCACTGTCAACAATTTTAGATATTCCCTGGCCTGAGGATGAGGAGGAACTGTCTGTAAACTCAAGAAATGCCATCGAAATCCTCTTGACCATGGACATGACAAAACGAGCTGGTCTAAAAGGTGAGGACCACTTTTAAATTTTTAATTTCTCTAAATTTAAAGCTGTGGTGGACAGAGATTTTAGGGAGTCAGGGCTGTTTGGTTTCCTGGAGCTGGAGTTTGCACTGGCTGGGTTCGGGTTGCAGTGGTCTACAGCAGTTGGGACTGAGGCAGGGGACACATGGTGATTCAGAGCTCTAGCTGACATTAGCTACATAAATGTGAACTTGAAGTCCGTTCGGTGAGCAGAAGGCTAAACTATTTGCAACATTTTCGCCCCATCTCTGAAAAGCTTCACAGATATTTACCTAAATTATTTTGTTTGGGCAGACTCTCTTTTTTGCCCGTCCTCCTTTTTTTGGTTGCTTTGCAGTGCAGGCAGTTGTTGCTAAAGCTGCAATAGCAACTTTCTCTGCAGGATTCTTCGCCATTGAATCAGGCTTTCACTGAATGCATCTGCATTTTTAGAACAGCCAGTAGGAACCCCGTCTTTCTGAATGACTTGTGATTGGGCGAAGGCTCCCACTACAGCCTACAACATGCTAAAAGTTTATAATAAGATTTTTGCTAAATGACACCAAAATAAAACTGCCTAACACAGCTTTAAAAGCACTGTTTCCTCAGACCTTCAAGAAATTGATTAATTTTACCTGACATAAATACCAAGATCTCCATTTTTTCTAATGCCGTCGCAAGGATGTTTTTTTTTTTTGTTTGTTTTTGTTTTTTAGCACAGCAGGCCTATGTTTGATTTTAGGAAAAATTCTCAAGTTGTATATGCGAACTTTGCTCAAACTTCTATGGTTAAAAACTGTAACTTTATCTAATAGTAAAATGTTAATATTGACCCTAGTTTCAATGCCTGTTGCACATAAATCTAATGTGTTCTGATCATTTTTGCTTGAACATCCACCAGAGCTCAAGTGTCACCCTCTGTTTGAGGGCTTGGACTGGGACAACCTGCAGAACCAGCCGATGCCTTTCATCCCTCAGCCAGAGGATGAAACCGACACCTCGTACTTTGATGCAAGAAACAACGCTCAGAACATCGCTGTGTCTGGCTTCAGTCTGTAGAGTTACAGGCATAACAATGAAGTTTTACTATTAAAGCAGCCTATCAATAAATTTTGGCCATTGGTGACCCATGAGTGCTTCTATTGTAGAAAATCTCCAACAATCAGATCCATTATACAAATGAATACATGGTAATGATGTGGATTCTGGTTGCTTCTCTGTTCAAGGTTGTATATTTTTAAAAAACATTTTACCTATGTGCAATCACCGGTCATAAGAGTCAGAAGAAAGCTGAATCTGTTGACTTCTCAGTTTGTTACTTTTTTTAAAAAACTTAGTGTTACCATATTACATAGATATGTCTCTTAAATTAGATTCTTATGCTAGCAAAATAGTATTTGCTCCTGCTTTACCTTCTTACAGGCTTTGGTTTCTGATATATTGATTAAACTTTGATACCTTCCTGCCTGATGTTAACTCTCCATGCTGATGCACTCTAATTTTTGCTGTACTGTTTATTATAATGTTCCCCTGCACTGAGCTGACTGGGTGGGCGGGCCCTCAAAATGATTTTCTCTTTGAGGGGTACAATACTGAAGAAAAACATGCTAATATATTCATCAGTAATGTATTTTATATGTAAATCTTGTTAATAACATTCAGTGTCATGTCGTGACAGAATCGTTTTTGCTGCTTTTATGTCATTTGTGTTTGTAGTTTTGATGTGATCTCCTGTCCTTTTTCCACACTACTGTTTTTTTTAGATAAGTTCACTAGGTTCCCAGCTACTTGTAACATTTATCTTGTTCACTCTAAGAAAAAGGTAAAATACAAATAAAATCGTGTTTGTAACGTGATGTTCTTCGTGCCTTTTCTGCTTAATGACAAAACACCACAATGTAAATCCAAACTGCATGTTTAAAGGACAGGTTGGTAAATGATTTGCTCTCTTGCAGTCTGTCAGATAAGCTGTGTCTGCAGGTCGTTAAAAAGTCTTAAAATGTCTTAAATTCAAAAATTAAAAGCCATTTAATAGTCTTAAAGTTAAATTTCTGGGTGCCAATTGCCACAGATATTTGGTTGAATCACAGTTATCCATCTTTTAATTTCTTTTTGTCAGAATGAGTTGAGCTCCTCTTTGTCAAAGTCCACATTTCTGATGTTACAAATCTTTACACTTACCACTGAACATACTGTATACTTGCAGTAACTGTCAGCAAAATGCAGTGTAGCCTAACTGAGGAATGAGGAATGTTTCCAGCACCTTGTTGAATCTATGCCATGAAAAATTAAGGCAGTTCTGGGGGCAAAAGGGGTCCAACCTGGTACTAGCAAGGTTTATCTTGTAAAGTGGCCGGTGACTGTATATACCCATTATTTACCTGCAATACTTGACTAATAATGAAAGAGGATTTGTCCAGTAGACACCCTGATTTAAAAAGAACCACAGCTGGTTAGCTAGCTAGCTTAGCACAAAGACTGAAAACAGCTATCCTGGCTCTGTCCAAAGCAGGTCTAGCTTGTGTTTTTTTTTTTATTCATACTAACACTTAAGTGTAAAAAGTTGTAGTTTTACAGGAGGTACTATTTCTTAGCATAGTCATGATTTTGATACCTTTTAATAAAACCAGGCCAGCTGTTTCTCCTTGTTTCCATCTTGTGCTGGGATAAGCTAACTAGCTGCTGAATGTATTACATATTACATGTATTACATTTTCAAACATCATATTCAAAGACTTTCCAGGGACCTTTCCGACTTACTTCTCTGGAATTAAAGGACTCAGTGCGGCATTACTTCGGTCACTAATGCATGCATTTAAAAGTCACATTTTCTCAAGGTAGGTAGTGCATTGAACAATGACGTGGGGATGCCTCTTAGGGAGGCAAACATGTAGACAGCAGAATATTTACGCCAAAGAGCTAGTGAGCTGCCTTGCAATGTCAACTAAAAGTTGGAGATAGTTTAATTTAAAGTAAGTCAAGCAATGTTAAGGTGAAAAACAAAAACAATCAGAACCTCAATTTCAAAAAAAGTCAAGCACTTAAATGACCTACTGTATGTCAATTGCCACTGCCCTGATTTTTTTTCCCCTCAAATTTACAAACTTTGAAGGATTTCAAGGACCCTTGGGAACCCTGACATATTTACTGTACAAACATGACAGTATCTTAATGTCATCTCACTCAAAACATATTTTCCAAAATGTCAAGACAGTTTTTTGAAGAGATGTGGACAAATGAAAATGCTTTATGAAAACTTTATTTGAGGCTTGGATTATCACATGCAAACACCACTCTATCCACAGGCAGAGAGGGTGAGAAAGCCTTAGTACATTTCAGTAGAAAGGTAAACTATTACTTTTTTATTAAAACATAATGGCTCTGGAAAGATTAGTGCTATTGCAGATGCAAACCTTTGTAAATGATATAGTATTCTATATTAATAATACATGGGAATGCAATTAAAATACTGCATTTTAATCTCAACTGTACAGCTATCTGTTTACAATTTACATAAATCGCACTGCTTTGCAAACAATTCATGATTACTGTCACTCACACAAAATCTTTCCACAATTATTTGTACAAACATATTACATCACACATTAAAATTATACAATATAGAAAAACTTGACAGCGTAAACAACACAGACAGCGACAAGTGTTACGCATTGATAATCAGCTGAGTGGACGATGAGGTTGTTAGAGATTCTCACCACCTTATGGCTCACTAGGTAGTTATGATTCATGTTTATTTGGTCCAGCACTGGAACAGTAATGCTACAAAGTGAGAATGTAAGAAATCATAACACCGCCTACAGTATGAGTGTACCTTATGATGTTGAGGCACTTCTTCTATTTGGAAAACAATTTAAAGTGGAGTCCACTTTGACATAAAGCACAGACTGATATGCAGCAGGACGGGTGATGAGAACTCATCGCTAACCTTGTCTAACCTATACAAAGCTATACGGAAGCGTAATATGTTCACTTGAGAAAAAAATCTGCTGTTTTTCTACATTTCTAAGATTATTATCTCATTGATTTAAAAAAAAAAAAAAAGAGAACTTATGAGAGAATACTGTTAATTCAAAAAATGAAAATTTCCGAAATAATTTTGTTGAAAAACAAGCATTTGTCATTATTTCGTTAATTTCTTAGAAACAAAAATTTATGGCTATATCGCAACAATTCAGAGAAACTTGAACCTACGACATGAGCTTGTAAATTAAGAACAAGAATTTACGACATTATGTCGAAAATGTAGAAAAAAAACAAGACTTATGATGTGATCTCGTTATTTCAGAAAAACGAAAATCTACATCATTATCTTGTTCATTTAGTGAAATAAGAATTTACAACATCATGACATAGATTACAACACTATATTGTAAATTCAGAAGAACAACAGTTTGCAACAGTATCTTGTTCATTTAGAGAAATTTTAACTTTATCTTTTAACTTTAACTAAAAATGAGAATTTATGACACAATTTTGTGAATTCAAAAACAAGAATTTACAACATTACCTTATTTCAATAAAACAAGTTGACATCATTATCTCGTTAATTCAGAAAAATTAGAATTTATGTCATAATCTTGTGAATTCAGGAAAAATGAGAATTTATGACATTACGTCATGGTTTCAGAAAAATGACAATCTACCACATGATTTCTTAATTCAGGAAGGGACTAATTTTTTTCATTACAACTTTTCAATAATAATCTTGTCAATTCAGAGAAACAGAGAAAATATACATCTATCTCTCTTTTCTCAAGTGAATGCATTACGCTTCTATAAACAACATTTAGCAGTCACTTTAAACATAAACCTCATTCACACAGCTGCAATCTGGCCGACAATGCCTTCATTATAACTCGCTAAAAGCAATAAATATTAACTTATTCTCAGAATTAAAAAGAATTACATACATCAATATAGTTTTACATTCAATCCTCCCGTCTAAACTACAGTTATTACAACATCTTATTATAGCAGCATTGCCTGGGCGTCTAATGAAGGTGAACTGTGACGATTTATAACCACATCAAGCATTATACTCAAACTAAAGTATCAGGCCCATTTTATGTGCAACACAGCCTTAGATATGGACATAATTGGGAAGCTGCTGTAGTTGGTTTATAAACACACTGACAACATCACAACTTTAGGTTCCCCCTCTCAACACAAACCGTTTGTTACAGAGAAAAATATTCCAGTACAGTGGTATCATCTTGGAAAAGCTTGTACTATCACAGGCTCTGAGCCCATACATTCATGTTTCTATCTGATTTCACATCCGCAGTACAACATGCCTGAGAGAAATCTCCCTCCCACTCATTACTCTAGGTGCCTTCTTTATAGTGCAAAAGCAAATTACTGGGCTGCAGGTCTAAGCAGGGGGGAGTTACAGCCATTAGCAACCCAACCAGACATTTAGAAGACTCCTCATAATCGTCTATGCCCATGGGTGTTTGGGTGAGAGCAGATTCAGTTGGGTCGTCTATTAAAGAAGGAGAAATTATGGGGTTACATTGGATATTGCAAGAAATGGCAATAGATTTCAAATTTTAAGGAATACGTCACCCCCAGAATTATCAATTGTATATCAATTACCCTGTGTCACGCTGAATTTGTGAAGAAAATTGTTTTTCTCACACATCTCTGCAGTGAATGAAGAATCCAAAATGGTAAACATTCTTGATGAATGAAAGTCATAGGGGGCCACATTAACACCTGCAAAACTACATCAAAACATCTGTTTTCCCTCATACAACTCATACAGCATAATCCCAGCGTCATTATCCAGTCGTATGCTCAGTTCTTCCCACACAGACAGCCCTTTCGGACAGGGAACTTACCTATGCTCTCTTCAAGCCAGACTCCTTTGACATAAACAGTAATTTTACCTCATTGAACACAGGAGCTGCTGGTCTACCACTGCCTCGATCTGTTAGCTTGTTTGTGTTATTGTGTGACTTTGGTATATCTAAACTAACCTTTGAAAACACTGCTGTTATACAATTACACAAACAAACTAACTGACTGAAGCAGTGGTAGACCAGCAACCCCTCTTTTCAGTTAGGTAAAATTACTATTTTTGTCAATGGAGTCTGGCTCTGAAGAGAGCATTGGTAAGTTCCACTCTTAGTTCAGTTCCCTGTCAGAAAGGGGTTTGTTTGAGAAATACTGAGCATACGACTGGATAAATGAGACTTGCATTATACTGCATAAGTTGTGTAAGAGTTTGTAAACAGATA
>JAPZEB010000013.1:6719201-6733054 GCA_029783705.1 Chaetodon striatus | reverse complement strand
TCTTGGCTAATTCTGGCTTTTTTATACCATGTGTGTTTATTATTTTGCACCGTCCCTTCTTAAATAAACTGAACTAAACATCATGAAAGACTTGGATATTAACAGATTTTTGGATATGTGCAAATATCGCAACGCCGACCTTTTCAAGAAGGTAGTTGAAGAAATGAAAGAGGGAGGCTGGTGGGTGGAAAACTTCCATTTTGACATAAAGCAAAATGACAAGCAGCCCCAATCATTTAAGTTCCCCATATTTTGATGTGATAAACAACATGTTTGAGCACATTAATCAGAGTATGCAGGGCTCATTTAAATGGTAAAATCAGTGAAACATTCATTGTCATTAGTCATGTAAACAGCGTAGTGAGAATTAAGGCAAAAACTGGAATATTATGTGCATTTAAAATAGTCACGAATTAATAAATGTAATGGAAGTAATCATCTGCTGAACAACTAATTGAATAAATGACCAACAGTTTTTGAACTTGAAAACTTTAAACAGTTGAAAATTGGCACCAGCCACCAGCCAGAAGCTGATAAAATATGCAAGTGGCTGCTAAATTCACTCAGTCACCAGCCAAAATAAACAAAACAATAGTTGTCTGTTGAGTGGCTGTTAGATTTTGAAATCTTGGGCGTTGAAAATCCAGCAAAACCTGTAGTATTTTAGACCAACATGTTTCAGCTTGTGGCTTTTATCAGATTTAAGATTTTGAAATCTATTCAGCCTCACTGGCAGGTGGACAGGAAGGTCATTTCCAACCCTGGTATTAGTACAATAAGGTAATTTTATGGCCCTGTTAAGACAGCATTAAACACACATGTAGGCCTTAAATAATGGAAGAATTTACCATTGCTGGCAACTAGAGCTGCAGCAATTAGTCGATTAATTGATTAGTCAATCGAAAGAAAGTTATTCGCCAACTATTTTGATAATTGTTTCATTTATTTTCAAGCAAAAATATCAAACATTTGCAGGTTTCAGCTTCTTAAATGTGAGAATTTGTTGCTTTTCCTTGTGATTTAAGACAGTAAATGAACAGGATTTGGGTTTTGGACTGTTTGTTGGACTAAAGAAGCAAATTGAAGATGTCAGTTTGGGTTCTGGGAAATTGTGATGAGCATTTTTTAGACAAAATGAAAAATCAATTCGGCCTTATCCTGAAAAAAAATCAGCAGATTAGTCAATAATAAAATGAATTGTCAGCTCTGTTGTTTTTAAGTGATTGCACTGCCATTACCAGAATTTCTGAGGAAAGGTCGAAGAAACCACATACAGTAACAAGGAATAGGGAAATGGAAGTAAGACGTATGGAAAACCAAGAGTTCAAACAGCAGATCAGATGCAGTGTTGCAAGCTCGGAGCATGTGACTGCTGAGCCAGCATGATGCCCACTTGTGCTTTTAGTTCTGCTCTTAAATTAGAAGGTTTGGAAATGGGGGCTGTTATGTGTTAATCAATATAGGTAGCATCTCATGACAGAAGAGATATGTCCTCTTCATGTCCTGGTCATATAACCTTGGTGTACCTGTCCTGTGCTGTGAATTAATGTGAGTTTGTCTCCCTGGAAGAGAGCAGGTGGCAGTTTTTTTGCACACAGCTCTGTCTCTCTGGGTTACCCTGAGTCCTCGTTTCCTGTCCTTTTTTCTCCAACTCTCCCTCTTTCTCTCTCTCTCTGCGGAGTGGCCTGGTTTTTCTCCCAGCATGGTGAGGCCTAGCGGCTCTCAGCCTACCAGCCAGGCCCATTCATCCTTTCTGACCACCTGTCACTCCTTCCCCCTCAGCTGAGCGGGGCTGGTTTGGTCCAGACTGATCTGTTACAGTCGGGTTAGAGAGTAGGAGTTTCGGAAAATTGAGTGCATACTGACATCATTGTTTCAGACTGCAATTGTCTGCTTGTAGTTGGATTCATGCAGTAGAAGTCTCTTTTTGTTCGCACTCTTCTTTTATCATAGAAAAGTGTGAATTACACCCAAACACCCTTCGAGTCAGGGTGACCCAGCACAAAGGAAGAACCGCTCCTCCAACTCTCAGATCCTGTGAAAATTGATTATTTGTTTATCAGTTAAATGTGTTGTTTGAGGTATAGAGCAGTGACTTTCTGCCTGGACGAACCAATTATCAAGTCACTCAGGAAAGGTTAATGAGTTTCCTCCATGTGCAGACTTCCCCTTTGTGTCTCTTCGCTGACACACTGAAGGAATTTTTAATTGTGCGCTGGCAGTTCTTCAAGGTCAGGTAGACCTTATGGCCTTTCAGTCAGCCTCCATCTGCCCCGGAGGAATTATGAATTCAAGTAGCATACTGCTGAGTTTTTTTTTTTTTTTTTTAAAGAACTAAGAGTTAGCTCAAGGAAGGATTGAAGTTGTTAAGTCTGCAGGTTTTCCTTATTACTAATTCCAAGCATGTCCCAGTGTCACTTTCACTACCCTGTCTGTCTCCTCAGGTGGTTTCTGTTGGCCATAAGTTTCTCAGAGTTTCATGTTTATACGTGTAGATACTTACTGAAGAGGTTGTCTACCATCATTTGATTAAGGTCAACACGTTTAGCAGTTAGTTCTTGGATTTATTCTATAAATTTAAGCACAATGTGTGTTTAAATTTTTTAGCACAGTGTGTTGTTATCATACAGGTCTAATCCTCTACAAGCAAGGCAGGGCCGTGTGTCCAAAGACTGGCCAAGTAGTTTAACTATTAAGATCATACTAATGCTTTTTAAAAACAAAGTGTACTGGCACTATTTCCAGCATCTGTAAAGTTATAGGGATATTGAGGTATTTGTCAACCTGGAGTTTATTCTCACACTAAAGTGTTGGATAGGGACTTTTTGATATTCGATTCGATATTCGATATTTATTATGTTTTGTTTGTAAACACATAAAATAAAAAAAACATTTTTGATAAGGATCTCTCAAGTTGAATTTTCACTTTCACTGCGATAAAATACACTGTGATTTATTACCTTTTTTTCAACTGTAAATTATCTCTCCAAAGGAAAACTTTGTCAACATCTGTTTAATCTAATAAGATAAAGTTTTCAGTCTGTTCATCTAACTGTCGCCATTTTTTATTGCGCCATCAAAATCTATCTATTGGACTAAAAAACAATTGATTATGTTATTCTAGTAGGCTAATTTAAGCTTAATTTGTATTTGTTATGTTAATACTTTATATAATAAGAAAATTTTGCTATATCGCTACACAAAAATATTGCAGTACTATGTACTGTATCAAATTTTTCCCCCACCCCTACCTCTTACTAGGGATGGGAATCTCAAGGCACCTCACAAGATTTTTCATCCGCCCTACCTCCTACAGAAAGTCGTCCTCTTGAAACCCTGCAGCTGTTGTGCTTTACAGCTGCTGCTTTTTATTTGAAATTTAGGCTGCCATTTTAATGTGGTATTTAATAATGTGTTTGTGACTGTGAATTTAAAATTCACACATAAAAGAGTAACAGCAGGGGCTGCTCCTTAAATGAACTCTCCATGTGACCTTTAGTTTGTCCTCTTGCCCCATCGGTAAACTAACCTGTTGTTATTATCAGTAACGCAAAAGGGAAGAAACTAGTAAGCTGCACTGTGCATTTTTGATCCAACACCTTAGTTTGATTGGTAATGAAGGTAAAGCTGTTCAATACTGTGTTTGAAAATGCAACTGTTTAGTGTTTCATTTTGAATTAATTCAGGCAAGTTAAATGTTTTTATTTGTTTGAACTAGATCTTTTAGAAAGTGACCAGCCGCAGTGGCCCCAATCAATACTGTTCTTGGCAGAGTTTGCATCTCCCAATCAGTATGACGGAGCATTCAGAGGTGAAACGATTAACCAATTAGTTGTCAACTATTTAATTGTACACCAGCTAATTTGGTATTGATTAAATCTCTGATTCCAGGTTCTTTACTGTGAATATTTTCTGGTTTATTTACTCCTCTTGACAGTAAACTGAATGTCTCGGGATGTGGTCAAAACAAGACATTTGAGTATGTCATCTTGGGCTTTTGGAAACACGCGTCAGTGAATAAATTGTCATTATGATCAATAGTGTCGGTGAAGGTTCTCAGTCATCCAGGTCATGGTAATGCTAAGTGCTATATCGTAGGCAACTGGACTTGGACCAAGAAGCTGAAGAAGCCTCTTGGATGAGAGGCGAAACGGCTTCAAGAAACGCAAGCAAGTCCAATTGCCTATGATATAGCACTTAGTACTTAGCACTTATGACCAATAGTCTTAAAAATGGACAACAATAAAGAGAATGAGACCCAGGCTGACAAATACTGGAATATGTTCTTTCGTATGTCATCAGATTGCAGTAATAGAGAAGTAGCAGGGTAGAAACTCACTGACGTATTGAAACAGGCGGAGTGACCATAGTGATTTACCTTCCATCAGTTTTGTAATAAATCATTTTGTTCTATGGCAGGAGGAAGTGAATAATACAGAAATGGCTTGAGTTACATTTGGTCAGATCTCATATTCATTGGGCTCCACCTTATTCCCAATCAGCTGCTGGATGTTGGACAGCTACGTCAATATAACAACCCACAGAGCACTAGCTTTAAGCTGCCTCCTGTCTCACTTATCTCACCTCCGTCCAGTCTGCAGCGATCAGCGGTCGATACAAAGTGCCATATGAGCTCTACGACCTTCCAGTTGGATTTACACGCATTCTGCTCCTGACTGCACTAGATACCTCACAAACCGAGGTGCTTTTAAAAGGAACGTTCACCTCTGATTTCTTTATTAACCTGTCCACTTCACAGCTAAAATAAATCCGGGGTTGGTCCGTTACAACGTGTTTGTTTTCATAACTCCATGCACTCCTGAAACTGCAGCACAGCTCTTTAGCAACACTTGAAAGTTTGAAGACGAATGACATGTTGCAGAATTCCAAACATTCCTGTAAGTTTTTTTTTCCCCTCGTTTCCAGAGCATTTCCCCTCCGGACAAGTGGGAGCACACAAACGCAAATGTGCTTGTCAGCTTTTAGTTTTTTTTTTTCACAGGGGGCAGGGGATTTTCAGTGGAACATCGCAGGTTAACATTAAATGCTCCACAGAAGTGTTATACACCATCTGAAAGCAGGGAACATGAAGATTTATTTGAGATACAGCTCAGCACTGTGTGTCAAGTTTCCCTCGTCATAATTCTGCCTTAAACATTATTTTAAAGTTTAGAGTGTATAGGGGCTTAGAACATTATAATGAAAGTATGTGATTACCATTTACACACTCAATTATGCCTAATAAGTTGTTGCAACAATTTTGGGGTTGATGACCATTTATGACACAGATTTAAGCTTTTTTTTTTTTTTACCTCTTGACTATTAATAAAAATGGTCCAAAATCCCTCTAAAATACCACAGTAAGACTTTGAGACCTTGAGGAATGCGACATAAAAATCCATGTGGTCATTGGGTATCAAAAACTTTTGACATTTGGAGAGTTCTCTAAAAATTGCATTTTTTGGCAAAGAGATAACGAGCACTTCTGTTCTGGAAACTGCTCAGAAGCCCTGTTATATTTTATACACCTATGAAAGCCATTCATCCTCTCAATGCCCAAGATCTCTGGTTTGTGGTTGTAAAATTTTATGGCGCTGTGATTATCCAAGAGGTCACAATAGGTCATTTTATACAGAGATGTCTGATTTTTTTTTTTTTTTTTTAATGGTCTCACTACAATTAAATGGCTACTTTGGGGGCTAACATCATCACACACGAATAAAATTGGGCTCACTGAATCCACAAGAGTCTCAGCTTTTCGAGTCATATCCAATTTATGCTATTCCAAGACTGTTTAGGGACCCAGTGCGCAAAAATACTCAAATACAATACGCGTGCATGTTTTTTGCTATAGCCATTCCGACACCATTTTTCCTTCCCAATACAGATTCTTCAACTTGCGAATCAACTAATACAAAGTCATGATCCAGGACCACTGAGTTTAAATTAACAACACATTAACAGCAGTATACTACTAACCCTGTATAGATGTGAAATGATTACTGTCGTTGTATGGCATGGCTCAGGTTAAACCCTTTGTAAAACATCAACAGATGCACACAGAAATGAATGCTGTAGAAAATGCCAAATTTCTGACGTTGCCCTGTTTAGTAAAGATTCATTCTTCTTCACTGCTCTGAAACAGTAGTTGCTTGCCAGTGACTGCACAGCCAATTTGCTATGTATGTTAGTGTTTTAAGTGCAGCAAAGAAGACTCTGTGGTGTTGAATCGGTGCATAGACTGGCGTACTCGCGGATACCCAATACAGAATTTTAGGTAGTATCAGGGGCATTTCCGATAGCGGTATTGGTATCGGGAAATAGTCAAGTTTTTGCCCAAAACTGTACGGGATTAGCATAAAGTGGGCATGTCTGTAAAGGAGAGATTGTGGGTGCCCATACAACCCATTTTCGCTCATATAGTCGATACCAATGGATTCTTTAGGTCTTCTAGTTTTGTATAATAGGGTATCATCACTGTAACTTTAACACTCTGATCCCTGTTAATTCCTGAGTAGAGAGGTTTTGTGATGTTCTAGGGTGATTCAGTGAGTTTTTATTTAGATATTTTGTCTCACTTCCCCAGATCTTCCATTAGTCATGTAAGGGAGTCAGTAGGAATACTCATTTGGTCCATTTCCTACTTATTCTCTGGCCTCTGGGTGGAGAGGCAGCTACGCCTCCTCTGACCCTTGAACAGTGTTTCTATCCTCAGGGAGGAAGTCTGGACCTTTCCTTCCTACCGTCTCAAGGCAGCCAGCGAGCCTTGACAGTAAAGGAATGCACCAGCTTGTTTAAAAAAAAAGAAAAAAATCATGTTTCCAGTGGCGGTTGTCAGCCGTTATCTTGCCAGACTGGATAGGTGACGGCATAAATTAGAAGTATTTATCCAGTTCAGTGCTTCAAAAACTTCCCATGAAACAAATCTATTCTTGTGACTGCCACTCCCTACTTAGTCCCAAATCTATCAGGCCACATACATGCTTACATACAGCGTCTGCAGCCAAGCAGTGCTACACTGGCTCTGCACTTTTTGCTGTATCTAAGAGCTTGTTTGATTATCTAGCTTGCCTCAGCTGCCAGCTACAATTTTGCTTTGTGTACACGGACCGTGCATTCCTCTGTACTCCCTTTTTAAACCCAGCTGAGGTGCTGACAGCCTGTCTACTACTGCCTGGATATTCTGCAGTCTCTTTCAGTCATTACTCAGCTCCGAAATATGAGATAAAGTGCCCCAGGAGCTCTAAAGCTCTCTGGGAGCTCACCTCATTCTCTGCATCTCCTGCTGCGGTATACTACGCTTGGCTCTCCGCTGCTGTTATTTACCTTTTGTAGTGAGCAAGCACACATTTTGCTGCTCTCCTGGTGAATGTGTCAAGCACTGTTTGTTTTAATATCTACTGTAGTCCGTCTTGCGGAAGATGGATGTCATAGGGAGTGAAGAGTCTGGGTAACTGAACAAAAAATCTGGTTAGTTTGAAGATTTGTGGACGGCTGACTTATGATGCATGAACAAGTGAAAGGACGACGGCGGCTTTAACTAGAGCAGACGGCTCTAAGATGCCGCCAGTGGCAGTGCAATCAAGTGTCGCATCTGTCCTCCCAACGCCCACCACTGACCTCGTATCACAGCTCTGGCAGCTAATGCAGTCTGGATCAGTTTGTCCTGAAATACAGGAAAAATGTCAAGAGGCTGAGCATGTTTTTCACATGTTAGCTCAGATTATTTCACCCTCTGTTGAAGAAATAAAAGAAAACATTCAGTGCAACTGGTCGTGCAGGCTGAGCTCTGGATTTGAAGAATTACAGTTGTGTGATTAACAGGAGGCTAAAGATTTAACCTCATGATGTAAACCAGGGAAGAAGGGAACAGCCTCCGTCAGCCCTTTCCATTCACTGTATCAGCTTTCTTGACCAATTAATATGATTCACTGTGGTTGTAGTCACTGTGTCACTGGGGAAATGAAAACTGAGAAGCTGTAGTAGATGACTATTATAAGTCTTTGGTGCTCCAGTTTTAGGGTGGAGTTCAACAGCTTCAACTTTGAAACTGAAACAGAGAGGACTAGTCATCTTAAGCTGAATCATCTTGGAGCTGGTCAAATACAAAGTGTTTGTTCATTGTGGTCTTGTCAGTGCAGAACAGACCCTGTTTTCCCTAAGCTTATGTGAGACCATGTCAGTTTGAAGTCAAAATTAAAGACTGTTTGTTACTTGTGGAATAAAGCAAGCATTCACACATAAGTGGTATGAAAGTGGATTGGACACATTTTAAAAACATATCAATTGCAGCCATTGACAAACACAGACTAAACAACATCACATGTTGAGCTTTAGGGAATATGTTTTTAAGACACGCAGGATGTAAATGTGTGTTTCTTTACACATCACAGTTCAGCATCTGTGCACTGAAGCTTTAATGATGCTGTTTGTCTGTGCACTTTACAGCTGCAAGATGCTCACAAAACCAAGTTAAGTGTTCAGTTTGTTACTATTACAGTTGCAATGTGCATTGAAAATCACAGCAAATAGCAGTAGTTTGGAGTTTCTACAAATTAATTGATTTAACCTATCACAGTTGAGTATTTGCATTTGTTTGCTGCAGCGTCAGTGGTGCTGAATGTCTTTGCTCTGCAGCTGCCAGATATTGAAAAAAAATAAGTTAAAGAAGCCCTTTTTACACAGAGATCCCACGACAAAGTCCCTATCTTAGGCCGGCTTTGCTTTTTACACAGAGCCAAACAACAGCAGCATAGTGCCACACCAGTGTGTGATTTTAGATAGCTTGCCAGCGTTCCCCAAGCAAAAGAGGTGCATCAGGTTTGACGTAAGACAACAGCATTGGCCTCTAGTTTGACATATAACATATGGATTGGGCATCACTCTCTAAACAATAAGAACAACAACACTCGTTTACTGTCCCTGTTATATGGCGGTTAATCTCATATTCTGCTTGGAGAGTAAGGAGCTCCCAGACCTCATTGCTCCCCCAATTTGCGGACATTTTAAATTGCTTTTTAAATCTCCTGGCAGTGGGTCGCACACATAACATGTTGCACACACAAAATGTCGCACCAATTACATACGTCAATTCAGCACTGTTAGTACCCCACTGACATCTCAAAGGTGGGACAACTCTGTCCCCCGAGTCCGCAATCATATCTTTTTTTACAGAATGGTAAGGCAGGTTAAGAGCACATGAGATTCCTGTCTTAAACAGGAAGTGTAAAAGGGGCTAGAGACACACTACAAGTGGTTCAAATAGAAGCAATGGAGTTGAGCATCAAAACCCCTACATTTTCCAGAGTGCATGCTTTCATTGAAACCTCTCCCCCTGCCTGACGATGAACACCCACATCTTTCAAACTCCACACCCCAGGTTTGTCACACAAGCTCTGGCTTGAAATTTCAAACCAGAACCCCACTTTAGAAAGCTCCCAGAAGAGCCGCAGAGGACATCATGCAACTGAGTTCACTGGATGTATCGTAAACATCATAGTGAGTGAACTGAGCTGCATAGGTCAAATTGTTGTAATGCCATTTTAATTGTGATGTTTTTTGATGTTGCAGTGGCTTTTAGAATTGCAAATCACAACAAATAGCTGTGTTTGTTCCTATATTTGAAATGTATTCAGTGATAGAAATTAAATTCAAATGCTGAGAAATTCTCGCAGTGTGAACAACACGAACACCATCTCTGACTTGCAGCTTGATATGTAGGCCAGCAGTCCTGCACAGCCAAGCATATGTTGTCCAGTAAGCTGTTTGAGATGTCCCTAAACAGTAAAAACTGCGTCCTCTTGCTATTTAGAAATTGCTGTTGTGGATGTAAGACTGTTTTGTTTATTTTTGTTTTCTATATTTTCCTGCAGCTGCTACTCCATGTTTCATACTGCATATTGCAGTGTCAGTAGTAGGTGTCTGTGTGTGCACATGAATGAACGTGCTTTCAACAGATGGCCTTTTGCTCCGAGCCCTCTGGAGGAATCTCTCCTCCTTCCTGAGGCTGTTATCGCACAACACATCTGCTGCTCTGATTCCCACTAAAAGAAACACAACTAAAAGCTGTCATCTCCTCACCCGGCCGAGGCTAACCAGCGCGGCAGCTCTCCAGGTCAGGAGCTTTTAGCCGTACGGATTGCTTCTGGATTAGTTACACGCTGCCACGGGGAATCAGTAATGAGACACGCAGTAACATGGTTGTTTTCACTTTGTCTGTCCGTACTCCAGTCTTCATATGACCAAATGTTCCTCTTTCTTCTGTTTTGCCCTCTAACCACTACTACCAGTAATCATCTCCTCCACCACCACCTACCCCCTGCTACGGCAGCCTGTTATCAGAGCCCAGCGTCGCCCCTCCAGGCAGCGCTCTTTGGACTCTACTTTATGAGCGAGCAGTGTTGGGAGCAGCCCACAGAGATCAAACGTGATGGCTCAGTTTGGGGCTCGGCTCTTTGCCTCAGCCTGTTTTGATGTGAGGTGGCTCTCAAGAAAGCGTCATTACCACAGTTTTTCTGGTTTAGCCACTTTCTGCATCTTTGTAACTGTCAGTGTGTCCTTTCAAAATAAAATGGTAGAAGAGCGCCTGTTGATGTGTAGTGGTTTGACATACTCAATAGTATTTAAACATTGAAATAGAAGAAACAATCTACAGTTGATAGATGTGTATTTCTATATGTAGTTATCATGGAAAACTAAACTTGTAGCTTGTGTTAGCTCAGTCAACCTAAACAAACACTAGCCAGCAGGCTAATTAAATAAAACAGCCACACTGTGGTTTTGGTGCTAATGCTATCTTCTGAATACATTTCAAGAACAATTAACTAAAATATTTTGAGTAGCAAACATTTGTGGCTTGTAGGCTTTAACAGTGAATCACATATCACATTTAATAACAGAAGCACCTAGTAGTCACTTTAGAAGTTAACCTGCTAGCTAGTTAGCTGCCCAGCAAAGACAAATAAACAAACATAAGTGCTTAAATGCAGCTAACTAGCCAGCAAGCGTATTAATTTAGGACGCTACTTGGTGCTTTTAGGCTTATGGGAGTTCCTACTGAATACTCTTAAAAATATTCAACTGAAATTTATGTTTTAGTTATCACTAACAACAGTTAAACAAGTGCCCCACTAGAAGTTTATAGCCACGTTAGCTTGCTAGTTTGTAGAAAATGTTAGCTGTAGCCTACTTTGCATTAGCAATAGTAGCAGCACATTTCAGGAAATACCAAGCTTTAAAACATTCTCATAAACTGCTTGTACTACATGTGAATGACACTTAAGTTCCCCTCTTTCTGTTCATATGCTCAATATGTGATAAACGTTTATATTTTTGCTAAAGTATGGCTAAATACACAGCTTCTCTTTGTTGCTAGTGCAGTTAGCTGTTAGCATTTGGAATTTGTGATAGTAAATAGAGATTTTAAGACATTTTAGCACATTTACTCATAACCTTCGTTAAAGCCTGCTGAAAGTGAGTTTTACACAACACAGGGAATAGAAAGGTGCATGAATGCGTCCTAAAACCTGGAAATTAGTTAGAATTCTGATCCTGTTTCCCTTGTCTCTAAATCAGCAGGTTTTTTAAATGTTTTTTTTTCGTTAGATGCCAAAAATAAGGTCTGTACATGGTTAAAACAAGCTTAAGAGACTTTCATGTTTTGTTTTATGGCATAAAATATGTCAGTAAATACCTCATTTGTAAATTGTGAAGCTTTTACTTGATTTATAAAAGGCTGTTGCTAATAAGTTGCTAAATGTGACTACAGAACATCCTTTTTCTGAACACGGCTTTATATTCTTGTGACATTAAGCTATGAGACCGTAGTGTAGTTCATTTATCACTAACTGAAGTTTCTAACTCCTGCAGATTGCAGGAGTTAGAAAAAAAAGGACTGTATTGCTGAACAGAGGCTATCTTAAAATTCAGTACAAGCTAAATTTTTATATAATTTCAAGATGATTATTTATTGTACTGTTTGAAATTTTCCCAAGCAAAATATTTTGTCAGTAACAAAGACAGAGATTAGTGTATTGTAGAATATGCCAAGTATATTTTATCAAGCTGGCCAAATTCAGAAATGTAGTCAGCTGTTTACTCTCTGTTCTCAGAGCCTCCATTATGGCTGCTGCAGGATAGGTTACATCATCTCAAATCCCCACAGAGTGAGCGTGGTATCTGGGGAATGAGAGTCGTGGTGGGAAAAGGATGTCTCGGCTCCTCCGTTGGCCCGAATCCACCACAAACCTGACCTGGATACGGGGCTGGAAGATGGATGCGAATGTGATGCGATATTAACAGTAACTAGGTTCCTCTTCCATCTTTTTTTTCATCTCCCTTTTTTTCTCTAATCCCTTTTTGTGCACAGGCCCAGGACAAGAGGAAAGCTCTGGAGGAGACCAAAGCCTACACCACCCAGTCCCTGGCCAGCGTGGCCTACCAGATCAATGCCTTAGCCAACAATGTACTGCAGCTGCTGGACATCCAGGCTTCGCAGCTGCGGCGCATGGAGTCCTCCATCAACCACATCTCCCAGGTCAGAAATACACACAGATACACACACACACACCACAGACCATACAGCTGTGAAGAATGGTGCTCCACACTTCCCACTTCTCCTTTCACTTTTACACAGACTCAGTTATTTTCAAACACAGTACGAGTCCCTCTGTAATATCCATGGTTCCTTTTTATTGGTGGATCAGTCTTACACAAGTGTCTGGCTGTCTGTGTGTTTGGCTAAATGACTGCTGGTCTGTTCGTCATCAGAGGCACACAAGCATTATAAAACATTTCACCACAATCACTCTAACTTGCAATTATTGGTCTGTACTACTGATTACTGAGCAGCCCTAACACATAGGGGGACTTACTTACAGGTCTGTCTTGCAGCCAGTAGTAGTAGCATCTTATATTATGTCATATATCACCGGATATTTTGCATTTATTTGTGCAAACAGATTGTTTTCTGTTGATTCTGTGGCATATTTGAGAAAAATGTATACAAATACTAGCAATAAAAAGGATTTGGACCAAAACCAGAATTGCTTTTTAAAGTTTTGAAGTTAAATATATCAGGCTAATGGTGGGCTGGGTGATATATCAACTATACTCAATGTATTGCGGCTTGTTCCGTGTGGGATGTAGAGAATGGCTATATTGCGAACATCAATTATTGTCATGTCTTTTTTTTTTGAGCCACCAGCATAATACTGGCTTTGACGTTTCAGTTCTCTCGCTCTATCTTATGGCTCTCTCCCTCTCAAACACATACACAAAAGAAGACTCACAAGCATGATTCATCACACACACCCCACCCGTCAACATCACTCTCTCCTGGGCGATAATGTGTGAGCAGGTGAGGTGTGTGTTTTTGTACCTGCACGGCTCTAGACCACAACTATTTAATCACATTTTGCGACTATGGAGCACCAGTTGACTTGTAAAGATTATTAATATATGAACTAGAGAGCTGTTGGTTTGTTTCCCACTAACCGTGAATAAATCCTTGTGTGTAAAGGCACTGCGGTAACAGTTTAACTTTCTCCTAACCATTTACTTCCAACTGTTGACACACTTTCAGTCTGAGACCAGCCGCATGCTTCAGAGTAAAAGCACCAATGGTTCTGCTTTGATTTATTACACTGCAGTGGTACAGTATCTAACTTCATTGTAACAATACCTTTTTTAACTTTATTATAATAGTACTTTATTGAACTGTGTTGTAACAGTACTGGATTTAACTTTATTATAACAGCACTTTATTTGACTTTATTGTCACAGTACTTCATTTCACTTTATTATAACAGTACTTCATTTCACTTTATTATAACATTACTTTATTTAAGAAAACC
>JAPZEB010000013.1:6596320-6611322 GCA_029783705.1 Chaetodon striatus | reverse complement strand
TTATATTTTATAGCAAGCAGCTGGTTAGCTTAGATTAGCTTAGCTTAGCTTAGCTTAGCTTAGATAAGATAAGATTAGATTAAGATACTAATTGCTATTAAGAGCAAGATATTGATTGTTAATGTTAGTGAGCTTTAGAGGCGATGGTAGTTTTAGGTTTTTTTTTTTAGGTATCTTTTGATATAGGCAGGCTAATTGTTTCCCCCTGCTTTCAGTATTTATGCTAGGCTAAGCTGACTGTGTCCCAGCTCCCGCTTCTTATTCTGTGCACAGACATGAGAGTTGCATCTGTCTTCTTGTCAAATTCTCAGCAAGAAAGCAAGTGGGCTCATTTCCCAACATGTCCAGCTTTTTATTGATAGTGAATAAAAAATCTGGCCCAAGATATCAGAAATGACGTGGATCTCTTGTGAAATCATGCAAAAGATTTTTATCAGCAATAATGGAGAGCCTCGTAGTTGGAAGAGAGCTTGGCATGACTAACGCTGTTTGCATAAAGTGCTCTGAAGTGAGCTGAGTTTTCCATTTAAAGGAACAAACTGATGACAAGTGTAGATTGTCCTCTGTAAGGCGATATGGAGAGGAAAATGGGATAATTTCATTTCCCGTCAAAAACAGCATTTACTGTAAAACAAAGTTTGTATTTCTGAACTTTCATATTCACATCACTTTGAACAATGTTTACAGCCTGAAGGAACCCAATCATGAAAGTATGTTGCTGCCACTTTGCACCATTTTCTCTCCAGAAACCGCTCTGAAAATATGTGATTCGTCAGCATTTATGAATATTATTGGAAACACTTGGGCATGAAATCTGGCGCCCTTTCAAACCCGCACAATACATTGGGAAAACACACCACCATGATTCTGGTATCCAGAGAAATAAAAAGTCAACAATATATAGCATGCAAGCGACTTCTGCATTCCTCCAGAGAGCAATTCCCCTCTAAATAATCTCAAAAATGTCTCAGGGCACACATGTGTAACTCAAGTTTCAGCCGAGAAAATGGAAACCAGACAACAACTGTAAGTGGCCGTATCGAGGCACAGCGTGTTTACCATAATGAACAGAAACTCCCTCTCTTACTCAGCTCAGATATCTTCACTTGGGGTCTTAGGCAGATGTGTTTACAGAACTGGATGTACTCTACTGTAAAGTAGGCAAATTAGGGGGTCAGCTGCAGAAACACAGCGCTGGAGGACATAAAAACCAAGAATCATAACTGACATTTAACAATATACCAGATTGTATCTGTGTTTGCTGAAGGTGCTTTTGCAAAAATCAAACATGGACACTAATTTCCACTGAGGTTATATTTACATAAACTTTTTTTTGTGTCATACATAAAATCCCCTCTGCACATGAGTCATTGGACAGTCTGTCTAAACATATATCACAGTGTGTTCTAGCTTGACAGTGGTCAAATACAGAAAAGATTTTTACTCTAGCACTCCAAACAGTCTCTTTCAATGATATACAGTTTATAAGTAATCCAGTCCAAATTTTTCTGTGATTTAATCTCATCTCAAAAAGCCAAAATGTACAAAATGTTCCTATCATCAGTGACAGCGCTATTAGCTTTAAAATAAGAGGCCAAGCCTATCAGTTTCATGTGGTTATTGAGTCATACAGCAGGCTGAAATTAGAGCTGGGTCCACCCAGTTGGAAAGCAGACACGAGCACATATGAACTAACACTCTTCTCATTATATTAAAATATCCTAATGACTGCCTTATCCCTGCACAGCAACCTAATTAAGCCTTATCTCATGAGAACAAAAGTATCTTGGTTGACAATAGCCGTTCTTTGTCATCTTTGTACTCATTTGACAGCTTTTATAAGTCAAAGAGGGGGCTTAAATCACAAAATTGGCTTTTCAGTCTGTAACATAAACAATATCTGTATCTCCTTTTCAGGCAGAGGGCGAAAAATTGTTTTGACTTCCCCAATCATCTAAAAACAACAAAGATTCATACACAGAGCAGTCAAAGTCATGAACACTCAGTAGATAGCAGCTGTGGGTGATCACCGTTAACTCAACATCCAACTTAGCAGACATGAAACTCACCTTTAAATGTATTAATCCTTGTTTCACCGGTTAGTTTCAAGGTAACAGCCTCATGGACATCAGTTCCTCCCCAAAATATTACTTTCTAATAAAGCTTGACACCAGAAAACAGTCATATACGGGCAGATTTGGGTGTGTTGACGCGGATTGCATCTGGCTCTCTTGACTGTTGACTTCTTCCTGCTTAATGCGGAAGTTCAGGTCTAGACCTGTCACTGCATTCCTTCTAAAAAGCTCAACACTTTCACAACAGTCTTGTCTGGGCAGCACTGGGCCGTCCCTTCTCTTAACAGCCACCTTATCTGCACTGTACTGCAAGTGTTTCAAATGTGGACAGAGCAGGAGAAAACAAACTGCTGTCAAGTTTGCTGTGACCTCCAGTCGCGGTCGTGATTGACAAGCACTTGAGTAGATGATGAAGGATTTGGAAGTAAAGAAAAAATAAAAGCGAGGGCTCGGTGGGATCAAGAACGGCTGATTCAGCACAAGGAATGTGACGGTCTTGGTTAATAATTCACCTCGCTGAGACTGATTTACAGCAGGTCTTTAGGCAGGAGTGGTGGCACGTCACAGTCCAGCTGAGCTCCAGTGAACTTTCAAATAAAGTCAACTCTTCAAGGCAATGCAGGCATACAGAAATTGCTTTCACTTACAGTCAAGCTTTTTTTTTCACTTAAAATCGGAAAGAAATATCTTAAGACAACTGGTGTGGTGCAACAAGGTCAGCTATCTTCAGGGGGAAACCGAGGAGAGCTGAGCTGTCAAGCTATGAATAGCCTCTGGCTCTTATCTGACCAGGCAGACACAGATAGCTCTATTTATTTGCATTTCTCCTTGAGTCAACCTGGGAGGCCAAAATACAATATTTCACATCTTTTTTTTAATCTCTCCTCATGTTACACAGACGTCAAAATATTTGGAAAAGGTCAAGACGTAGCGAGGAATGAGGATCATTAAAGGTTCAGTGTGGATTTAGAGGGATATGTTGGCAGAAATAGAAACGAAGTTGTTTTTCTTTGATGTATAATCACTTGTAAATAAGGATCTTTGTGTTTTCATTACCTTAGAATGAGCTGTTTATATCTACATAGCGAGAGGGTCCTCGTCTACTGAGATCGTCATGTTGCAAAGCCATGTTTCTACAGCAACCCAGAACAGACAAACCAAACACTGGCTCTATATGTGGTCATTCACAGGTAAGGTAAAAAAATGCTTTTTTCAGTTTTTTAATTGGGTTTAAATCATCGTGTCCGTTTGTTTTGGAGAGAGGCCTCTGCGGATAATTAAGCTCCCAGTAAAAACCTCCTGAATGACTGGATCTTAACTTAACAGAGTAGAGTAGCAGAGTAGAGTAGCAGGTGCTATGATGGCGGCCCACCTCCAACATGCCAAAAAGCGTCAGAAAAACACTGATTTGTAACGTGAAACTCCTTAATGAGTGTTTCTACCGGCTTAAATCATCGGTCTGTTTGCTTTGTGGATAAGTCGGCTCACAGTGAAAACCTCCTGAACATGTGGCTCAGAATTAAGGTGTACACAGATTAGCAGGTGCTGGGCAAGCGGGCTGTCTGCATTATGCCAAACAGGGTAGGAGAACCACTGATTTGTAATGTGTAACTGCTTTATTCCGTGTTTCTACTGGTTTTAATAACCATGTCTTTTTTGGAGATGAGGAGACCTCTACGGATATTGCGGCTCACGGTAAAAACCTTCGGAACAATAACTACTGAGGGAATTCTAACCGGGAGAAGTTTCGGCTCATTGCAATCTGCATCTCACTGCTAGATGCCACTAAATCCCCCTAAATCATACACACTTCTCCTTTAAGCAAAATCATGCTTAAAAGAACAATGTGCCCCCATTTCTACCCTCGTTTTCAACTCCTTAATCTGTTTATAGAGGAAAATATGACTTTCCGTTTGCATTATTTTGCTATTATTAGCACTTCTGTGTCCTATTTTCCCCCCGAAGACCAGCCTCGGCTCCACTGGGAAAGGCGGACCACCCTCTCTGTGGCAAAATTCTGTCATCATACATTGAAGTCGAGCACCACGGGGGAAACCAAATAACCTTGAATGCGTCCAAGAGCCTTTCATGACTCGTGATGTATTAAACAAACACTCGGGGTACAGGCATGTGTCCCAACCACCCTCATTTCCTCTCTCCCCTCTCAGGGGTTGACAAACAGATGGACACCATAGGCAGCCCTCCCGTTAGCCTCAAGCATCTCCTAAACACGAACACGACGGTTCCCTCAGAGAACATTTCTCAAGGAGATATACACTGATTAACAGTGGTGGAGCTCGGCAGCAAAGAGAGGGGTAATTTTTCTGCTTTGTTGTGTCTTTGCAGTCACTCTTCACTCACTGAGGGTGGTCCATCAGAGTGGATACTAATAATGTTTTTGCCCATGTATGCTGCAGCTCATACATCATGGCACGGAGTCAAGAAACTGTGAAGGATTGTCGTTTTTTACTGTGAATTCTGTGCATTTCGAATAAAGAAGGAGCTGCCAAACAAAGCCCCATTTATTTAGGTTTTAAATTATTGCAGAACCCCACATGGTAAGGTGTGAGGTATATGAGAGGCCATATTTTTAAGTCATTAGTCTCCATCATATAAATCTGAATGCGCTGACACACCTCTAATAACCTTTCCTGGGCCTTTCTGCACTAAAAGAAAATGGGGTGATAATGACAAAACCAGTGGGCACCTTTCGAAACGATAAAGCATTTGTCAACTTTAATACTGCAGAGGACAAACTGTCACAATGATGATGTGAACAGTGATGCATTAGGAGTGTTGTAGTGCCCTCTGTTTGTACTCTGCTGTACTATACATTCCAGCTCAGTGGGTGGTGTGGAGCAGTCCGTGCTAACCACCTGCACCACTTATTTTCTCCGTGAAGCGCTGATCCACTCTGCATGTTTACACCACAGAAAAATAACCAACAGTCGGCTGGATGTTTTTGTATGTATGCAACTAATTTAAGTTTCCAATCAGCCCCTCCCGCTCCGCTTGGCAAGATTTATCTGCCAACAGAATCCAACAAACAAAGAAATCTGAGGTTTGTTTTTATTAACATGAGTCAAACTTGCCTTTTAAGGAAGCCCATTGCTGCCAAAAAAATACTCATGCTCAATAAAAAAATGTATATTAAGTTAACATTATGTGAAAATAACTCAAAATGAGGAAATATTAAAGTCAACATAATAAGAGATGACATAATTATAAGACATCAAGTGAACATCAGGGACCTGGGCTTTAAGTACACTTGACCAGAAAGTCCAGTTTATCCAATGAGAACACTGTGTACTGTGCCTGGGTATGTCAATCTGTGCCCACATTCTCTTGAAAAGGTGGTCCCAAGTGTATTCGGATACCATTAGACTCAGGTGTGAAAACCAACTGTACTAAAACACGGAAGCAGATTACCCTTTAACATGAGTAGCAGTCAGTGAGCAGAGTCACAAAGGTATTTCTCAACATCACCTGTCTCCTATGACATCTACATATGTGCGCTGCACTCGCCAACGCACTATGCACTGTGTAGGAACAACATAAACAAATGTCATCTAGATGATGACACAAGTACTCCGATACAAAACAATATGGGGAAGTGGGGACAGTTGTCCTTGGGCATGTACAAATCAGTTGTATCCACTATGAAAATGCTCTACATTGATATTATATGATACAATGTAAAAAGAAAAATTACAAATCATTTAAAATCATAAAAACAGGCAAACTTATTACATAAGACAAAAGTACATGATATTAAGGGCACCTTAGGAGAATGATAAGTCAAAAATATGTGATAGTGCATCCAAATTTATAGGAAAGTTTTGAGAGATTAAGTCCTTTTTATGAGATAATCAGACGTATGACAAATTAAGTCAAAATTATGAGATATGCAGTCAAAATTGTGAGATGCTAGACTTTTTTTTTTTTTTTTTTCAGATCTAACATTTCAAATTATGAAAAATTTAAGAAAAAGTCTTGGATAGTAAATCGCAAATGGGAGTTATTAAGTGCACATTAAGAGATGCAAAGCCAAAATTATGAGATAGTAAGAAGTCATAAGAATGTGAGAGTAGTTCCAAATTTTTAGAAAATTAAATCAAGGTTTAAATTAATTAGTCAAAATTTTGAAAGACTGAGTAATCATAGAAATTCAAAATTATGGGAGACCACATTAAAATGATATAAAACCAAATAAAAATGATTACATATTAAGTTAACAGTATGAGATACAAAGTCAGACATTGTGAGATATTAGTTAGATAAGTCAAATTTCATTTAAAATTCTAAATAATGAAATGCAAATATTGTGCAAAATAATGCACAAATGTTGGAAAATATGTCGCAAATTGATCTTTGAGACAATTGGCCACTATTTCAAATGATATTGAATAAATTAGATTATAAAATACTTACAATTAGAAGTCAAAGTTATGAGATTAAAAGTCAGAGTTACATTTAAATTTTTGACTTTTTTTACTTTTATTGTCAGTGTAATTTTTTTCTGTCTTTTCTAATTCTTATTTTCTTGGCAGAAATTGTCTCCCATACCTGCCTGACCTTGAAGTACTGAAACAGAACCAGTGAAACTACAAACATCCCACCACACATCATCCTCAGATAACCTCCCGCTGGACATGTTGTGCTGATGCACTATAATGAGAGGGTCCAAAAACCAGCTGTGGGTTTCACATTCCTGACTTCTGCCATAGGTCCCATCAACAAAAGTTTGACCTCTGCTGGCTCCGTCTATAAAGAGGGGCACCCGGTGTTGACAAGGCCAGTAACCTGAGGGACACTGGGTTGAGGACCAGCAGCTGTCTCAACATTCAGGTTGTGCTGAAGAAAAAACACTGCCACTTTCTACAAGTTGGACGGCCATAAGGTCATAGGGAAGTCAACAGAGAGAGGAATGAAAAGTGACAGTCATCAGGGGGGAAAGATGGCAGGACTGGAGAATATTTTTCAGCAATATAAAATATAAAATCTCTCTTTTTAACATGAAAATGGGAGCCAGTATTTCTATTTAGAAAAGGTTTCATTGTGCCTCTTTCACCTCAGTGGGGAATTCCTGTAAAGGGAGCAGGGAAGGTGAAGGGTTAATTTGTGGCCGGGGAAACCTGATGCTAATTAAGTCTTAGGAATGCCACATACTGACATTGTAGTGCAGGAGCCCTCAGAGTGGGTCAGGCATGGAGAGAGCCGGCGGTAATGCGTGTGTCTAATGTTTTTATTCCGTACTGACAGTCAGGAGAGCCAGTCTCACCGAACCCTGGAGCTGTAGGTCTTTTCTGTCAGGATCAAGAGTCTCTGTGTCAAGTGTGATAAAGTTTTTGGTGATAGAAAGAAGAAGATTCGCTCTGGACTTAATTTTTCTAACCGATCCTCTCAGTTTTGGAGATCCTTCCAGTTTGGGAATCAAAGGAATAACGCGCATTTTTCTTATTTGGCAGGGAGAGAGAGGGAGATCTGATGCAAAATGATTTTGGTAACACCAGCGCTGTTGCTGCTGCTGTCTTGGGTATCACTGCAAGCTGTCGCAGAGATTTGCCGGGGGACGCACTGCTACGGCGCGGAAACCGGCGATCCGAGACCGTGCACCGGAGCGCACTGTCCGGGGAGCAGATCCTCCAGACCGCCGCGGCACTTTAACCCGACAGGGCAGGGGAGAGCGGCGCAGATAGTCGCCAGCCAACACTACGCGTACCCGAGCTCTCCAAGAACAGCATCGGAAGCCTACCCGGCTGTCCAGCCGCTCCGCGGGCGGCACGGTGACAGCAGCGGCGGCGGTGGCGCACGGAAAAGAGCGTCTGAAGTTTTACCTGCAGGATGCACCGATGCGGACTGCGCTGCTCATGTGAAACAGTTTCAGCCCACTAATGACACCCGAGAGTGTAGAGGGATTGAGTGCAGATTGCCACTGAGGATACGGCCAAAAGCTCGTCTTGCGAAGTCTTGTGTGGGAGAGGGATGTAGTTCAGAGGAGAGCGCCAGCCAGCTTCCTCCTGTCCATCTGTCCGACAGAGCCGCGCAGTTTCTGGGAGATTTCCCGGAGCTTGGATATCCGTCGCCGGAACTTGGCGGCGCGCCTTTGGGTGTCCAGCTCACATGTGACATCAAGCCAGGTCTGCTATCATCATCATTGTCATTAAAACTGTTGCTTTTAGATGATTACAGGCTGATTAACTTCTTTAAAATGTCCTTTGTGCACAGTTACGCACCAGCCAAACCACTGTGAGACATTTCTTGAGTGACAAGCCTCTAGAGAAGTTGATGTTTTATTATCTTGCACCAAAAGCAGTATACCTATGCATATTACTTTTTATTGCCTTTAACCCCCTTTCCCGGCAGCGATCTGGGATTATGGTCTAAAAGCAAAAGGACTTTGTTGACCTTCAGCCCCAAAATGATATCTGCAGAGCAACTAGAGCAACTGAGCTGGAAAAATGTTTCTGAGTCAGCTGTGCAGAAAATGTGGAGTGCTTTGATGTTGGTCCATACAGGAAACCTTCATGGCACTTGCCAGCTAGGCCAATAAAACGGGGTCACCGAGTGTTCACACTTTGTTCCAGCATTATTTGCAGAAATCAGAATCAGTGTTAATCTCATTTAATCACTTCCTTCACTGCTGTGTTCAACAGTAAGAACTTGTCTGATCCAGTTTTTCATTCTGCATCATTTTCTCCTCAGGGGAGAATGAGGTTCCCTCAGAAGACGCCCTCATCTTGCACCTTCAGCTGGCCAAGGGGCAGGAGAAGCTGGTGGAGGCCCTGCGAGCCCAGCAGGTGGTCATCCGCGACCTGCAGCAGAAGCTGGCAGACCAACAGGAGGCGCTGCTGTCCCAGCAGAGGGAGATCCTGGACCAGCAGCGGCGCATGTACGAGCAGATGGATGTGGTGAAGGCCCAGTACGGCCTCCTCTCGGACACCGTCAAGCAGGTCTCCTTCCAGGGCCTGCAGGGTGAGCTGCAGAGCTACTTCGAGAGCCACCTGGCGGGGCTGCAGAATCAGGCCCGCACTCACCTGCAGAAGTCCTACGCCGTGCACAAAATGGACATGGACACAAAGGTGATGGATGTAGTCGGAGAGGCTCATTTCCCTCAGCCTCTGCTGGGATGCCCCTCACCCTGTGGGCAGGAGGAGTTCTGTGATTTTCAGAGGGACCCACCTCAGTGTGTGAAGTGCACCATGTGTCCACCGGGTTTCTTTCTGATCTCACAGTGTTCTCCTACTGCAGACAGGATGTGCCAGGTATTGCCCTTTAAAATACTGATATGTTCACACCTTTGTAGGTGCATTTAAATCTGTCTAATCTGATGATACTGGTGAGCCTCATAACCTACACTATACTGGTGAGGTTCGTGCGGAAACCAACTCACTGCACACAAGAGTAAAAAGGTTTCAGCTAATAGCGGTTGTGTTGTATGGTGGTGTCAGTGAAGCGCAGGCAGCAATTCACAAACATAATAACAGATGTTTTGGATGTTCAAACTTATCAGTTAATAGAATACATAATAAGGGGAAAAACATGGATCCTTTTCTATTTCAGCCCAGTTGCCAGAGGAAAATGTTGGCATTGTACATGTATGCAAACCACGAAAATGTTTGCACATTTCATATGTAACATATCGACGTTTAAAAAACATATATGCTGATTCTGTCATCGGGAGATGGAGAGGATGGTGGATCACGAGACTCATGGGTGAAATGGACGAGCATCAAGGCATTGGATAATTACTTTTGTGGTATGGTGATGGATAATATAACTGAGCCTGAAAACTTCTCGTGGTTGATTTAGGTTCAGTGCAGTCGAAGACTCAGACGAGTGTGTTTTGACATTTTTATGTAAAGCTGCAGACCACTGTTCGAGACCAACAAACACTAAAAGTGGTCTTTGTAAGAGACTTATTTTACATTTTACACATGAAAAGCTGTTGTTTTTTATTGAGACATTGCTGCTTTTCTAGCGGGGGTTGTGCCCCCCAAATGGTTCATGTTATGCCAATAAAAAATAACCATATGTTAACAACAGTGTTTCCTTCAAAATTAAATTGATTGAACCCATTATCAACATTAGAATGTACTCATGATAAAACTATTTTTCTTAAATTGCAGGACAGAGATGAATGCCTTGAAGTGCCAAACATTTGTGGAGAGCGAGTGAAGTGCCTAAATACTCCAGGTGTGTTCAACACATTGCTTTTACGATGCCTCCGTGCTGGTTATAGCCTTGGCCAGAGGTATTATACTTTCAGGTAGTCCATGCGTTGTGCATGTCCCATTCTTGCGAACACAATATTTCAAGAATGCTGCAAGGGAATTTCTTCAAATTTGGCCCACATGTCCATTTGGACTCAAGGATGAACTTAGTGGAATTTGGTGGTGGTCACACGTTTTTGGCCATAGAATTCTTATACTTATTATGATAAAACTTCACAGAAATGTCTAATGGAATAGAATAATGAAGTTATGACATTTTGCGTGCAAAAGGTCAAAGGTCAATATCTGAGGCATTGTCAACTGTCATGGCTACATATGTGTCTGGATAACATGGATGTAAACTGTAACTGCAACTTGACTGGTTCACGGAGGCATACAACTGCAAGGGCGGTAATTCTAGTTTGGTAATTAATGCAATTTATCCTTTTATTGTGGGCAATGTGGAAAAAAAAAACCCTGAGTATATTTATTTTAGAACCATTTCAACCTTTTCACTCCTTGGGTTTTTCCATTTTCTCTGGTCATTCTCTGCACAGGGGGGTTCAGGTGTCTGGGAGTTTCTGACAGAGAAGCGGTGATGGGCTTGTGCGGTCAAGACTACTTCTACAACCAGGAGCTGCAGGAGTGCCAGGCGTGTTCTGACTGCGATGGAGAGCCTGTTTCTGAACCCTGCACAGCCATCAGTGACGCCGTCTGTGGCCAGCCTTCAGAGAGCCAACTCTCCCAGTCTTGGGGGGGCACTGTGGCAGTTCCCTCTGCCAGGACCTCTGGCACCCACATCTCCTCCGGGCTTCAGCTGAACATCCGAGGCAAAGAGAAAATTGATCTGTTGTCCAACGAGGCGGGGCAGGTGACGTTCCTGCAGCACGGCCTGGTGTGGTTGGATCATAACTTCGCAATAAAACACAACTGCAGGAACTTCCTTCAGGTCGGAATGAGGCTTAATGAGAGCCAGGAGGAGGAGGGTCAGGACCTCAGTGGGGTTCGCATTGAACAGCCGGAGGGGAAGTACTTCCAAGGTGTCAGCGTCAGCAGTGGTGTAGAGGTGGAGCCAAACCACACCTTTACTCTGCTGCTAAAGAGTCCTAATCAACACTGCAACCAGAGCAAAGATATCCACCTCTATGACATCACAACTCCCTCTTTCAGCCTGCTCTGGTTGTCTCATGACACTGGTGCTGTAGCAATGACGGCTCAGATGTCCCTGTTGGCACACTACCAGACCAGCTACCGCCCAACTTTCCGCATGACCTCAGTGTCCGACCCCTATATGATCATTCTAACCCATGATAACCGTGGTGTGCGCTTCACAGAAAGTGGTGTTGTGAAGTTTGTCCTCCAACAGGCGCTTTACTCTATGGGCCACACCTGTGTTCGAGAGGGGTTCTCCCTGATAGCCTACACTAACCACAACGGGACTGGCCAAGAGGCGATGCAAGCCTTCAAGACAGGCGTCAACTATAGAGACACCTCCATCACCCTCTCTGGCGCTGTGAGCATAGAAAGTGGGGACACGCTCAGCTTTGAAATCACATCTCCGTCCCAGTGCAACATCCGTTACTTTGGGGACAGCACTGGGATCAGTATGCTAAGCCTTATCTGGATTCCCTCAGCAGTGTCGTCAGCCCTGACTGCCACTGTGTCCAGGACTGGTCTGCCCTTTGGAGCAGTCAGGAATAAGCCGCTGTCATTCCAGCAGATCAGCCCGGGCACGCCGCAGGTTCGTTTGGCCCGCTCAGGGGAGCCGAACAGCCGGAAGAACTTTATATTCCACGAGAAAGGGACGGCGAACATAGCCCTCAATTTGAAGCTGATACACTCCTGCAATATTGTAAAACTCACTCTGCAGCAGGTGGGAGGTCAGGGCGGGCAGGCTGGTCCTGTGGCTCAGCAGGTGTCTGGATATATGCCTGAAGGGAGCGAGTGGGCAAGCATCGGGCTGAGGGCCTCATTTCCTGTCCAGAACGGCACAGCAATCTATGTCACTCTGGACTGTATCCGCGGACGAGTTAACCAGATAAAACATGAGGGTGGCACTAACATTTCAATCCTCTGGGTTGCCGTGTGATCCAAGAAGGGATGAAGTCTTTGTCATTAATACGTTTTGTAAAAAAAAAAAAAAAAAAAAGACAGTTTTGCACAATATTGAATTGCAGAGCAGATTCAACAATTTACCAAATTAAGAGAGAATACAGGTAGATGAAAAACAATGTTATTCATCTATTACACATATTTTGTCATACTTTTGATTTTAAATGTATGTTTCTTCACGTGTTTAGACTTAAATTGTGAAATCTCTGTTGGGTATGATTAACATACTGTAAGTACTGCTTTCGCTTGAAGTACTTCGGCTGGTTGAGCAGTGACCAATTCTTAATGGGATGTGTTTGTGTGTGCGTGTGTGTCTTTACAGTGTGTATGAGTGTGTGTACATGCATGTGCAGTGGTGCTTTTATATGTATGTATGTGTGTGTACACACACATTGGCATGCCTACTTTTGTATGAGTCGTTAAATATGTATATCCTTACATTCCTGCACATATGTAACTTACGTACTGTATGTAACAAACCTTTTTGTATCATATCGTTAGGCATTTAGGACAGTAGTTTAACATTTTGGGAGAGATGTATGTATTATTGTAATATTTAACCCAAAACCTGTTAACCCGTTTGTGTATAAATTACCCACTCAGGGTTACATTTAATTCTTGAATAAAACGTTTTTCTTGCATGCCTTTGGTGAACGAAAAATCCAAAAACAGAGAAAAGTCTTGATGAATTGAAGTCATGGAGGGCCATGTTTCAAAACAGCAAAACCATATCAAAACATCCATTTACAAACTCTCACACAATGCATTTAGTATAATCCTAGTCTCTTTTATCCAGTCGTTAGCTCTGACGTGGAACTAAACTGAAAGTGAAACCTTTCTGTGCCCTCTTTAAAGCCAGACTTCATTGACAAAAACAATAATTTTACCTCACTAAACACAGGAGCTGCTGGTGTACCGCTACCTGAATCAGTGAGTTTGTTTGTGTTATTGTGTGACTTTGGTGAATCTGAACTAACTCTTTAAAACACCAAAGACACACAATAACACAAACTAACTATCTAGGCAGCAGCAGACTAGCAGCTGCTGTTCAGTGTTAAGTTAGGTAAAATTGCTGTTTTTGTAAATGGACTCTGGCTTTGAAGAGAGCATCGATAAAGCCTCTTACACACATGTAAGCAAACCTGTATGTATGTATGTGAGGGTGCAAATGTCCATTGGCTCTTAACTAGACTTTATCCTGCCAGCTCCATCGTACAAAGTCTGTGTAATGTCCGACTGAGCCCATGTTTAAATAGAGCAGGTCATTGCCTGGAGAATCTACAGCGAAGAAAGTTGGCATATTGATGATGCTTCTATCATGAAGCCCGCGCAAAATCAGAGGAAAACAAACATCAGAGGGTAAAGAAGAAGGATGGTTTACATGGAGACGGCAACAAAAACTTCTAACTGAAGATATGACGAGATTTGGAAATTTTGAAGCCAAAATATTAAAGGAACAGCAAGAGACTCTGCTGTTTATGGCCAAATTACGCACCCATTACAAGACTGGTGTAATCTGCGTCATGTCTTGCCTCCTGCTCACTCTACCCAGTTGCGACCCCTCACCTTAACCAAAATGAGTATCTAACAATTCTGACACAGTCTCTTTTTGTGTGCTACATGTGTGAAAGACAAACTCCAGACAATGTCCTTATTCTCTGGACAGAGAAAATGGCTGAAGTTTTACTTTCTGTTCCGTTACCCTTCAGACAGGGCGGTCTGTCTAAGAAGTACTGAGCGTACGACTGCGTAAATGAGAGTTGGATTGTAGTGCATCAGTTGTGTAAGAGTTTGTAAACAGATGTTTTGACATAGTTTGCTGTTGTTAAACGTGGATCCCTATGACTTCAGTTCATCAAGAACTTGGTCCTTTTTTTGGATTCTTCGTTCACCATAGAAGCATAGGAGAAAAACATCTTTCATCTTTTCTTCAGGAATCCAGCACAACAGGGGGTGAGTAACTGATATCCAAATAGTCATTTAGTGGGTGACATATTCCTTTAAATGAGAATATTGATAAAACTCTCCAACATAAGAGTGGTATCAATCTTCTTGTCAAACAAATTAATTGCATGTATTTCCCAAAATGTCAAACGATCCCCTCAATGCTCCGAAAAGTTTGTCATGAATGAGTATACACAGATGCTACGTAGTAAACTTTCATAAGCAGGAGTTGGTATTTGATGTTTTTGATGATATTTATTTGCCTTTTATAAACAAGACTTTTGTATTTACACTATAGGATGCAGACATGAGAAAGATATAAAAATATGTCGTGCATATTGTAAAGCACTGAGTAGGCAGTGTTGATATTCAAAAACATGCATACGTTCATTTGCACACGTATAGTTCAACATTGTATTATGGAATGTGCAAACATCATACTTTGTTATTCTTTTGCCTAAATGCTGTTTCCCTGTGAAGAGTTGCCCATGCATATCGTTCCTAATTGCCTCTGTGTGTGTTCTGTCCTCTAAACAATTAGGCATAATTAAGTGTTTCAGGGAGTTGGCAGCAAAGCCGCCACTGAAATTCTTCTGCTTTATTCTCACTTCATTATGTTTAGTGATTTTTTTTTTGGTTCGGCTCCCTGCACATGTCA
>JAPZEB010000013.1:6575286-6596307 GCA_029783705.1 Chaetodon striatus | reverse complement strand
AATGCATGCATACTTGTTCAACACCAAATAAAATGTACATTTATTTTGCCAGAAAATAAATTTCACTCAAAGCTTTTTAATCCACAATCAGAGATGAAAGATATATCACAATGTCGCTGGATGATTACAGAATATGTATTTAATTTAACATAATTTAAAGCATTCCTGTCGAGCCACATCATTTAAAACCCTCACGTGGCCTCAATTTCAATATCTTGACATTGATTTTAAAGTGCACTTATATTATTTTCCATTAAGTTAAAGGGTAAAAGTTTAACATTCAGACGTTACTCATTCCATTTAATCTCAAACATACTGAACCTATTTGAAAGCAACCCTATTCAACAACTGTAGGTGCCAAAATTGCAGACATAATACCTGGAAAATCATACTCTGTATTTTCCTCTCAATTGGTCTTAATCAAGTTTAAATTATTCTTCCATCTATTACCTATAGGAGAGCTGTTCTTTAGCTTAAACATAACAAATAGGCTGTGAGTCAATGAGAGAGAGAGAGAGGAGAGGAAAAAAAGGTCTGGTTGTAAGAAACAATCAAATGTTTCTGTCGGTTGCCTGAATTGAAAACAGGTGTTTTAGTGGAGCAGTGCTCCAGATGTCTGACGCTGTAGATCAAATAAGACCCACAGCACATGAAGAGTTTCAGAGACATCAGAGAGAGAAACAGGGACAGAGAAACAGAACAGGAAAGAGGAAAAAAACTGAAGAGTGGGGTGTGCGTGTATTTAAAACTTTGTCTTTAAGCTCCTCTAAACAATATTAACAGTGGATCAAATGACCAGATGTAAAGTCAACAGGCTAACCACAGAGAGCTGTCACCCAACTTTTCAGTCCCCTGGCCTCTTAGCCTTTCATTTAGTCTCTTTTAGTTCAGGTTTGGTTTTATGACTGACGAAATCCACTCCTGACAGCTCTTCCAGCAATAAAGCTCAGATAAGCTCACTTTATGCTACTCACCTAGCAGCAAATGGCAGACAGACAAAATTAGAGATTAGCTGGCAAAGCTGCAAAGTCAAACGTCTAGCAGCTGAAGAACCAGATACTTTTTCTTGACTTACATTCATCAAGTGGCCAGAACCTCTGGGATGTTGGGAGATGTGCAGTGATTGTTGTGAGACCTGATGCACGGAGGTGGAATCCATCATGGCAGCACTCAGACACTGAAAGACAAAGTTTAGGTTTTGAGCTACTTTTTTATCCACTGTCTTGTAACCACCAACGGTTCAGTAACTACTAGCAGACCTGGAGACAGACATTGAGATCTGCATCGCAAATTAGAAACTACTTGCCCCAGCAAGACACATCAAACCCAGACAAGCATGAGGAGACATCATCCATAGAGACAAGGGCTGGGGTTGCATAGTCACAAAAATACATCCTATATCTTTTTCTAAACACTTTTCCTTGATGTTGATGGAAAGAGGTCAAGGAAAGATATGAGAATTCAGAAGACAGTAGGTATTTATGACATGGGTTTAGTTGTTTTTTTATTAGTTTATTTAACAGGGCCATGCACAGCACTGTTATTCCAGAGTTAGCTATACAGCTAATCTGCATCGGTGGTCCCCGAACAGGAAAATATTAAAAGATAATACAGTACAATACAGACAGTAGGCTACAATACAAACAATTAAGCAAAAATGTCATACAAAATATACATTATATAGTCTCGGAAAACAGTTGACTCCAAACATTTGGATCAGTGATCACAATTGGTTTACCCTCAGCCATGTTTTAAGTGTTGTTTTAAAAAAAACTAAAACTTGTGCATTATCTGATACAGGTGGGAATTTTTTATTTTTTTCAAATTTTCCTAAATTTAGCTGAACAGTCAACTCCTGCTGATGCCATGGTCTCCTTAGCATCGCTAGGGTCCTTGTAAACATTGCTAGGGTTTGTGGGACAGCAGTATCTCCTTTACTTTCATAAATGGTGGTCCAGTGTATCCTATGCTGAAGGAGATGAGAAAGGAAGCATTGGAGCACCTTCTCTCAGCATTTAGAGGATTCAAACAGCTCTCATCATGGCTGCCACTTTGTTACTTCCAACTCATTTCCCTCAGTTAGAAACCTTCCATAGCAAAGACGACTGTTTGCCAGCAGCCAAGACAAACTACAGACTACAGAAATCACGATTATTCATCAGTAATTACCCTCACTTGATCTCAGCTCAAACTTTAAATTTGGCTACAAAAAAATCAAAAGCTTGACTACAAAAGAATGTTAATGTTGCTGTGTGTCTGCTGGATGTGTAAAAGGCAATTTATTGCCAACACATTAGAGTATTTAACATCATTAGGCGGTAGTGTGTGTTTTGTCGGGATTTGCTTCCCTATACTTGCCAAAAAAAAAAAAGCAGATTAGGTATTATGCAGGAATTGTCGCTTACTGTAAACACCAAAGGAAGGCCAAAAAAAAAAGGAAGCTGTGTGTAATTCTTCATCCCTGTCCTCTCCTTCAGTGCCCCCCAGTGAAAGCCGCCAGGGCCGTACATAAGGGGGGAAAGCTTTCTGGGAACCAGCCTCAAGGGGGCCCCAGAGGAGGCCAGCAAACCTCATGTTCATCCTAAATATAAGCATTGATAAAAAAAATGTATTTAGAACCAAAATATTCACCAATACTCACAAAATTGCCAAAAATAAGCATTGTATTTATTATTGCTTTGGTAAAATTCATCCTGTTTCATAATAATAATAATAAAAAAAACCCTCTCCTGAAAATGGTATGACCCTTTTTTTCCCTTTTGTGCATAACCTTAGTGAAGAGTACACACATGCTTTGATATCCTCCCAAGATGCAGAAGAAAAAGAGAAAAAAAGAGAAGTAAAAGAAGATTTAGGGAGGGCCCACTCACTGGACTTTTTAGGGGCCCAGCCAACCCCATATTCACTCTTGTTTTAAAGCGAGCTTTGTCTACTTGGTGCTCTGCCTGATTATGTTTGCGTTTTTTTTGGCACCTTTCCCATGACTTATGTAGCTTCCTCTTGGACGTATGCTACTGCTAATGGATCACAACCTTTTTATAAAGTTGTAACCTTACTTAAGCACTGTTTATAGCTTAGGGCTACACACCTAAAAAAAACATCCTGAGATTAGCAAAATAGGAAGAACATGAGAAAATACAGGCAGTGGGCAGAGTCACCGCCACACAAAAAATTGTGCATAGTATGCCTTTGATCAATCTGAGTGAAACACAAAGTTTATTTAAATGCTTAAACCTACAAAAACTTTATTTTTGGTCATTTAAGGACAGTTGAAACATGATGTAAAAACCAAAAACAATATGCTGAAAGACGCTTATAGCAAAGTCGGGTGATGATTCTCTCTACAGGTGTACCACCACAATCAACCCCTTTCAAACACATTCAGTCATGTGATCCATTGTTTATATCATGTTTATATTTTGGTCATAGCAGCTTTAAATTAGTTGCATACTTATTCCAAAGTCTTTTATACACACAAAACAAAGAGTTAGTATAAGTTTGGCAAAGATCGCCTCTGTCTAAATCAACCAAAGAATTCAGACTCTACACAAATAAATGTTGTGAAGTAAAAACACAAAAGGTGCCATGCAGTTTGATGAGCTGCAGACTTGCATGCCAGTGTATCTGTGGCAAAACAGAGAGACATCATTCATCACCGCAATGCATCTGTTATGAGTTTATTTGCTTTCTGAGGGTTTTTGTGTTTGGAGTTCACTCAAACAGTCTATGGTATGAGAGGAAGTTACTCTAACACAACACAAATCTCTGATGAGCCCCAAAAACACAACTGTTTCCACAACTAACTATCCAAAACATCTAATATTACTTATTTTTATATGCAGAAAGTATTTGATTTAACACTCTGCACATCTACATAATTCGTTCCTGCGTGCTGAAAAAATGCAACATGGTGTCATGTTAATAGACACATCAGTCACAGTGATTTCCGGGCGAGGTCAACACCCTCCTAACCCAAACCTGGCCCCAGTCTGCTCCGATGTTGACTTAAAAAGGACAAAGCCGGAGACAAGCTTGCTTTAATCAGAAGCGGATGTTACTGTAAGAGCCAAGGCCTCCTCTTGTCTACAGGGAAATGTTTAGACCATGTGGTCAGGTTTGATGCTGCAATCCTCCGCAGTGTGTTAGACTGGTACACAACGGTGGATTTATAGGGTGCGAGGGAAGTTTGTAATGAGGTCACTGATGTTTTTATCCAGCTTTTTGGGTTCTTCTGACAATTAATCATATTAAGTAGTTTAAATACTGAAATCAAATCCATTGAACATTTGAAATGTCTTAATTTTGGATGTTTTTGCTACATTGAGTTACAGCGCGCTGCTGAAAGCCACTTACACCAGTTTGCTCCAAAGGCCAACAATCGCTGATTTAATAACGTCTTTTCCCAGTCTGGCCATATTTAAAACCAATTTTTCATCTTCTTTTTTTCTTTCGGGCCAAAACCTTGAAACTATTTGCATGAACTGGTTGGCTTTGACGGGAAACTCAACAGTGTCATTTTGAGACTTTGTTTTCAAGTCAAAAAGCTACATCACTCAGCTGGTGAGACTCCAGACGATGTTTGCTCCAAGTTTAAGGACTGGAGTGAGAGGGTCAACAGACATAGGAGCCAAATGCAGATGACAGAGTCACAGTTAGTGCAGTGCAATGATTTATTAACAAAAAAAAAAAAAAGTTGTAAAAGATTACAGGACCTCGAGGCAGGCAACGGTCAAAACCAGAGTGGCAGTCCAAAATCCAGACAGCAGGCAATGAGGTCCAAAACAGGCAAGTTACATTAACAGAGGGCTGGAAAGAGAGTCAGTCTAGAAGAGGAAAATTGGCTCTGGGCTGGTAGCTTATATAGGGTGAGTGGCTGATTAGGGAATGAGGTGCAGGTGGGGAGATGGGCGTGGTAGGGTGTGGAAAAAAAGAAGAAAAGTCTGAGGACATCTAGTGGACAGGTAAAGAATTACACCAAACGGGTCTGACAAAGTGGAAATGTATCAGAGGTGATGGACAGAGCAGCAGAATGAGCAGAAATCCACACAATACAGGCAGATACTGTGTCCTGAGAGCTTTTAAAATTCCTCCCTGTAGTTGGAACAGATGTGTTTCTGTGCACTGTGACTTCTTTTCCTTATGGCAGACAAATGAATAGTCAATATAACAAGCACAAATTCACAGCTGTGACCACAAACTTTCATGCATGCACGTGTTACCCCTTTTTGCCTGTTTGCATGTACAATTAATCAGCTGTCTGATTAAACACACACACCTAACTTTCATGTCAAATATTGGTCTCCTAGGGCAAAAACAGTGGCCTTGAAAGGCTAGGGAATTTTTTGTGGGCTGACAGATGATGGCGCAAGCTATAGAGCTGCAGCTCACAACACAAAAAAAAAACTGTCAGCATTTTAAAAGTGGCACTTTTTGAAAAATTCAGGTTAACTCAGGTGAGTGAGGCTTACCACATGACTTTTAACGCTGATGTTAATGTTTACCATGTTCAAATTCTTTGTCCTTGTCTTAGCTTTAGCATGCTAATTTTGCTAATCAGCACTATACAAAAAGTACAACAGAGGCTAATGAGGATGTCATCAGAGTTGCCCTCAATATTTAGAACATACGCATTTGTCTGCCCCAATAAGTCAATGAAAGTAGTAGTGACAAAATTAATGATATTTACACTATAAACGGATGCAGAAAAGGCACAAATGGTGAATAAAATTTCACCACAATGAAGGAAATTATATGTTTGAGTCTAATAATTTTCTGGCAGAGGACCCCAAACCCACAGTTTCATATGTGTCCCCCTCAAATGAAATTTACGCCAAAGAGATGGTGCTAGATGCAAAGTCAGGGAGCACCAAAAATAGAGTAATTCATCCTGAGGGAAACATCAATGTCAGTACCAAATTTTATGGCACTTCATCCAACAGTTAGACATTTAATTCAAAACTACATTTAACCTCATGGTGGCCTCAAGAAAAAGTCAGGGAACCATCAAAGTAATTGTGATATATCCTGAGGGAACTATGCATTTCTGTACAACAATTTAATGGCAATCTGTAAAATAGTAGTTGAGATGTTTCACTCTGGATCTCGACCTAGAGACACTAGCATCCATAGAGCCAAGCAGCTAGTGTGGTTAAAATATGGCTCTTTGTCTCAAATCCTGGAAGAAGTTTGTCTAACTTGTGTCTTACTCAAATGTGTCTGAAGTGCAAAACTCCTACATCTCATATCTCTGGGTTCTTAGTAGCTGGTTGTCCTGCGTCATCCTCCCTTTCTTGCGCATCCACTCCTCTGTTGCAATCACCTCCCCTCCTTCGTCCATCTGTGCCGGTGTTTTTCTCCTCATTAGAGAGGTTACTGATGCATGAGGGAACGAGCTGGCAGGTCAGTGGCCACAAACATAAAAGTGGGATTCATATTGAACAGCCTATGAAAAAGTTTCTCGGTCTGACAAAAAAGTTGAACACCAAGCTCTTGAAATTCCTGAGATTTTCTATTTCACTGAACAGAGAAAAGCCTATAAAGAAATACTGTATAAAGAGAGTCTTTGATCGTGTAGCATGAGCAATACTTTCTATAGGATATTTTGGAAAGCTGAGACCTGCGTGTGCTGGCACTGAAAATAATCATGCTGGACATGCTGTATCTCCCTTTTCCAGACTTGGCAGGGGCTCTGCATAGTTCCCTCTGGTGTCTGGTAAATTCCCTGATCACCAGGAATGCAGCATTTAATTTTCTTGTTCTTTAGCTGACCTTAATCATTTCTGCGTCAAGGGCAATCCGAAACTCCAGAGCCGTGGGGATCAGTCAGTCTGGGTGAGGAAATAAATACCTGTGTGTGTGGGTGTGTGTACATTATACACATGTATATGCAGAAGGGTGTGAGGCCTGTCTTGCTGTCTTCATGAAGAGGCCATTTAAAGCGCTGATGATGAATAATAGGTTGGCTGAATGTGAGCGAGCGAGTCCCTGTGGTGTATATTTAAATGGCGGAGAGATGCTCTCTCACTCATATCAACTCCCCGGTGGTCCGTGAGGTTAATTGCTTTCTCCGGCAGGCGCTTACAGATTAACTATCTCACTGAATGCATCCATACAAATGACTCTGCATATACCACAATAAGTTGAGCACAGTGGCGTGTGTGTGTGTGTGTGCAGTACTTTGCAACAGAACATAGTGTATGCTTAGGTAGCAGGCAGGGTGCACGGTGAGGTCAGAGGAGCTAATGAGTACAACTGACTTTGACTAACGAAGTGGGCTCAACGGCTTAAGTATTCTTCTACAGAAGTTTAATAGTTCGGCATTTATTTTATTAAAGTGGACACAAAGCAGCAGTTTGGTGATTTGCAGGCGAAAAGATCCATGGTCTTATAATCAGACTAAATCCAATTAAAACATTTTAAGCTTAGGACAGTTCTAAGATTTTAGAATTGTAGTTTTGGCCATCATTCCTTTTGGTTATGATAACATTATAGACACTAAAATAATCGCCAAGATCTGGTAACATGGCGACATTTCTACATGACTTCACCTTTGTTTATACTTGTGTGAGTAGCCATGGTGCGGGCCTCCATAGATGGCAAGCCTGCTTCGAGGATGCACAGAGGCGTTTATACTCAGTGCGTTGTTTGATGCAAAATGCTCCAATGTACTGTAATAGTGTCTGCATCCAAATGTCCGCGAGGGTCCACGTGACATAACTGTCCTCATCCACCCATGTACGCAAAAGTCTGCAAGGATCCGTAAGTGGATGTCCACGTGCAGCCCAATTTTTTGTGACCACTCAGACTATATGCACAGAAAGCATGCTGACTGGGCATGCTAGAATTACAAAATATAATCCATACGAGCCTGTGTGACCGCAGCTGCCTGCAGACATTCAGTGCAGAAAGTACGTCCAAGCCTTAATCACTGATGTTATTTGCCTCCAAGCCGCTTTGTTTACCCCTGGTCGCCACTCTTTTCATGAGACTGTTTTTGCTTTTACAGCTATCTCATGCTTTTCCACACCCTGCACCGACAAGCCTCTTCTTTCCCCAGTGTAGTGGCTATTACTTTCCAATTTTTTAAGACCATTTGAATCCCTGTGGTCTCTCAATAAATAGTCATAGAGATGTCTGTGCTAGCAAACCTGCTAAGCCAATCTTCCTTCAACGCCATCCATGTTGAAATGAAAATCACTGTGTGCACTTTAATGGTGTAAAACCAAAGAATGCAACATCTTTCGGAGCCTGTATGCTTGACACACAAGATGTTAATTCATTCATTTCTGTAACTGCTTAGACTATCACAGGGCTGACACATAGAGACAGACAATTATTCACGCTCACATTCACACCTATGGACAATTTAGAGTCACCAATTAACCTGCCTTAACCTTTCCCGGAAGAAACTAGAGCACCCGGAGAAAATCCACGCTTGCAAAATGCAAACTTTGCAAAGGGTGAAGGGCTCTCCAACCCAGGGTTCGAACCCCTCCACCCCAGGTTCAGGTTGTGAAGTGACAATGCTAACCCCTACACCACTACGCTGCCACACAAGTTATACAAGATATGATTATGTATATATATTTTTTGGATTGCAAACCTTGCCACAGGTCCGCTACGGCAAGCAAAAAACTAGCTTTATTAGTCCAAAAAACATCACCAGTATCCCTGAGAATTATGTCCATACTGGACGAATACGTTCCTTGTGATTTATGTTTAATGCCAACGTTGAGCGCTGGTGCAAGAAGAACTGTGCCCTTTCTTTGTGGAGGAGGAACATAAGAGTGTGGTGAATGGGGATGTAGCATGTTTGGCTTTCATGCAGGACACCATGAAATTGCACCCCATCACAAACCTGCAAGTAAGGCTTCCTTTTTTATTGAGTATAATAATGATTTTAATAGATGCTTAACCCTAACAATATCTTAACATTAGCTTATACACTATAATCTTTCCCGACCCCAGTCTGTAGCAGCCATGCAGATATTGTAAAAAAATAAAATAAAATATATATATTCTTGTCTGGCCGTTGAGGTCAAAAAAGCATGAGCAGTGAGATGATCAGACAGGTTGTAAATAAGCCAACACTTTAGCTGGAATGTTTACAGTCATTTGTGGGAGCTAAAGCCAAATGTGAGTGCACCCGAAATGTCAGTGATTATTCCCCATAGTGCACTAAATCTGTGTGCATGCACAGTGGCATCAAGAACAGCAGGTCAAAGTTGGCCTTTAAACTGTGATGGATGTGTACAACAGACAGTCTGAGTAGACACTTTGCCCATCACCTTTGTTGTCTCTTCTAGATAAGTTCGGATAACCATGTCTGAAACATGTCTGACTGACTGATTGTGCCTCATTTGACTTATGAATGTTTTGCTTCAGCTTCAGAACTCCTCGTAACTGTCTCTTAAGCCGCTAAATGCCACACCAGCTTTAAAGACAAGTTGCCAAATTTGTTTGTGCGCTGTTTGCTACTGAGCAGGTAGTTTACAGTGGGTCTATCTGAACCTTTTCACTGAAAACAGCTGCCTGGAAACGACACATGAGAGCAGTGAGAGTGAATCAAAAGAGTAAAAGTTGGGGGTCAAAAAACCTAAAAAACAAGCTGCAACACTTGAAGGCTACTGTAGAGTGAGGTGAATATTCTCTGTGGGCGTGTCACTACCAGCGACTCCTTTTAATATTGCAAGTACATCCATTATTAATGTTAATATAATGAATTGAGAAGCTTTAAACTTTGATGTCTTTTGACCTCCAAACCAGCAAATCCATGCTTAGAGGCAAACTCTTGGACAGCTGATAAATAACACAACATGTGGAGAGGGGGAAAAAAATGTTTGCAACCTCTTCTCCTGTCAGCCAAGCATGTGGCCTCTTCCCTAAGGTGAGCAGGCTTTCATGTGTTAGCTGAGCAGTGTCAGAGTGAAACCAAACACTAACGGATGACCTACCAGCTTCTGGCCCGACATGAGGGCAGAGCCAGAGTTCAGGCAGCGTGCGCCTCAGAAGACTGCGAGGTGAACGCCACCAATTCCAACAGACACCAACATCTGGCTTGGCTTAGCCGCCCCACACACAAACACACACACACACACACACGGTCTGTTTTCAGGAAAGACTTCAGTCGTTTATAGAAGCACGAGAATCCTTTTGGCCTTTCTGTCAGAATGCTTTGGTAAGCCTCTCTCAAGCCAGCCACCCTGACTTTACCATCTGTTGGTTTGCTCATAAATCACAGCAAAGTTTGAGAAAAGAGTAACTTCTCAGACTTAAACTTTATGACATGTTTGCTACATTACTCCTATCTGCAACACTGTGTGTTTGGATAAAGCAGCTCCTCTCCTCCCTGTGTAATCACACACAGGATTAGAGCGTCAGGGCTGTACAAGGCTGGTGATGTGCTCCACATGGGCGGGGGTTGCTGCGAACACTGAGCAGATCATCCAGGTGACGCTAGTGATAAACTGCTCATGTGGGAACATCTCTGATCGCAGAGAGGAAGGAAGCTTGCAGGGTGAATCTCTGAGAAATGTCAGACCTGGTCATTTAGTCTGTATTATTCCTCAAGTTAATTTTTAATCTGTAAAGGCAGCGATGAACATGTTTACACTCTGTGGAAGACAGAGTCGCCTGTCAGGGAGATAACAGAGTCTGCAGAGGCAGCGTGTCAAGGTTGATTGAAATTAATTTGGTCTCATGACACCTACAGAATCCAAAATGTGATGTCAAGAGTGCACATAGGTAATTCCTTGATGATAATTAATGGAGAATGAGCTGACAAGTCATTTTGTCTCTGTGTGGCTCTGCAGCAAGAAGAGTGCATCGTAAAACTCCCCATGTGGGCTGTAAGAGAGGATCACATAATGACTACATGTGTGCATGTGCAAACTGTATGTCTGTGGTTTTGTCCATTTATTTATATGTTAGTGCATCTGTGCAGTTTATAAAAGACTGAAGTGGGTTAAAATCACTATAGCTACCTTGCTGATCTGCCATTGCAATTTATCTTCTATCTTTGTTTTGACCAGCATTCCTTTCAGCTTAGCCAAGTTTAATTCAACAAAAGTTAAGATATACTTTACTCGGTAAAAATACAATCTATTTATAAACACTTATCCATTAAACCCACACATGCAGATATTCATTTAGCTGTGTTAGAGGTCAGTTGTGGAACAAGTATTTAGATTTTCAGCCCAGTTCAGGCCAATGATTTGTGACACGATGAAACAGTTTTAGAACGTTGCAGAGAAAAGTTGCAGCGGTGTGAACTGGCCGTTCTGACCTCGACTCAAGCCGGCTGATGGGGTCATTTGCAACTCAGCTGGTCAAAACGCCAGCGGCTGGTCGAGTCAGAATGACCGCAGACAGCATTTTCGTGGCAGGCCTCACCAAGCCCTCTGTTTCTGTCCTCACGGCACGCTGGTGTCGAACGGTGGGTCACTGCTGTATGTGCTTACGCCACCCCCACACACACACACACATTCTCACTGACTGATACATTTCCGTTGGTTTTTAATGTTATTGTGGCACATTTTTTATGACCATAGTCAATCTGATGCTCATTGTGTTTTGTTTTGTTCACTGCGTCATCACTACAACAAATGCAACTGTAGCCAGTACCATCACTACCCACATTCATATCTTGAGAGGCTACAAATTATAATCAGCTACAAAATAAGCCTGAAAAGCTGAAAACAGAACAAAAGTACAGACAGTTCTTGCAGTAAGATGATACACCATCTTATCTAGTTACATTAGTGTGAATCTGCAGGTTTTTAGAATGTTGCAGAATGGTGCATTGCAAGTAGCTGCCTGTTTCAACTTGTCTTCTTACGAGTCTTTGGTCTGAACTGGGCTTTATACCTAAAGTTGGGGTAGTCAGTTTTCTGGAAAAGGCAAAAATAAAGAACAACAACAACAAAAGAAAAAACAGAAACAAAGCAAAAATGAACAAACAAAAAAACACAGCCAGTCTCCTGCAGCTCTCCCCTCTGACCAGATGAGCAGGGGCATATGCATCCACTTCATACAGTAACCTGTATGATCACTAGTCATTCATGTCAGTCATCCTGATGCTGTTATGGCAGCAGTTTGTATGAGAATAACTGTCTTGTTTTTCCTTGCAAAGTTGTGGGTCAGAAAAGCCTTTAAAAATGACACACTATGATATGAGGCTCTGGCTAACAATAGCTACATTAACATGAACTTCAAGCTGCAGCCGTGAGCCTTTGTTTCAAGTTAGCAGAAGGCCAAACTATTAGCCGCAGCATCCCTCCACCTCTGAAATGCTTCGTCAGACTCTCTTTTAGATAAGTACATCTTCCTTTTTTGGGTCGCTTTGCAGTGAAGGCAGTTGCTGCAAGAGTAACTTTCTCTGCAGGACTCTCTGCCATGGAATCAAGCTTTCACAGAAAGGTTGTCTACGCACCTTGTCTCTGAAATGACCTGGGATTGGCCAAAGTCTCCCATCTCAGCTTAGACTTTCTAAAGCCTGAAAGCAGAGCCAAGAGGAGGTGCAGAAGTCTACTTTCTCTCAGACCACTTGAATTACAAGTTTATCGTGGGATTTTTGCCCAAAACACCAAAATGAACCTGCCCTACACCAGCTTTAAGTAAAAGTAGCAATACCACAGTGAAGAAATCCTCAAGTAAAAGTCAGGCATCCAAAGTTTACTCAAGTAAAAGTGCAAGAAGTAAAAGTACTAATGCAGAATGGCACATTTCTGGATCTTTTTTATTATATTATGAAATTATAATTGTTGACGTATAATTATGTACATTGCATTACAACTAATGTTCTTTACTTCTGGGAAGCTTGTGAATTTTACCAGACGATCAAAAAAGTCTCATCTTTAACCACAACAACACATCATAATTTATTTGTTGAATTTATTTTGTATTATTTATATGGATCTGATAGTATCAAATAAATCTAGTGGCATAAAACACAACATTTTCCTCTGAATTGTGGAGTAGAAGCATAAAGTAGTATAAAATGGAAATATTGGAGTACTGAAGTAATGTACTTACTTTCCACCACTGGTAGAGGTTCACTGCAACACGCAGCACTATGATAGCAACACGTCTTAACAGTATATCTGTAAAGGAAGAACATTACAGTTGTCAACCAGAATACATGCTGAGAAAGCAGTGAGTCAATATTGAAGTCTGAAGTTCTGAGGTGTTGGAGATTGATCAATGACTGCATTGATCCATCTTCATGCAGAAAGCTCATGCTGCTGTGTGGAAACAGTTAACTGAGTGATTACATATCATTTTTGTAATGTTAAAACCATCCACTTCCTCTGAGTGCTTTCATTCAAAGCCAGCTGATCGTGTGCAGCCCAGATGTTTCGTTTAAAACATACTGTACATCTCGTTTTCTTAGCGGGCCCTTTGTGTCACTTACATAAACAAATAGGGTAATTCCCAGTCTGGTTGTAGGTCGAGTCTTTGTCACAGAGACGGCGATCACTCCCACATGGTGCTTTTCTCTTTATCAAATGTAATGTGCGTCTGTGTGTGAGGGGGAGAGATGAGGTGAACCATCTGGGAACCTTCCACATAATTTGGGATGTCATTTCTTCTTTGGTTTGGACATAAAAGGAAGTTGTAATCAGAAATGATTGAGAGGAAAATTTAAAAATAACAGCTCATTGAGGCAATGATGGAAAATCATTTTTATTTGCCAAAAAGTCCACATTTGCAGGACATGCCTATGTTGAGGCGAGGCAACACTCCCTGTTGCTCCTTCATGACTAAACTGTGGGGTAGCAGTGCCATCTAGAGTGATGTTAGCAACCTACCAGTGATGCTGCTCACAAAAATATCACATCTTTTACTAGAGTGGCACAAGAAACATAAAACTGGGATGCTGATTATTAATTATTTTGTTATTTTGTGAGAGAAGAGTGTTCAAACCTGTGCTTATTTTATTGTGTTGTACTGGAATGCATAAGATTTCTTTTCTAAAAGATTAGTATTGTTTTGTTTGTTTTAATCTTGTCATTATCTGTATGCATGTGTGTGTATACCTCATTATTTAATGTGCTTTACTTTCCTGTGAAGCACAGTTATGTCCACTGAAATTGAATGTGCAATAGAAGTAAATGCTTCCTGTGTTTTACACTATACATAAGCTATTTTGTTTGAAGGCACTGTTCACCCAAAAATACAAAATACATTTTTCCTTTTTACCTGTAGTGCTATTTATCAGTCTAGATTGTTTGGGTGTGAGTTGTTGAGTATTGGAGATAGAGCTGTTGTAGAGATGTCTGCCTTCTCTGTTATATAATGGAACTAGATGGCACTCAGCTTGTGGTGCTCAAAGCGCCAAAAAAATACATTTGAAAAACTCAACAGCAATGTCTCTTTGTGTCTCAAAAACCATGACCCGGTTACTCAAGATAATCTGTGGATTGTGACAAATTCATGTAGGAACTATTTTCTTTCTACCGAACTACACCTGCCAACAGTATCACCAAGCAAAAGAAAGCATGCAACTACTTATGGACAGTAGGAACTTACTTATGGAAGGTTGTGCTTGCAACAGTGCAACATTACTAGTGTCCTCATTAGCTGAGCTGTATTGTTAGCTAGCCCAGTGGCGCTAGGTGAGCTAGCAGTCAATGCACACTTCCTTCTGCATGGTGATACAGTTGGCATTTGTAGTTTGGTATAAAGAAAGTGGTAGGGCTGCCCTGTGAAAGTCAAAGATTCGAATCATCAGTTGGAGACCCCTCAGTTGAGTGAGATACTTTAAGCTGAGCAGTTTTGTGTTTGTATGTTTGTTTTGTTTTGTTTTGTCAGTCAGTCAGTGTGCAGTGTACTTCAGTCCCCAGATTTAACTGCAGAGTGAGCACTCCTTGTTTTGACACTGCTTTCCGGTACAGGCAGCTGCAGACCCAGACTCAGGGTAAGTCTGACTGAAATGGAGGAAGCTACCTGGAGGAGGAGGCTTTGCCCGGTCAGGCTCTGAGATAACATTATCTTTGGTCCTCCCCTTAAAAGTGATGAAGTACGATACACTCTCTAGCTTTAGTTTGATATCTGGTGTTGGCAAAAAATGTTGCACATTTCCAATATGTCTTTTGTGTAGTTAGCATGTATGAGCTCAGAGGGCTAACTTTGAAGGTTAAATATATCACTTGTGTGATGTTCTCGTGCAGGGTGTATGGAAACTCTAACAAAACATCAAGGTAAACCAATGCCAATGAAAACAGAGCCTGCAATAGGTTTGACCATTCACTGTCAGGCTTCTTCAATGACAAGTGATGAAAACTGTAAATAAAAACATTATAAAGTATTAAGTATCTGTGTTTTTAAATAAGCATTGCATTGCACATAAATGTAAGTAAACGTGTTTTTTAACTGACTTATCAAATCTCAATTTTAACAAATAACATCTAATATATACAATATACAATATAACATTCCTAAAATTATATGAATCAACTTAACACATTGCCTCTATGATATTTACAAGTGGTTTAGGATGGATTGCTCCAGGAGCATGCAGCACATGTTTCTCATGGCAGGACCAGGTAAACAGGAAGTGGCAGAACAGAAAATAACCTAACAGGATGTGATGTCAGCATGTTTTAAAAAAAAATAAATCACTAATTTAAAAGATACAACACTTCATTTTACAACTTAAGCATTAAACACTCAAGTAATAGTCCACTTCTTCTTTTTAACCAAAAACTAAATTGAATTGCAACAAATTAACAAGAAAGTGCACGTGGAACTTAAGGAAATTACCTTTAAGGCAACACAACTTGAACATCACTGTCATCTTGGACGTCTCATCAAACCCTGTTTAAACTCTCAAACTCTATAAGGAAAAAATAACAAATAGTCAAATATTCACATTGAACATGATTCTGAGTCAGCTAGAGCCGTAGAAAATAGCTCCTCCATGAAACAGCTCAGAACAAGGTCTGTGGACATTGCTGTTGAGTTTTTCAAATGTATTTACTTTTTTGGCACTTTGAGCTTATATTGGAGAGAAGGCTGCATCTCTACATTCAATATCTCCAACACTCAGCAACTCACACCAAAACAATCTAGACTGATAAATAGCACTACAGGCAAGAGGTAAAATATGTATATTTAATTTTGGGCTGAACGGTCCATTTAAGGTTATATTTCCTTTTTAAAAAAGTAAACAAAGTTAAACATTGTAGACTGAAAAAAATTTCATACAAGTACTGATTTTTAAAGGCTGTTGTATTTGATTGCATGTAGTTAAGGAAGTATGTGTCACATTTTGTGCGTTTTTCAGTCCAGTTTGGAAACAGAATCTACAAACCTTGCTACTATGGACAATTCTTACAGTCCCACTCTGTATGCTGATGTGCTGTCCTGTGTTTAGCATCAATTTATAGTTTCAAGCTCAGAAAAGGTGACATAAACATGACTGTACTGTGCTGTACTGGCCCTGCTGATGCATCCTTACCTTGTAGTGCTGTAAAAGTGCCACTTTTCATGTCCCACTTTGCTGTTCAAGGACTTACTCACCCGTTTATGTAACAAGTAAATCTCCTCTGTTCATGTAACACCTTGCTTTTGGCTCTCAGTATGAAGCCCTTTGAAAATGTTACTATACATCTGAGAAAAACAAAAAAAAGAAACACAAGAAGAAGATTCAGATAGTATTTGTTTTGACAATATTTATTTCTATTTTTTCCAATAGTAACATATAGTTCAGGACAAATGAATGTTTGAGAGAAGCTAGCACAGCAGTTTGCAGAGTACATCATTCAAAATCGTACCATATTTAATGAAAGTGAACTGCACTCTGAGTACTAGGGGTTTTAATTGTTCTCCTAAACAAACAATATTTCCTGTAATCAAGAAACCAGGGTATATTTTTTATATACTTCTGTGTTAAAGGCTAACAACACTTGCATTTGACAAGTTTTTGGACAATCAAGTCTAAATCCTAATGATTCTGTTTCTCATACATCCCATAGAGTCAAGGGCCTTGGTAAAAGAAAACAAAATCATAAACTGTGATGTTATGGCACCATGACACGAGTCAACACACTGCCTCAGACACGCAGAACAGAACGACAGCGGGCAGCCGAGAAACGTTAGAGGAAAGCGCGAGGTTACGTCGTCACTGCTACCAGAGGGCGAAGCGGAAGAGAAAGAGAGAAAAAGGTCGTACAGATGCAGAGCAGAGAAGAGCTTTTGAGAGACATGCTGAGGGACTACACATATAGATATAATACTCTACGTTCTGAGCTGCGACAGTCTTCAAGCAAGAAGTAGAAAGACAGAGGATAGAGATAGTCAGATCAAGCGCGGAGAGGAGTACAATGCTAGGCGAGGTTAGCATGCTTGCGGCACGGAGAAACTTTACAGGAAGCCCAAGACACAGAGAATCACATGTAAAGGCTAGAGCGACAGTGCACTAATCTACAGGCTAAAGCTATACATTGGACACTAAAGCTAATTACAGGAGCTACACTTACTGTATATATGTATATATATATATATATAGAAATAGATATATAGGAGATATCAAACAAGCTGGATAGGCAAGGCATCGCATGCACGTGCAAAGGAAGCAAGTCTAGCAGCAGCAGCAGCAAGAGAAGAAAATGTCTGGCTTTCCAATACCAGCCTGGTCTCACAGAAATATATGAAATGACCACAACCTGTTAGCAACGCATTACATGGTGGCAGTGGCACAGAATGTGCTGAAATTACCTGCTGACACCAGAGAAACGATGCCAATAGAGAGTCAATTAGGACCCTTTGTCGTGGTGGAGACATGAGTCCCCTGGATTGCCAACATCACACAATGAGGAGTGTTTAATGTTGAGACCCAATAGACAGTATAACAAGTGACAAAGTCCTCATAGGGAGGAATGTAGGGGAGGTGGACGGGGTCAAACAAATACCGGACTTTGACCCAAGAGACTGCTGTTCATCTCCCGTGTGAAACCAAAAGTCAACATTTACTAATATTTAATTTTACGTACTTAGGTAACCCCAAAGATTACAAGCATGCTTAGTTTAACCAACCATACCAGTGTGTATACTATGTTTTCTTAAACCTAACCAAGTAGTTTTGGTTCACTAAGTGTAACTGTTTCACAATGTTGACCACGTGTTTCAAATTGCAACAGTTGAACGTGTTACACTTAAATCTGTGACCTGTCAGAGTCTGTGACAAGACTCCCTTAAAAAACTTATTGCATTTTGTGAGTTGAGTGGTTAGGATTAAGACTTTCGACACTGAACGTATGCAGACAGCAGTTATGTTCCATTCATAGTGCAATTGAGGCTCCGTGTCAGCCCCCAGCAGTTAACAGAAGGACTACGAGGTGAGCTTATCATCCATCTGCCAATATGGGATCCTCGCGGACATGGGTGGATGATGAATCACATGGACCAAAGTGGACCCTGGCGAAGATGCAGACGCGGAAACTATAAATGGCATTTACTGTTTAGTGGCTGGGTCAGGGTCGTATGCTGTTGGGTCACAGAATTCAGCACATAATGAAACACATTGCGTGCCACCACGTACTGCAGTTCTCAGAGAACATGGTAATTTCACATATTCCTGTGAGATCAGGTTGCCCAAGACCACCACAGTGAGATTCCTGTGTCGCTGTATTAAACCTGATGTTGTCTGTGTCACAGTGTGCACGCCAATTTTATCTGTAAACAGAAGAAAGAATCTAAAAAGTATAATAAACTTCAGGGGAATCTCTGCGGGGATGGAAAACAGTAAAACTTCAATAATATCTATAAACTGAAAAAAAAAAATGAAATGCTTTAACTTCCATCAGACCCTTGATTCATGTCACATTCAGACCAAAGAGCTTAAGTTACATTTTTGAGTAATTTTTTTAACATCAACTTATGAACAACCATTGGACATTGCACGTTATTAGGTCATGTGTATACTCTAAAGTGCACAACCTCCTCTTCGGAGGAAAACTAGACAATACTGGCAAATTTATACTAAGGCAACACAGTTACAAACACACTAAGGTACACATTGGCACATACCGTCAAGTATTCACTTGTGCACAAAAAAACACACAGGGCTTCAGAGTCAAAATGGCTTTGCATATTCGTTTAAAATCCAAACACCGGAGCGTCTGAGCAAAGACTCGAAAGTATTTCAAGGTGAAATCTATCAGTTTCTTTAAAGCCAGTCCCTGAAACACGTTTTTCTTTGAAATAGCTAGAAGAGTCACAAACCAAGTCAAGTATCTGACATACGTACATACACACAGGAAAAAAGCCTTTTGGACAAACAGGATGAAAATACAGGTAATCTATATTGGAGATAGAGAAAATATGAATAACTTTACCTCACAAATAGTCTCTGGCTATATGTCTTATATACACTCATGTATACACAAATATATGTACTTAGGACATCTTGAAATACTATTTACAATCTATGATCAAAAGTGATTGTACACTGAGCGACCGTGTTGAGCAAATTGTGCTTTTCTAACTTGTTCTAATGAAAATGCTACAGAACCTCTGCTCGTTAAATCAGGGTTCACGTTTCCATCGACTAACCTGCCTACAGTAAGCGTGGTTTTAGTTTATGTTTTTGCTAACTAGTAGCAAACTTGATTATCGTGAACTACTGTACACTTGAATTCACCGTTTCTTTTGATATTTTGCAGGGTTTACAGATTGGACCCACACCCAAATATTGCTTGTGAATGAATAAAGAAGAAATCTCAGTTGCAATGCTAAGGGATGCTTTCTCCTCCCCTGATGATTTAGTGCAAGTGATGTCAGGTATGCAGTAGCTGCAAGTCTGGTGAAGTTCCTATAACACCGTTATTGCCCTGTCCCCAGTTTTCTTAAGATCCAAGATCTTTCTTTAAGTGCTCGTCCAAAAACACCACTGACAAATAGGCTCTCTTGCTATGGTACTGTAGATGAGGTTTCACGTCTTCAAGGGTATAATCCTTAAAATTTTTGTCCTGGTTGATTTAGAAACACCTGTGGTTCCTGGTTATAGCAGCAAGTGTAAGACCAAGCTGCCTGGAGCAGTGACTGGGCGGGAGGAGATTTGGAATAGTGGCCACAGCTGGTACTGCAGGTCATGTGATGCTCACTGGCCCAGAAACCTCTAATTTCCCATAAACTCTAAAGTATAGTATCAACTAAATAATAAAAGTCTTACTAATAGACTCTGACCTAAGTATGGAAGCAGAAAATGGCGGTGCTTGCATTTTTTTAATGCTAACTTGAGATCATGAGGTAAATATTTGATTATCTCTGAGAAAATTAGCTTTGTTATCTCGAGATAAGGAGATAATTAACCCAATAGCAAAGAAAAGGAGTGAAGGATCAAGAGTGTTGTGCCAGCATGCATAGATGGCATCTCGACAACTGCAGAAAGTGATTTAAGATGAAAATGTTGCTGAAACTGATGCATCAAGCTGTAGTTCAATTAAGGTCTACCAAAGGCAGAAATTGCATTGTGTCCTTGTGCTCTTGAAGGTGATTAAATAAACAAGATGGTAATTTTTGAGTTCTCCACAATTATCCCGGGATCTTGAGAAAACAAAAGTTGTGTGCTTGCAATGAATTATCTCATTATCTTGAGAAATCAGTGTTTTCACAAGTAACACATTAACCCGTTATCAAGTGAAATGGAGATAACAAAATTATTAATTTGTGATCTCGAGATATCAGCATTAAAAAAAATTGCAAGCACGGCTGTTCTCAGCTTCCATACATGTGGTCCCATTGCAAGACACAGTTTAGCATGGATCAGCTAACAATGCAGGGCCTGTTGATATTGTTGTTGCAAATATGCAGTTAATCAAATTACCAGAACCAGCTGATATGCAGTAAACTCATGGCTCTGGTCTGGGGCCCCTCGCTTTTGCCCACTTGGCCCAGGTGTTAATGTAGCCTTGCTTTGAAGATGCAATCTTTTTTTTTTTTCTGAGTGCCACAGACACTCATAGGTTCACAGGTACGCAATTTGAATTCCGAGTGGTGGTGGACTCCGCCACTAACAAT
>JAPZEB010000013.1:6553985-6572065 GCA_029783705.1 Chaetodon striatus | reverse complement strand
GATACAACTGCTGAGCTCAGCAGGGTGGTGGCGAGGGAAGACGTCGAAGGTCTCTTTGCATGCTCTGTAGAGGTTGTTCAGTTAACTGTCATCTCTTGACCGCCGTATTTACAAAAGCAAATAGCTGAAGTAAAAGTTTTGTCACAAAACTTTGTTGTAACCTATGTGTCCGTGCACATTTTTAAGTCGGTATACATGAATCCTTTAGCTTTCTTAGTGGGTATACGGCATTTTCCAAATCTTACATAAACTACACCTTTACATTTGCTACATTTACTGAACTACTGCAGTTATTTGTTACTTTGATTTACATACAAATCATCTAACCAATTTATCAAATATAATGCATTGTTAGAAATTAAAGGCACATCCCCTTATGGGTATTTTTAACTTAAATATACTGGAATCTGTACGAGGCCATCATGTACTTACAAGAATGATAAAGCTGTAAATTGCAACAGAACAAAACAAAGAAGAGAACCCCTGAAGACCTGGAAAAAAATCTTGTCACACAAAATAATAACTTACAAACTTAGTACAAATTATTATCTTGTATGCATACAGATGAAAGCACCATATTTTAAACCCTCAGAAATGGGCCACTCTGCATAACATGTAGAGGTAAAGGATATTCTTCCATCACTGGGCTGATAGTATAAGGCTGCAGTGCTGCGGCCAGTACTGTCTATCATCACACCATCATTCGCTCTAAATCTCTTGCAGGTGTCCCGCTGAAATTTCTGTAAAATAATCAATCAGCAGCTGCAGATTTTCGTCTAATCAGTCTTTCAACAATTTTCCAGTTATCCCTCAGAAGTAATCATTAAAGCAAGAGGAAATTGAGCAAAGCTTCTTTTTCCTCGACATTACATCATCCCTCAGTCTAAGTGTTAGAGTCTGTGGAAAAAGAGTGAGCTGTCCAAACACTCGGTTTCAGTGAGGCGTATCCACTGTGTTTTTTCAAACTTTGTGAAACAAAAGGAAATCACTCCATTTGATGTGCTATGACAGTTTATGGTGGAGGGTTTTACAGAGAAAGGGAGCTCTTTGTATGGCCGTCACGTACACCATCTGTTTGTCCTAATAGTCAATTAGTAGGCCCCTGCTGCTGTGGGATCCTCTGAATGACCGCCACTTTAGCTAACTGAATAGTCTCACTTTCTCTGTCCCTCTGTGTATCCTATTTTAAGACTGTCACAATTTACTAAGTATGGCTCATGTGCATGCTGAAGTATTTTTATAATCCTGAGTAGAAGTGGACGTCCACTAATGAGGGGGACATGTGATGGTCACACTGGATAGGAATAACAGGCTTGTAGGGCAAACGAAAGGTGCAGTGAAAGGTGTTTTTGGTAGATATTACAGTCAGGCTTCTTATCTCTGCCCACCCACCTTGTGCAAGCGTTTCTTTCTCTCCTCTTTGTCCTCCATGTAGCGGATCCCAGGAGGGAGGTACCAGAAGCAGACGTTGGTGTGCTGAGGCTGTAAGAACACACAGAGGCGACAAGAGATGAGAGGAATAAACTGCCACACAAGGCAAAACATGCACTTACTGCAGGGCTCGGAAATAATACAGTTTTGCAGACTATCATTGTATGATGATGATGTGATTGTTTTTTTCTTTTAAATTCTGCTGATAAAATTAAAGCCACTACAGAAGCAATTATTGTCTTTGGTGCCCCCCAGTGGTAGCAATATATTCACCAGGGTTGTCACTTCTTCTAAAAATAAAAATTTAAAGGTCCACTGTGTAGGATTTAGGGGCATCTATTGGAAGAAATGGTATATAATATTTATAACTATGGTTTCATTAGTTTATAATCACCTGAAAATAAGAATTGTTTTTTTGTGTTTTCCTTACTTTAAAATGAGCTGTTAGTATCTACAAAAGGAGCAGGTCCTCATCCATTAGGTCAGCCATGTTGTTTTTACAGTAGCGCAAAACAGACAAACCAAACACTGGCTGAAGACAGTGCCATTACCAAATTTGCATTGGCCAGTTCTTCAGTTGGTTGCAATCTGCAACTTCACCACTAGATGCCTCTAAGTGCCACAAACTTGGCCTCTAAGCTATTACAATAATTTGAGAGATACTGTAATATAAAAACATTAGCAGCTGTATGTTTAAAGCTGTTCTTAAAGGTATTTTTTATATCAACAATGGAATAAATGACCATGTGTAATGCAAAAGGAAACGCTCATGCTAATGAACACACAGACAATTATTACCTGACCCGACAAGTGGCAGCCCTCTAGGCCTATAAAATTAAGCGAAAGCAGATTTTCCAAAAATTGCAGTTCCCTAAATGGCGACTTGAGGCTGCCTCAAAAGCGAGCCAATCCCCATAGACTTCCATGTTAACTGTTTACAGCCTAATACAAGCATGATTTGCTCTGTATGGCTAATTTCAACATTCATAAAAACGGAAGGGGGGTACATTTTTTTTATGTAACTCAGCCATTTACATTTTATTAAGGCTTAAAGTTACGCAGCATTAAAGGTGTGGCAGCTTTGAATGACAGGCTGTCTGCGAGGCGTCACCACAGTCTACAAGTCAGAGCTACTCATTGCTCCTCCACAGCTCCACCCTCTTGTCCAAATATTGTCACTTCTGGCTCCGAAAACAAGACAGCGATGACCAGAATGCCAAAGTCAAGGCTTTAAATGCAGGTGCACAAACCAGTGGGTGACATCACGGTAGCTGTGTCCATTGTTTTTTCGGTGTCTATGAGTTTCAAGGAGCATTTTTGCAACTTTCAACTAATATTTTGATATTGAGTCTTTCATCATGATGGTTTTAGCAGCCACAACATCGCCAGAATAAATGTAAGCATTGTACGTTTCCGCAAACCAAGGATACGTTACATTTATACACAGTTATTATGCATACCATATATTATAACTTTACATTTCAACAGTGCTGTGGTTAACTTGTGGTTATGTTTAGGCACAAAACCCACTAAGATATGGATAGGTAAAGAACATGTTGAGGCTTAAAATGCACAGCTCTGGTGGCACAGTCCCAGCAGGAAACACAGCAATCTCTCATGGATCAACAAAAACAACCGTTTGTGGCTAAAAAGCTGTTGGAAGACAAAGCAATGAATCTTTAAATAACAACAGGTTTTGTTGATTGTTGGTCTCAAACAGTGATCTGCAGCCTGGCAGCCTTTATGCTCAGTTGTCCACTATCTAGTCAGCTCATAAACATGTAATAAGAACTACGTCATTATAGTAATGTTGATTTCATATGTATGGCACAAACAAATAAAACATAGCCATGGTTTGCAAAAATGTACAAAGCCAACATTTTCTTCCAGTGACTTGGCTGCACATTCTAATTAACAATGAACAGTATACAAGCAGTATACACTGTAAATAAATGCTATTTTTACATGTGAAGAGTTGTTTTCCTGATGTGAAACATAACAGTGGATGAAAGTCAATTGATATTAACAGTAATTTAATTAACTGATATGATTCTACACACATTTACTATATTGTGATGGCGAAAAAGGAAAAAACATGGTAATTAATATGTTAATGCCAAACATACCACCCAGTGCTATGGACAAGTAGACCTAATCTGTAATTACATGTTTTTCAGATACATGTACAAGTACGTATACCTACAACTTTACATATATAGATATGCAGTATATTCACATATTTACCAAACATCCTCGCCTGTAATCCTACAGATACCACAAGATAAAAGGCGTTGAAAGTAGCCCGTTGATTTGTCCGAGCCAGAGCAAATTCTGTTTGCTTTCCAAAGCTCAAAAAGAAAATCCATTAGATGTTCCCGGCATCAGACAGGTAGCCTGCCTCCTCCTCAGATACTCTATATGTCTGAAAACCCCGCACAGCTCTATTTTTTGGCAACTGAAGCCTCGCTGGAGCAGCCTGCCTGCCTGCGAGTGGAAAAGCATTCATTACCAACAGCTGACTAGCCATGCACACCAGCCTCATTTATACAGCCGGGCTGGTTCGGCTGTAGTATATTCAACATCAGATTGATGTAATGGCTCAATGGGAGGTACAGACAAGTGAACACCTGGGCCGATGCCCAGAGGAGTTGGCTTTTTCCCCACCACCCTCTGGGTTATGATGCTCTTAGCCTTTTGTGGATCAGCAGGAAAACAATAAGGCTTGAAACATTAAAGAGCTTTCACTATAAATGACTCAGGGTGTCCAAGCACTCCTTTCATAAAACAGTTTTTAGCTTAATAACCCCGTCTATCCCACATATGTTTGTGCTGTTGTGGTTCTTCTCAGTGGAGGATATTTCAGCCATCGTGCTATTCATATGCATATGAGCAATTACAGGCCGTTATGCTATTCATTAGACATAATAGCAGCACATTATACTTGCAGCTAGAGGTAAAAATGGCATTCATCCAACACAAAGAAAAAGCGCACTGCGCGTCAATCAAGTCACCCATAATGACACCGAACACACAGAGGTAAAAGAAGCAACGTGGACTAATGTTAGCTGCTTTTCTCTGATTATGTGGCTGCGGATGAATTATCATTGTGGAGAGTGAAAGTTAAATGTGGACCTACTTTCCCATCAAAGACCATCTCGTATCCTTCTCTGTCTTTGATCTTGTTGTAGAGGTACTCTGACAGCTCCAAGCACTTGTCAATTTGAGCCTCGAACCCAATGGTGCCCTGCCAAAGACAATATTTTACATCAGTTAGTTTTTAAAATTCATTCAGACTAATGAATATTATGCGGTTATTATAAAACTGAAGGTATTTGGGCAAGTGCGGAAAATAGAAATACAAAATATATTTTTCTGCTGGAAATGTGGATAACATTGTCCAAAAAATGCATTTAATGCAGTCTCCTGACACTTATACATCTGTCATGCACATCAACGTCAGAAAAATAAGTTAAAAAGCAACATCAAAGAAAGTATGTTATACTTAATCACATATATCTGTTGGAGCATGAATGACCAAGACAAACTAAGGATTTGGTTTGGGGTGTTTGCATGTATCAGACACTTTAATTTAATGCTTTTTAAGAAATTTTCTAGATAATTTTAAATAAAATTTAAGACAGATTTTTAGACAAATGTGATCTTTTCTTATTACAGCATTACAGGGAAGTACAAAGATAAGTAACTGTTAATATATATGTGGTCCCTGCAGAGGTAGGTCTGATGTGGGAATATGGTTATTAGAGTGAGTTAGATTACCCTACATTTTAAAGATGTTAAAAGACGGCTAAATCAAATAAATTTTCTTTTTTTTTAATGTTCATTTCATTGATTTATTTAAGACCTAAATTAAATCTAAGACCATTACATTACTTTTCAGAGAATATATAATATATAGTACTCTTCAGAGAATATAAATACAGTATATATGAAATCGAATTCAGGACATTTTAAGACTTTTAATAACCTACAGACACTCTTTGGTTTAGGGTTTGACTCCACTTCAGTCCCTACAGGATCATACAGGCTGTTTTTCAGTGTTAAGGCCTAAAATTCCACAGCAGCTTTTCTATAAAATCACAGTGCATGTTGCAGTGTTAACATTTTTTTTTTTTTTACAATAAAATTGCAAGCACAGCTGAAGTTGTGACGTTGTCTCGGATTCCAAGCTTATTATAATGAGTATTCAGTGTTTCCCACAGAATTTGAATCTTTTTACGATGGTGGGGGAGGTGGGGCGGTCGACTGTTGCTGCCGTTTGAAGCAGCACTAAAGGACCCTCTCCTCCAGCTCTCTCTGCCTGGTGAGCAGGACATAACACAGCTGCTTCGGCAGAAGCCCCACAGCAGCAGTTAACATCAGACACTAGGCAGTTATTCTCACACCAGCACTGAAATGGCCCAATTCTGTTGTTAAGCCTGTTATTAACTGTTGGATGACATTAGTCGTGTAATGCTAATAGTTAGCCCTGTCACTGTGCGAGTGAGTCTGTCCCAGGGACACAGCTCAGGTCCTGCAGTAGCAGTCTCATGATAAACAGAGAAAGACAGAGGGAGGGAGGGGCTGATTGAATCGATGCGCTGCACGCAGCTCTACAGTGACATGAGATATTACCCGCTTCAAACTCAAATTTGCAATAAAGTTGTTGTGATTGGACAAATTGCAAGGTCGCACAGAATTCACGTGCATTTGCTAAATTTGCTTTAAATCTTGGCGATAGTAAAATTGCAACATCCTGGAAGGTCTGCCAATTAAAACCTTAACTTTTGTTGAACTTTCAATCTGCGGCAAAACATTATTCAGTCACATCAAGGTTTCCATATTCTTTTCTGTGAATAACTTTGGTTAAAAGATGAAAAACATTTAAATGGTTGTTTTTTTTTTATTTTTTAATTTACAATGAAAATGAATTGATTCACACCGGGGATTGTTTTTATACCTGGAGTGTATTTTTTTCTGAGTGTATAAAAAACATCAAAATAGAGCTTTTTTTTTTTTTAATATAAGAAAAAGTGCAGGGGAGGATCCAACTGACACCCTGACAGAGGTCGAGCCTAAGCCCCAAATGTCCTCAAATCTTACAAACGCCCCTGTGCCCAACTGATCTGTGCAGGGCTGCTGCAACTGGATTTGAGATAAGTGAAGTTAAAAACAGGCAGTTCAGTAAAAAATGGACTGACCTGATCCTAAACCTGTATGTTTAAAAAATAAAGAATTTCAAAGACAGATGAGTTATGGGCCTTTTAATCTTGATTCATTTTATCTGCTAAATATTATTTATGTTTGTTTATTACTGTCATTTTGCAAAAGTGACTGAGTGTTGCTGGTTGAGTATATGACATATGTTCATGAAAAAATCCCTGAGATCACTCGTGTGATCGTAATTATCATATATTTTTAAGTTTATCATATATATTAATTTTATTGTTTGACTGATTTAATATATATATGTACACATAAGTCTAAAGGCTGACATCACACACTGACTAAAGGCTTAAGTGAACCTGTCTAGGATGTCCAACTCCAAAAAAATGAGTCTATATATCAAATAATTTCACGCAAACACGAGCAGAAGCAAATGTCCACGTTAGCTTGTCCTGACCTTAGCTCTCCACATAAGCCACAGCTTGAAAATGTCCACGTGGCGTCCACACTGCAGTGCTTTGTCTCCGGTGTCGTAGGAAAGGTCGTAGTGTTTGTCCTGCTGGAACAGGTAGCAGGCGTGCATCTGGTTGCAGTTCTGCATCAGACCCTGTGGAATCACACCCAGAATGTTTATAATAATGACCACAAACAAAATACAAACATTCACATGTATGCAGGTGATGATGAGACGTACCTCCTCTCTGACCAGCAGGGCCGAACACTGCAGAGGGACTGACATCATCTTGTGTGGGTTCCATGTTACTGAATTGGCCCTGCAGGTAACAGAAACTTTAGTTTAGCAGTTTAGTTCAAATGCTCATTAGCTTCTTCTCAGTTTGGGTTTACCCCAAAAGTTTTTACTTGCCTCTCAACTCCGTCCAGCTTCCACCTGTGTCTCCGGGACATGAGCAGACTTCCTCCCCATGCACCCTGACAGGAAACACAGATGACAAAGAAACATATGAGTTTATTCACTGATCACCTCACTAATTTTACTTGCAAAGTAAGTTTAAAGTCTTCTGTTGCTCTGTTACAAAAGATATCACACTGCATCATGGGAAATGTAGGTTCCAGGATTTTATAAAACTAAAGACAGGATATCTCAGCCTCTGCTGCTTTGATTTTGACCATTCTTCTTATGTCTGTCTCTTGCAGGTTTCCCAACCTTTACAAAACCTCATTATATGTTTTATATGTCTCTCCAGTTGTGATCAATATATCAAATCTCTACATCCTCAACACATTACCTCATAGCAATGGTTCTACGTACACTTTAGTTTCTATCTGAACATTATATTGGTATGAATACTAAATGACATTAAATGGGTGGTCTTGCATAAACCCAGTGTTATCACAATATGAAACATGGCAATGTAATAAAAATATAAAACTAAATAAAATTAAACTCACATATTACACTTTATAAAGAGCTGATAGATGTTCCAGGGATTGTGGGGTGGCTATATATGTTTCTTCTAATATTCCTTTGAGGTCTCTGAGTTAATTGTACCCAGAGTCAATACATCTTGCATTTTGCAGACTGTTGGAGATATCAGCTGTAAAGATTTCTGCCTTCTTTCCAATATAATGGAACTAGATGGCTCTTGGCTTGTGGTGCTCAAAACGCAAAAAAACCCCCAAAACATTAAAAATCATGACCTGGTTACTCAGGATAATCTGTAGATGTTGTTGCGACAATTTCATGTAGGAACTATTTTCTTTCAACCAAACTACACCCACCAATCGTATCACTGCGCAGAGGGAAACATGCATCTACTCATGAATGAGAGGCTTGGACACAGCATTGAAGGTGGGCCCTGGTTCATTTATATGAAAGTTGCTCAGTGTCACAGGAAGCCACAAACGATCATGGAAACCAAAGAAAATTCCCCGGATGATCGACACTGTGTCCGCATCATACATTTATGCAGCTCTTATAAACTTAATGAATGTTATCAAACCAAATGGATTAACTTCTGATTGTAAGACAAATCATTACATGGGGGTTGTGATGCTCTTGCTTAGTCTATGAGAAAAAGTTTTTTGGGGCCTAATGGCATCACATGATGGACTTGAAAGTTGTGATTCCATTCTTTGGTCCCTACGAAAATTGGCTTCAAAGCCTGGCGCACTTCCTGGGGGCCTGACTGACAGGTGTATACATGATTTCTTGAAAGAGACATTGCTGTTGAGTTGGGTTTTTTTTTTGGCACTTTGAGCATCACAAGCCGAGTGTCATCTAGTTCCATCCACACAGTCATCTTTACGGCCGATATCTACAATACACAGCAACTTGCACCAAAACAATCTAGACTGATAAACTGCACTACAAGTAAGATAATAAATTTGATTTGGGGGTGAACTGTCCCTTGAAGTCTTGTGATATCCGTGTCCACCTTAAATATGGTGAAAGCTCTCTCTATAAACCTGCATTGAAACTGCCTCTAAACTTGCACACGTTGCATATGTAGTCATTAAAATGCTCTGAAGATTTCTCCTCCAGCTCATTAGCTCTGACAGGTCAGAATATTCTACACGTCTTATATATTCTTCACTTTAACATTGGAATCATTATCAGCTTCAAAAAAGGTCTAAATGTGGAGTTCATGTGGATGCTTTCGCAAGCGTCTCTGGATTCCCGGCCTCATAATGTTTCCTACTGAGAGCTAAGAAGGCCACCAACACATTTATTTCACGGGGAGCTGCATCCACAACAGCACATACTCCGGCAAAAGCAGCAGGTGCCACAACACTCCGAAGCAGGATGTTGTTTTTTTCTCATCTCAGCCAGTTGAGGAATGATAGATAAGGCCATTTATGCCTCTTAATAGAGGTGTCCCCCTGTCAGGACTAAATCACCTTCATTAATAGATAGAGTTCCTTCAGTGAGAGGGCCCATGATGGCAAAGTCAGGGGAGGAGATGATTTACAGCCTCTGTTCCAGTTTTTCTAATCCCCAGTGTTAGATAGGAAATGGCTGGCTCCTATCTGGGTCAACCGCAAGCCGTTAGAGGCGAGACAGACATAATAGATTTGTCAAACCCACTGGTGAGCTCTGTGTATTCCTTCACTAAAATCCCTGCTGTGGAGAGATGTTGTGCACCACGGACGTTTTAGGTAATAACAGAGTTTTTAACGAAGCAGCGGGAGATGTTTATGCAGATTCCATACAAAAAGGCCAGTTTGTTTTACTCACATCCACATGCATCCAGATGCTGTACTTTTTGCAGATGTCAGAAATGGCGATGAGCGGGTCAAAGGCTCCGTACACTGTTGTTCCCGCAGTTGCACTGACAAAGAAAGGGACAAAGCCCTGTGGAGGCACAGCAGGAAATTATTGTACACAAAGCAGCTGATGCAGTTATAATAATGCCAACATGTTTCATAATCACTGTGGTTTCAGTCGACTGAGTATCAGAAAATGAGGGCTGTATGAAGTAATATCTGCAGTATTTATAGCTGTGTTATTAATGTGTATCTCATTACCTTCTGTTTCGCCTCCAGTATTCTCCTCTCAAGGTCGGCTGGGATCATTTTGCCACTGCGAAGGGGAATAAAAACAAGCTTAGCTGCTTTGCAAGTTGTTTATGAATTCATTAGTGGTGGAAAAAACATACAGCTGTTTTACTTATGTGAAAGTGCCAATAAAACAATAGAAAAATACTTAATGACAAGAAAAAGTCTTTAAGAAAACTTGCATGCCTGCGCTAAACAAGGAGAAAATTCTTAATGAACTGACATCAGAGGGGGGGGCATGTTTTACAGCAGCAAAACTATATCAAAACATCTGTTTGTAAACTCACACTCGTGCAGAATAACCCAAGTCTCATATATCCAATCGATATCCTGAGTACTTCCCAAACACACGAATTTCCTCTAAAACCTCAATATTTAACACTCAACAGAAACTGAAACTTATCTATGATTTCTTCAAAGCCAGACTCCATTGAGAAAAACAGGGATTTTACCTCACTGAACACAGGAGCTACTGGTCTACCACTGCCTCACTTAGTTGGTTAGTTTGTGTTGTTATGTGACTTTAGTGTTTTAAAGGGTTAGTTTGAATCCAGTAATGTCCAGAAGAGCACAAACAAAGTAACTGATCAATGTGGCGGTAGATGATCAGCTCCTGTGTTCAGTGAAGTAAAATGACTGTTTTTCTCAATGGAGTCTGGCTTTAAAGAGAGCACAGACAAGTGTCACCATCTTTTCAGTTTCAAATACTATAGAGTTAGAAAATGCGTGTGTTCAGGAAGTACTGAGCATACAACTGAATATATGAGACTTGGATTATACTGCATAAGTTGTGTGAGAGTTTGTAAACAGATGTTTTTATATAGTTATGCTGCTGTTAAACGTGGACCCCAATGACATCAGTTCATTTAGCATTTTCTCCATATTTGGATTCTTTGTTCATTGTGAGGACAGACAAGAAAAACTAAGTTCACGTCACAAATTCAATGTGACATGGGGTGAGTAACTGAGATACAAAGTATCATATTGGGGGTGAAGTGTTCCTTTAAGTATTATCAGCAAAATGTACTTTATATTGATGCATCAATGTGTAAGCAGCATTTTACTGTTGTAGTTGTTTGAGGAAGATCTAGGTTTAACAACTTTGTGTACAGGCACCGTGGGCAGTTTCTTTCTGAGATCCCAACCTCAGGGTTGTGCCCCTACAAAGGGTCGCAAGATAAGTCTGAGGGGCCAAGAGGTGATTATTGGGAGAAGCTTCACAATATATCAGTAACGCTAACATTTCAGTCCTCCAGGGAAAACCTGGAAAACTCAGGCTCCGTACACAATAAAGGCTATTTACAAGATTATTTACAGAAAATGTTGATCTTATGAATGAACACATCGGCCTTGCAGCTTTCATGAATCATTCAAAATGTTCAACATTGTATATTCTTATGCCGTGTATCATAAATTGGTCTTTTGAGGTCCCCAAAGCCATTATAGCATGACATGCCATGGTAGCTTTTCACATGTCGTTTTCAGTAAAATCTTCAATGTACCTACAGCCATCATGTAGATGAAGTGGAGTAAAAGAACATTTCTCCTTGAACTTTTAGAAATGTAAAGTAATGGAAATACTGGTAGAACTACTACAGGACAAACTACTATACAGCACTTGATTTAATGTACTTGGTTACTTTCCACCACTGCACTTTATTTGTTAACTTCTAATATTTGACTTTTTACAGCTGTTTTTTACACCATGCATGGATTTTTGTCCAAAAAAATCTGCATGTAAATGGTTCTTACGAATGCTTGCATACAACTGCTAAATATCTGGAAGGACCTCAATCTTCAGCAGATTTCTACCTCAGCTCGACTAATGAAACCCGTTGTTTCAACTAATGTCATACCTCTAGGTCATAGCTAGCTCGCTGCCAAAATGGGGTTATGTCTTAATTTAGTTTTGAATTCAGCTGGGATGGATGAAGATAGTAATATAGCTGATGTGCACTTGCTAACATTAAATGTTAGTCAAGAAGTACAGTGAATTTCAGACACAAAGCCTTTATTTTGAAGTGCTGTTTCCTGCTTTACAGTGAGTGACTGACGGACAGCTACTTAACAGAGACAGCTAACAAGCTCGATGGCATGGCCAAACGCAGGTATGACGCTGAATGCATTAGACCGTGTGGACCTTGAACTATTAACTAAAGAGAAATCTTGACCCTGTGGATGGACCAATTGGGAGCCATTGCTTTATGGGGAAACTCTCTATTTTTATTTTTTATTTTTTGCCAAAAAATGGAACATGGAAACATGGCTGTCATGCATAAAGTTTGCATGTAGATTTTCCATAGAGTATTCCCTCACCATTTGTACTGCTGAAATGAGAGGCGGTCTTTACCTTTCATCTGCTTTGATGCAGATCACACTCTCAGTCCCGATGCCAAGAGCTGCCGCACCCTTTTTGATTGAAAAATGGCTCTGAAACATAACAAAGAAAAAATAAAAAAGAGAGATTGTGTTTAACTGTTTGTACACCACATTACAGGGAGGGGGAAAACATCTGAAAATATATAACATTGGTCAGACGGCGCTGAAAGGTTTGTGTGTCATTAAATGGCTTCTTTGCCTCATAGCATCTTTTAAATGTCCTTTAAAGATGAAGGAGGTGACACATAATGTGACAGACACACCAGTCACCTTGTGTCCTGCAGCGTCTCACACACATAATGTCAGCTTTATATCAGCACTGGTGGTATGAACATGACACAAAGTCACTCTTAAACCACACACATCAAGCACAGCCACGGTTAATGTGGAAAATAAAAAGTTATTCCTGCAGTGGAGAGGATGATATTTGACTTTTGATTAAAGAAAATCAATGTTCATTGTTTGATCCATTAGGACACATATTGACAATTTAATTAAAACATAAATGCCTACGTGTTCGGACGTGAAGGCCACCAGTCTGGGAACGGATGACATTCCTTTATCCTTCACTTCGGGGAACATCTTGAAGCGAGCCAGCAGCATGGCGTACATATTAGAAATAGCACCACCTGGAGGACAGACAGGACTCAGTGATTTACAGCCACTCAGTGTCAGCACACATCACAGCCCTAACTGGCAAAGTCTCATGGGAGTGACGCAGGGCTTCACAGCACAGTTTGAAAATGTCCGTGCATGTTTGTTATAATGATACAACAACAAAAATCCTTTGTTCACAGTGTATCAGGGGCGCATCGAGCGATGACACAGCATCCAACTGTCCACAATGTCAGAGCCAATCACGGCCTTTGTCATCAAATTCTCCAGTGATTGCTCCTCGTCACGTGTCAAACACAAAAGCATGGGAGAAATTAAAGACTGGAGGGTGGTGAGGTGGGGGCTTAAGTTGGAAAAATTATTTTATGCTAATTGGCTTTGGAACGAGTTCCATTTATATCATCAAAATGCAAATTACAGCACACACACACACACACACACATACAGGCAGTTCCATTTCCAGTGAGACAGAGGGGTGATGGGATTGGCGCCGCCGTACATACCAGGAGAGAAAATGCCATCTCCTCGCCCATCCGGCCAGCCAATGATCTCCCTCATCTTCTTCAGAGTGACGTATTCCAGCAGCACAAAGACAGGAGCCACCTCATAGGTGAACCTGCGTTACACAAGGGACATCACATGCTGCTTGTTACACAAAAATGTGCATGACTCATCTCCAGGAAATAGCCAGTAAACGGGCATTTTGTTTCCTTTAGTTTTGGTGTTTCAGAGTTGAAACTGATGGCTTTTGCAGAAGTAGATAAAACACTAAATAATTCAAATCCTTGAGGGATAAAGTTGAAGAATTTTTGTCATATTTACAGGCTTCACCCTCCATTCTGAAGAGGCAAGAAGATTTTCATTTGCACTGATGCTTTTGAACAAAACGTACAAGCATCCGGTTCTTTTTCCACATTGCAGGCCACATCTCAAAGACCAAAATGTGCTTTTTGCTGTACAGAAGCTTTACATTTTCATCATCCTCGCTGCACTAAAAAAATACATTTTCAGTCTGAGCCTCCTGATATATTTTTCTCCTAATACATGGTGTATTAGCGGCAGTAATTTTAACCCCCCCGTGTCAACAGCAGGCTTATTTTGCAGTGCCTCACAGTTGCCAAGGCTGACTCTTGCAGAGTTTATCACCCCAAAAACACACGCCAAAATTAGCTTCAGATTAGTCTGAATTTAATTTCAGGGCTAATTTTCTCCCCTTGAATCCCCATGGAGATTGGAGGTGAGGGGGAGGGATAAAAGGCAGAGGTGGGAGGGGTGCAGGAGGAGGGGAGTAAAGGAGGGGGTCTGCCTTTCATTTCACCCTTTTCATTTGCCATGATTGAGTGGAAAAAAAAAGAGAGAAGCCGCTATCAGCGCGTGCAGACGGCATACGGATGGACCGGAAATGGAATTCATTGTCATTATCATTATCAGCATTTAAAATCATGATGAAGCAAGGGGCCACATACTTACATATTGGTATTGGCGGTGGATGTTAGCCAATCGGCTGCCAGTCCGACCATGTCTAATCCTGTAGAGAGCTGATTGAAGTACCTGGGGTGGGCTGAGGAGGAACAGGGGGGGAAAATGAGAGTGGAAGGGTGTGAGATGGCTGCAATTTGAACATTTTTATCTGGCGTCAGGAAAATTGAAATTTCCATGTGTTTATGCTGAGTTTGTGGAAAAAGGCACAGAAACTGTCATCTGCTCGACGCTTTAATTGCAGGTTAGAAATGCGGCTGCGGTGAGGTTTGAAATCATCTTGAGAAATAATGAAAGCATTTGGTGTTGTATGGGTAATGTAGGAATTTAGAGGAGGGTATAAACACCAGATAGAGCTTTCCCACCTTTGTTTTATAATACAGGCTTCATCACACACTAACAAGCTACAAAAAATACTAAATTAAATGGATTTTTTTTTAAAAAAGACTCTTGATTTGTTGCCTTATTCTATCATTATTCCCTCTTAATATATTTATTATTTGCTTCATCCTGGCACCAAAAACCAAAGCAAATGTCTCCTACATAAAAACCTTCTTAGCAATAAATCCTGATTCTGATTCTTCTTTAACCCCCTAAATTTAGTTGTTATAATAAACAATAAGCATAATAAATGGTACATAACACACTATAATGTAGTTTTAAACTGTTATATTTGTAATGCATTTGTCAACAGCTTGTGTATAACTCTTTATGGGCAGCCATGAGTGGATGCTGGTGTATAAACAGATAATAAATGACATTTAAAGAACGTTTTTAATATAAAATATGTCTTCACATAAAGTGTTGTAATTGTTACAAATATTGTGTATTAAAAAACACTTTAAAATGCTCTTGTATTTGTCATTTGAAATTTCTTGTACCTTTATGTTACGTTCAAAAGGGGTTAAAGGAGAAATCTATATCACCTATATCTGTATTTGTTTTTGGGGGGGTCTGTGTTGTGCTGTAAATTTTCTCCTGCATGTGTCAGTGACGAGAGGATAATGGACTTGGCCTATGAAGCCTGCTGGTTATTAGCCTATTATCTCCTACTTGGTGAACCAGATTTACTGCGTCACTGCATTTATCGGTCTGGTGGCTAGGAGGAGGAGGAGGAGGAGGAGGAGGAGGAGAACTTGCAGGTTGATTTTTAGTATAGACATTATTTATTTTTATTGTTTTTTTAAGCACATATTGCTTTCTATTCCTTCCTTTGTTTTAATCTGTCTTCACTATGTAGATTTTTGCAGGATAAACTTGAATTAAAATTGAGATATTCATCTAAAAAAATCAACTGTATTTGGAATTTTGTCATTTTTCTGTTGTAATTCAGGACTCTATCTATGCTTTAGCTCATTGTGTAAGATATCAAATATGTTTGTTCACTGTGATTTAGAAATATTAAACACAACGAAATGCAGCAGGCCGGAATTTAGGCCTACATAACTGCGACAGGTGCAGCTTTAAAGCGGGAATATTTTCCAACATGACACACTGAAACTGTTTTTAGCTAATTTAAATGGTCAAAAATGAAGCATCCTATTTCTCAAGCATGTAGGAAACATTGCAGCCTGCAGGCCTGACCTGTTTTGATGGCGTATTTGAGAGTAGCGCGACAGCTGATCAAGATATCATCCAGGGTGGCCGGCTCGCCCTGCAGCTCCCAGTTGTTCATCTGAAGAAGCTCGTTTGGATAATGAAAATCAATAACTTTGGTGTCCCGGTCGAAAGACTCCACGATGTAGGCCAGTAAAATATCCACAACTTCCTGCAGGAAGGTCATTGTTTTGGTGTCGCCGTCCATGGCAGGTAACAGGTCTGTAAATAAGATATAAATAAATAAACAAAGGCAGCAGCAGCAGGGGAGACATTTTGTGATTTATATTTCTGTGCAGAGGAGTCTCGTAAAATCATGTTTGCATGCAAGCTTTTCGATGCAAACGATCCTGCAGGCCTGTAAACGGGACAAAAAAAAAGAGCCCAGGTTTTGTAACATTTACGGTCTAAAAAATTCAGTAAGTTTTTGGAGTTCTTGCAACGTTCAACACCTCTGAGCACGAGGTTCTGCTGAAGGTGACCTCTCCGAAAAACTGCAAAAATGTTCACTTTAAATTACAGAATAATGCACATATTAAATCTAAATGTAAAAGATACACATGATGATTTATTTAATCCAAATTTGAGTATGTTCTGCCATTTTTATTTTATTTTTTATGTGTATTTTATTGGCGGTGGGAACAATGAATAAAGCGGATCAATATAATGACATTTAAATAACAATTATTGACAAAAAAATCGATTTGCAAAATGCAAATGTATAAATTGCTTGCTGTTTTTCTTTTATTCGAAAAATAAATGGCTAAATTTACTATACATAATGACTTTTATGTCATTTTCATATTGAATAAATGACGATAATCCAAAGCAGGGCCAAGCTGTGACTCAATGAGGCAGATGAGGAGTCCGGCAGTGTTTAATATCCAGGTTTACAGCATGCTTTTGTACCTGTTGAATAGAGGTTGGAGAAGACCACAGCAGCTTTGGTGCAGTTGCAGGATTTGTTGCAGCCGCAGGTGCCTGCAGCTTCTGTCCCCGGCGGCTGCTTGGCGGCCGGCTCGGCGGCTTTCTCCACTTCCCCGACATTTAGCAGCGCTTTGGAACATCACAAAACAGCGTTAAGATATTTTTTATTGCGCTGTCGACAAGGCCGGGCAGTAAATATAACGATTGGGAAAAAAAAACTGGCACGTTGCGCCCCCCAACACCACCCCCACTCCCTCCGACATACCACATAATTTCGATCCAATTCCTCCGGATAATTTCTGGGCCGCCGCTTGGCACCAAGCCCTGGCTGCAAGAGAGAGGGGATAAATCAAATAAGGATGCACAGGAGTCCAACTTTACGACAGAAGCACAAAAAGCGCCATGCAAGTTAGAAAAAAGGAGCAAAATTCTCGCATGTTGCAGGGTGAAACGAAAAATGCGTAAAGCAGACAGATACAGCAGGCCTGTTTGGTTTTTCACTCGGCCAAACGCACTGGTTTGAGACAATGCACTGGAATTAGAGCTGCGCCCCGCTCCATCACAGCTGCTTTCAAGACAAAAAGCCACTCACGCGTACTGGGGCTCTGACTCCCGGTGTTGGCCCCCGCATTATCTCCGCCGAGAGACCAGAAACCCTGCGATGCCATTGTTGCCGGTAGTTAGGAGCTGCTGGAGACACGGAGACCGACAGAGCCCATCCACACGCGACGACCCGGCGCTGTTCAAAGCTGATGTGGTGCTGAATGTGACCAGACCTCTCCGACTGCTGCAGCCGTGCATCCGATAGACGCTTTGTGCTGCGGGAAAGACCCTGAAAACAAAACGCGTATAGGTCGACAAAAAGAAACGCAAAAGGCGTCCACGGTGCTCTTTTTGCAGGCGTCCACAGGTGCACGGAGCGTAAAGCAGCGTCCTCCCAGAGAAATCCGGCGCACCACGCTCTCCTCACCTCA
>JAPZEB010000013.1:6531962-6553892 GCA_029783705.1 Chaetodon striatus | reverse complement strand
AATAAAAATAAAAACAAAATTAACTGCAGCCCAAAAAAGTGGTGAAAAAGCAGCTATATACTACAGCTGCTGGTAAATATGCAGCACACACAAGCCATGCCTAATTGCTTCTAACCTAAATTTCACGTCACTAAAGAAATCCCATCGTGATTCACTTCAAGTCATGACGAACTGCGTTGCGTAGCGCGTCGTGACTCCATACATCCCCAACATTCTGTCCCCATGCGCGCACAAACTTACCCTCCATACAGACAGTGAATGCCAACTAATTCATCTGCCCGGCGATTGCAGACCTATTTTCTTGGAGACCGGCTGCTCTAATTGCCCGCCTCCGGTGGAGGAAGCAGCGGGGCGGCGAGGAGACTTGGTTCAAATACAGAAAAGTGCGCACGGGTCCCTCCTCTGCTGTCAGTGCTGGGGCGCGTTACTCCTAAAGTATCTATTACTCGTTACTTGTTTACCCACTGCAGTTTGTTTGTTTCAAGGAGAATAATTTCTACATTATTTGTTGCATATAAATACAGTTATCCAGGGCTGTCTTTATTTTGTCAGCTTAAAATAACATTAAAAAAATGGATGGATTTTAGATTTCGGATAGGCTAAGGTCACATAACAAAAAAATGAAGAAGAAAAAATAGAAAATTGAAATTCCATCAGAGCCTGGCTCCACACATTATCAGCTACAAATGACAATATATACAATCTCACACTGTCACATGTTTTCTTATCGTTTCAACATAAGTGACAGTAAACGCAGCCTGCGGCCATCAAAGCCTGAGCCACATCTGTTATGATTCATGAATGCAATCGCCAGCAACCATTTAATGCCACAAAGGACTCATTAAAATAAAGTGAACCCTGTGGCAAAGTCGTGATAGTACTGTAATATTTGTGTATGGAATTACAGTAAGTCTGCAGAGGCCTATCACTCCTTTTTTAAAAGTATTTTTAATTAGATTTTTTTTAATATATTATTGTCTTAAAGATTTAAAATATTAAGTATTTTCTTTTTTTCCCCCCAAAACCAGCAATATTTGCTCCTTCTGTCACATACAGTAGTCACCATTTAAAAGCTATTCTCTTGTACATGCCTGCAGATTTTGATGCTATAGTTTTATACACACCTTAACAGTGGACCGTAGTGCGTCATGACATACACTGCCACCCACCGGCCAGTCTTTGTAAATGCAACACAAAATTATCAAAACCAAGATGGCCGACTGAATGCACAAAATGTTGTGCAGCTCAGGAATATCTAGCCTATCTCGCTATAGCATTAGACCCCTGTGGGTAAATAAAATTTGGTAACATCGAAGAACATCTAAGGATTCATAGAGCTGTTAAAATATCCAAGTATTGATTCAATGTTGGAAGATAATTACGAATATTAGACATTACTGGTTAGATTTACACTAAATAATACAACTACTGCAACTTTGTCGTTCTTGAAAATATGTCATCTGCAAGGACTTTTTTGGCTTTAAGGGGAACTTTAAAAAAAAAAATCCATACATTTTATTCCCGTGGTCCTTCCTCTTGGCTAAGGTGCCAAGAGCAAGGAACAAAATGTGGGAGGGAGGGGGAGACAGTGAGGAGTAGAGACACTGAGAAGTATTGGAATATGTTAAGATATGTGCACACATTAATTTACCAGCATTAAAAATGATTATCTGTCATTTATTCATTGGTTTTTATACTTAAGTTGATCACTTAAATGCATCCCAATTAAACATGTGAAAAACTCCTTGAGAAATTGAAAAATCCATGTTTTAAAAACTAACTTCAATTTATTTCTTGTTTTCCCATGCCTAGAGAGGAATAAAAACACAAAGGGCAAAAAATCTTGACTGAGGTATCCATAACTGATGCATGAAAGGGCTGGAGTCTGTCCCCATTGTTCCTTGCTGTCTGTGTTTTGTCTGGACGTTTTTTTTTTTTTTCTTGGCTGCATGTAGTTTTTTGTGCCAGTGTGTGCAGTCAGCATGTTGTTGGGGATTCAGTAACACTCCCTGTGGGGGTTCTCCCCTTCAAAATGTCACAGAAAGGTCAGAGGTTGAATCTCACAGAAATCCTCGAGCCAATATGAGGAAGACAACATGAAGAGGAATTTACCAGAGGGCTGGTTTGATATCAGCATGACACAGCTGCTTCTGTTCACTCTTTCTGATATCTTCAACCTTTTTTTTTATTCACCAAAGACCTGCAGGAAGAAAGTGTTTTCAGTTGAAATGGTGTGTTCTCACCACATCTTGTTAAATGTTAGTTAGTCAGCTAGTTCGTTTTTTTCTTTTTAAATACAATTACAACAAAGGTAAAACACATTTTTGTGTTTGTTTCCGTATGTTTAGGCAACAAAAGCACGTAGTTAGGTTTAGAAAAAACATCATGGCTTGGCTTAAAATGAGTACATTTGTTACTAACATCATGTGACATAGACATAGGCTGAATCCAAATGTCCACCTTTTACCACATTTGCAGGCTTGCAGACTTTGCAGGCGCATTCCTAGGAAGACTTCCAGAGAGTACGCTTGGGGTGCAGACTGTGATAGTAATTAATAGTAGTAGTAGTAGTAATTGATAGTTAGGCCTATTAAAATGCTACTTGAATTGTGTGGACCAGAAATATTCCACCACATCATGACACAGAGATATGTTTAAGTGTAGGCTGTAAAGGGACTGACATTTTTTTATTGTGGCCTATCAGGCTGTGCAGTGTAATAGGCTAAATAATTGGTCGAAAAACAACTAAAGAAGGTCCTTTAATGTCAGTTATGCCCATTTTATTGAATTATAGTCCTGTCCTGATTTGTAAACATTTCTGTTTTTGAACGTGTGTAGCCTGTTATATAGAGATGTATGAATACATTTTTGTTGAGTCACAAAAAAGGCTATAAATGGGACTTACATCTTGTTATCTGCAGGGACAGATGGGTGGGCACTATTCATCAACTTATATGACATTTATAAGTATAACAGCAGCGATAGTTGAACATTTTCACAGTAACAAGTAAAACAGTCTTGAGGGCTGTTTATTAGCCGCTTGCAGTCTCTGCCCTCGCAGACTTTACGTGATGACAGTAAATATGTCACACTACATACAATCAAAGTTTGCAAGGGTTCAGTCCGCAAGTCCGCAACTGTATAAGAAAATTAACAAAGCGACAGCTCCCCAGAAGTGAAGCCAAAACATCACAATCGCCCCCTGGTGGCTGGCTGCAGTATTGGTCACAACCCCTGCCACCTCCATGTTAGTGGATGGGACATGGGACCAATTAAATATTTCTAAAAATCAGTCTCTGTCAAAGTTCTTACTACTATGATGTGTTTAAGTGTTCATTTTTCTTATAAATTTGGTTATAACTGGTATTTGATGAAAAAAGGGGGGATTGAGGTCATGACTGACAGCTATGTGTGCCAATCAGTGTGCTAAAATAATTCCATTGGCTTTAGGTTTTACACGGGAAACGCACAGCAGGTGAACTCATGAGTTTGTTTGACCCCTCCATCACCCTCCATGCCCTTACTATATGGACTTTTTTCGCTGTTTACTGGTCGCGGGCTAGTGCATTTTATAACACCACAAAACCCATTGCACCCATTGTGCGTTGGTGTCTGAGGTGAATGTTCACTGACAAAGCTGGGGTATTTGAAGAGGTCAGTTGCTGCCCTCTGCGTCAACAACTGCCTCCACCTGGTGGGTGTCATACCGCCACAAAAGGTGCCTCTGTGCGTCAGTATCTCATGCAGAGATCACCAATACAGCGGTGGTCAAGGATCAAGGATCTGCTGAGGAACATCTTGTAGATGAAAACGTTCTCCTTTGACACCTTCTTAAAATGGAATCATCATTGTGTGAGGAACAGACAATATAAAAAGGGTGGTTAGGAGATGTCACTACCACATGAACTTGTGGTGCATGAGAGCAGCTGTTAAATTTAAGAACAATCAAACATCACAAGGAATTTGATATATTTTACATTTAAATGAACAAAACATAGATTACAGCAGAGGAGAGAATGTACATTTCTTACAATGTGACAACACTGAAGCAGCTTTTTTTTTTCAGAAAATACATCCTTCAAAATGGATTGAAATGTAAAGTATTCCAGTGAAAGAGCATGGCTTTTGTATTTACATGATCTCTAGACACAATTCTAGTTTAAATGAATAACCTCAAACACAATATCTGCTAAACCAGAGGGGAAATTAATACAGCAAAACGTCTAGTTTACAAATGACATAAATAAAACTTTCATTTACAGATTCAAGAATAAGACATTTTAGTATTTACATTGACCTTCATCCTGTCTGTGCTGCATTTAGATTAATTAGACCAGTGGTGACTTATAATCAATGCAGTTTTCATTTATGTTTCATTTTTAAGTTTACGAAGAAGCTGTGATGAATCAAATACTCACATATCAGGTAGCATGATGTATGATAACACACTGCCACATTCAGATTCTTACAGATTATGAGCCAAATGGCTGAAAAAGTTCAGTCATGTGATCAGTACTGTTTGATGAGCCTTCGTCTCTGCGAGGTCTTCCTCAATAGATGTCTGAAGTCATACGGGTTGTCGTCAGTCCGACTCTCTGTGGAGGGCATTCGGGGAACGGAGTGCCTGTCGACAGGAGAGAGCGGTAAACACAAAGATGGAAAAAAAGGGAAAACAACAAGAGATGGTTTGAAAGATTTGAACAAGAAAAAAAAAAAAAAAACAGGATGAGAAATGAGATCAAAAGATCCACATTCAAGGGAAAGATTTCATATTGTTTATTATCTTCAGCAACAATTTATCATGTGCGTGGGCTGTCTGAGGCAGTGACCAGGCAGGACTGGAAAACAGATGAAATTAGTACATAGATTTGTCATTTTGAACGACTGGAATGCAAAATGCAGGCGTGACAAAAAAAAAAAAAAAAAAACTGTAAAGAGAGACACACTGATCCTGATGGGTCACTTGCTAACCAGCTAAAATTCTTAACACATCTGTTTGTGTTATGAAGGTCTTTCCCTCTGTATTCATCATTCAGCAGCAGGGTTGTGCAATTTTATATTAATATTTTCAAGTTAAAACTCCACACAGTTTACTTTTAAAAGGACAATTTAATTATATCTCACTTTATACCATAATTTAAATGCATTGCTTTGAGTGCAACCTTTTTATTCAATTTAGTAAACAAGATTTAAGTTTTACTGCAGTTTGTGAATCAGCAGCACTGAGTCCAGGCAGTTTCCCTAACAACAAACTAAAACATTTGGTATCATACTCAGTGTACACAGACATTAATTTCTATAAACAGATATCTGCAGAATCTGTAGGTAATGGGAAAATATTATCAAAAGCGTCCTGGTTTCTGTTTGTCATCCAAGTATTACTGACCAATCACGTTTGAGCAGCAGGTAAACAATCTGTGAACCCATCGGCAATCGTTTGCTGGTGATTTAGCTTTTTATTAGTTTTTTATTTGTTATTTATCTGCATTCACATGCAGATATGTGTTTACAGAGATAAGCCGAAATGAGCTATAGAGGAAGTCTTGGCCCAGATATCTGCTGGTCACACCGGAACCCCAGAAATACGGACTGTTGGCCCCGGAGGCTTATTATTGTCAGACCGATAGCTGATGGGTTCTGAGATTGCAAAGACATTAAAACAGTGAGGCAGCTGGGAAAAAATAGAAACCATGATACTGTGAATTCCAGTGTCTGATTGTATACTGTATGCATACTATGTTTACATGCACAACATATTTCAGTTATTCTGAAACAGACTGTATTCTTGCTAAGCTGTTCAAGAAGTAGTCATTGTTCTGGGACAGTGAATCTGATATCATTGGCTATATTGATAATGAAAGCCATGTTTCTGCAGCTTTACAAAAATATAGCTGAGTTGTTGCTGTATTCTGGACCACTGATGGTAATTTGGCAAATCAAACACACAGAAAAGGATGTACCTGTTGTCACTGACAGGTTTGGGAGGCGCCGGCTCAGTGACTGCCCTCTCTCTGGTCTGTCTGCTGCCAGCAGCTGGTCCCTGCTCTGTGGACTGCCTGTTGTCTAGAGACCCTCTCCTCTCCATAGACTCCCGTCTCTCAGGCAGGCTGCTGAGTGACGTCTCCTCTGTGGGGATGCAGGGTTCAGACCTGCTGGTGTGCAGTTCTCTGTAGTAGTGGTCATCCACATCCAGCAGCTTGCCTGGACTGCGGCACAACAGAAGGGAGGGTTGGGTGAGATGATCTAAAGCCCCAGACTCTGGAACAGCTCCCCCCTCCATCAGATCTACCCCCTCCATTGACTCCTTCAAATCCAGGCTCAAAACATACTTTACTCACTAGAGTTTGAATCCTCTTGGTGTGGCTGTTTTTTGGCTTGTGTGTATGAGCTGTGAGTGTTTATGTCAGTGTTTGTTTGCTTGTTTGTTCTTTTATTTTAGAGATTAGCTTCTTCTTCTGGTGTCAGTCATTGTGGGTGTGCTTCATGAATACTGTAAAATTGACTTGGCTTGTTATTGTCCTGAGTTACACAATGTTGACTGTAAGAATGTCCACATTAATCAATAAAGTGTAGATTGCATATCATAGTGATTCAAAGCTGCAACCAAAAGATTTCATTTCTATTTAGAAATGTTGAGGAACCAATTCGGCCTTCAGGTGCACTGACAAACACAAAAGCAGAACATAATTCAAGTTTTGGAGAAAGAAAGTCCTAAAAAAAAAACCTAACTGATGCATTTCAGCTTTTGCCAGAGCAGGAAACACAGAGGTTTAATATAGACTCCTCCTAAATGACCGCAATCAAGACCTGATAGATCACAGGAGTGTCCTTCCTCAAAGAGACTAAAACAGGACACAAAATATCCCATCATATGACTGCAAAGCATTTTAACAACCATGACAGTGGGTATCAGAGGTACAACTTACCATTTATCTTAAAAAATATGATTGGATAACATTATCACAGATGTGCTTGAAACTCCAACTCTCTATATAACATTTTCTCTTCTTACATTTTGTTTAATATTCCCTCTCATGCAGTTTTAATGCTGGGTTTCTTTCCTTTCCTTCACATATTACTTTGAGTGTTCCCGAGTGTTTCTTTTATTGTACAGCTGCAGACAGGTAAACATGGAAACTATATATTTTGTATTACTCCAGTGAAGATTATCATGCAGTTTAAGCCAAAATCCTGCATACTCAACAGCTGAACATTATAAATAATCACACCACGTTGGGAAATGTCACTATTAGAGACTATATCAGGGGACTAAAATACTTGTTACAGACTCCCTGGATATTCAGACTGCACTTAAAGGTTTCTAGATTTCCTAATGCAAATAAGAAAAGGGTTTTTTTTTTCACAGATTGTAACTATGTTTGACTTAGTCCTTATTTCTGATCCTGTTGTAAATGAAAATTGTGTTTATTTGATCTCCGATAAGGCTGTCATTGAGGTATTTTCAATATATTGTGTTTTCATTCACGACATTTTAACTTCTCTGTCAGAGAGGACAGACCTGTGATCTGCTTGCCTTGACTGCAGCAGCTTGCCTTAGTGGGTGTGGTCTGAGCCTGTTTGTTCCCTGATCTGTAAAACACTGACAAATGACTTGGTGGTGTTTGGTTCTACTTTGACATCTGAACAAAAACTTTTCTTAAAACTTCAAAAACTAAACTCATATAAACTAAACTCTATATACTTAAAAATCTAAGTGTTCCTGTTTTCTGTGTTTCCTCCCACATGTGAGCTGCTTTTTGAGATCTATATTCTTTGTGTCTTGCCTATTCCTAGTTGTTTTTGTATTTTGTTGTTGTTATATCTCGCTGTTGTTGTTGTATTGTCAATATGCAGTGTAATAATCATGTTTTTAATTTTCTTAACATAGTTGTTCTCTGTTTCCTGCCCAGTGGCCACAGATGTAAATTAGTTTGGCATAGTCTGGAACAGTTAAAAAGTTGTACATTGTCCCTGTCAAATAAGCAAATACATATTTCTGTTCTGCATTAAAGTAAAGAGAAAAAACCTTGAGGAAAAAGTCAATAATTTCCACAAGTGTTATCTTCCTGGCTGATATGACTTCTTCAAAAGTGTGTTTTGGTCGTCATTTTGAAAACATTTTTTTTCCCCCATTTACTGAAGAAGATAGAGGATAAAATAGTCTGTTTTATGTTTTCAAGTCAATGTCCTCGCAGGATTTTACTTTGAGACACTTCTTTTGCCTAACAAATAACTAACAGATTACAGAGGAAAGGAGAATAAGAGGCTAATTATGAAGCCATCAGTATCTGGGAGGATGATGTCCATCTGCCCCACACAGCCACACAGCCTCACCCTCAGCTCTAGGGATGTTGTCATGAAGCTAAACCTCTGCTCTGACCTCCATATGCACAGAATGTGGAGGTCAATAACTCTCCTACATTATTAACATGCCATACGTGATGACCACTATTGGAAATCAGTGTCTTCATGACTGCAGTGCTGCAAAATCAGTAGTGTTGACATTTTCCAGTAAACTCTGATGATCTCATTCTAAGCCTGTGATGAGTTTGAGGCCCGAGCTGACCTTAAAACTGTAGATTTGAAGGCACTGATGAAGCATGACAGATGTGCTTTTCTAGGGCTGAAATGAAAAATAATCGCTGATGGTAAATACCTCCCTGTCGTCTTGCTGAATTATGGGATAGAAACAGCTTTTTACACACAGACCTGGATCAATACTGAAAACAGTTTACCAAATAACAGTGAAGTAAAGCTTGTGGCATTGTGCATCTACTCGTAGATAGGAGCGTCATGCTCGTGCAGGAGCTTTGGTGGTCACTTTTTTTTTTTTTTTTTACTTTTCCCTCTGGTGCCACGATCAGGTCACAAATGTTGACTTTGACCAAATAACTGTAAAACTAATAACCTTCCATTCACCCTCAGCGGTACTGTGTTCAGCGCTAATTAGCTAGCATCAGAATATCAACTCTGAACTAAAACAGCTTCTAAATATTTCTGAATATTAACATTGCCATTGTGAACATTTCAATACTCTGATGTTAGCATTTAGCTTAAAGCAATGCTGTGCCCGAATACAGCTACACAGAGCTGCTGTATAGGCCAACACAGTGTACAACTGCTGCGCTAACAACAATAACTGATTTTAATTGTGGAGATGTGTTTAATTGGCACACTTGAATACATTTATATTTATTATTCTTTTCAGCCATAACTGTAACATTTAAAGATATATAATTAAACACAGTGGTCTGGCCTAGCTGACGTTTCTGCTGTGCTTATTAAATGTACTTTGTTGCTGTGCTAGCATCTTTGAAAAACATAATTTTCCTGGGCAGCAGCAGTAAGTGTACGCTACATCTACAATACTTTTACCGCTTTACCCTACACATGACCTAATGGAGCAGCAGTACACCAGCGACTTCTGTGTTCTAAAATGGAGTCTGGTGGCTTTGGGGTAACAGCCACTCCCTGTTGGTAAGGGCTTCTGATGACAAGGTGAAGTGGTGACAATATTGTAAATTTAGCATACACTTAAACTGATTGATTTCTTCAGGAGGACTGTTTTTAGGTGGCTATAAACTAACCAGCTAAGGAAGCATTTGCTCAGCACCATTTCATTTTAAGTACAGAATGCAGGAGATTTTAGTTATTGTGAACAAATATTGTGATTCTGTCTATTGCATGGCTGCAGATGCTTGTTTTTGGATTTCAGTGAATAAAATTTGAGCTTTTGTAGATATGCAATTTATATTTATACCTGGTTCAGCCACCAGGGAACCAGTTGAGCCCTGATAACTGAACCAGGGTTGGTTCATCCCTGGTTCACTGCTCATACTAACTACCTGGGTTTTCTTATGTTTATTTTCATCAGACTGCTTTTTGCTACTTTTCCAGGTACAGATGAATTTTCCACAGAAATGACATCAACACTGAGTTGAAAATAGCAAATAAGAATGGTTTTATTGAGCGGGCAGTAGGCTGAATCACTACTGTGTCATTTAATAGATCATTGCTTTAGTATTGTCAATAAAATAGATATCTGTGGTTTGCTATCACTGTTTCTGATTAACTCTGCCTCCCTATTTCTCCTTTTGTATGTCTTTACTCCCATTTACCACCATCACCTCTGTCTGTCTCTTCAGTTTTCACTCTTCTTACCACCCACGTTCTCCCATCTCCCATCCTCCTCTGCTGTCAGCTTCAGCCAGAGATGCAATCTTTCCTGCTGACCTTCTCATCCCTAATGATGCATGTAAACTGCTCCTGTCCATCGCTGGCTTTATTTATCTGCTTACAAATTATTACCCTTGATGTTTAACGCTGTGTCGCACTGTGTGTGTGCATCATCAAGGTGTGTGTGTGTGTGTATGTCTTCAGACTGCTATGATAAAGTACCCTGGCCCCTTCTTGTTCAGCACAGCCCTATCGGTCTATCTTCACCCCCTCACTCTGGGCGGTACGCTCACCTTGTGGCCTGTACGACACATACATATGCATGAACACACACACATCCACACATGCTCTCTAGTCACCTTTTGTTACCAGCCTCACATACCACCACACCAAATATGTCTGATGCCTAACATTACATTTTCAGTATATTTAGCTAATGTAACAAAGGTGAAAGATGAGGCTAATTAATTTCACAGAGGATGTGTGTAATCCTGCAGATCATTAAGTTTGGACCCAGACACTGTCCTTATGTTGGTGCTGGGCTACAGTCATTACTCCTGACCCGCTGTGCCAAGCAAGCAGGCAGCAGGCCAACCTCTTAAAAACAGTGGTGATAGGTTGTTAAAATTAGGTTGAAGTAAGGACTTGCACACTTACTCCTCTTTCCTGGGCCTGCGTTTATCATCCTGGACGGACCGCTGGGAGGAGAGAAACAGAGGACAGATAACTACACGTCAATCAAACACTCCCAATCTCTGTGCTCAGTTAATGCAAAAAGAAAGTGGTTTTAGAACAGTGGTTCCCAACCTTTTGACTTGTAACCCCTGAAGACTGAGTTTACAACTTAAGATCAGTTAGCCAACGAGTAATTTTAGCCACGCTAGCAGCAGACTGAAATATCTCAACAGCCACATAATCAGGCTCCTCTGGTGCTCTGTGACCTTGTGGTTCCACTTCGGGCTCAGTGGAGCATTCAGAGGGAATCGTAAGGTGCCCTCTCATAAATCTTGATTTGGACAAACAGCTTTGTTTCTAGGGATCAACATGTGGAATTCCTTACTGGCAGAACAAAACGTTCTCGTCCCAACTCATCACATACCAACGCTTAGTCAGTGGCCCTGCGCATCGAAATGTGCCGCCCTGGGTTCCCACCTGTGTCAGTTTTGAATGTTCAGGGATGGTGTTCAATTTACACTCATTACATGCATTGTGTCTTTTCAAAATAAACTTCCATTTTCACAGGAAATGCGCAGTTTTTCCCCCCCTGAACAGTCTTTTTCAAAAGAGGCAATAAAAGCATTTGGTTAGGTTTACAAAAAAACATCATGGTTTGACTTACACACAGGAAACAAACAGCTGTCAGCTGGCTCCCGTGTGAAAGTCCAGAGTGTGTTTGACCCATTCACCTCCCCACTTTTTAAATTAATGTAGAAATAGCCACTACCCCATGCGTATCATACCGCTGCTAAGCTTGCCTCTGTGTGCTGGTGTGTGCCACCGAGGTCCACTGACAAAGTGTCGATATTTGAAAAGTTAAGAGTGAGAACAAGCTGGGCAGAACTCAAACGAGAGCCTGTCTAAGATCAAGACTAATTTAATACTCAAACTGAACAGTTTTTGAAGAGAGATCAGTCATGTTTCATAGTGTTTATTGTATTATAGTTTGTGTCTTGTATTACTCTATCCAAGTTTGTATTTTGTACTGACTCTCTCGTGTATTTGTTGTTGAGTTTAATATATTTTACCGGCCCATTTGAGGACTGGCATCTTTCTCAGGTCATCTACTTATTTTCCTAATACTTTGATTTGTGACCAAATTGTGTCCCATCAGCTTCAGCTGTACATGCTAAGGTAAACATGGTCAACATTATACTTGCTAAACATCAGTATTTTAGCATCATCACAGTGAGCATGTTAGCATGCTAGCGTTAGCTGTGACAGAGTGCAACCTCACAGAGCTGCTAGCATGACTGCAGTCTTATAAGGCATTTGCACACCAAGTCCATATTTTTCATCCATAATTCTTGCACTTTTTAAAATAAATATGAATAGATATGAAAATATTTTTTGCATCCATGAAAGCCTTTAAAGAGTTGCTTGACCAAGATGCAGTGAATAAAACTGGCAGGACACATACAGTGGCAACAAAAGAAAGGAACATGGCGCAGAGTATTATTTCATGACTCAAACAGCCTACTTTCAACGGGTTAGATGCATGGAATATGATGACAAGGAGGAAGATCAAATAGTTAAAGCACGAGACCAGCAAACAGAGAGAGCGACAGTATGTAGGCAGAGAGGGAGAACAGTATAACCCCCTTAGATGGCTGCAGTGACAAAAGCAACAGGTGGGCAGATAGTTGTCACAGCCAAAAAGGTAACTCTGGTGGAGAGAAGCCAGTGAGCAAATGTGTCCCTCCACTGTGTTTTGTATTGTGAATTTTCACAACAAATAAATAAATAAATAAAACACATCAGATTTAGTGTGCAAGGTTTCAGTGCATATTGATTTTTGTCTGATGTCGGATTAAAAAAAACACCCAAGAGACATACAGACTTGGTGTGCAAAAGCCTTTGGGTTTTGTTTGAAATTTCATACTGACATGCTATTTGGTACTCTAAAACAGTATGTGAGATTATTTAGTATGTCCAAAACCAATAGCATGTGATTTGCGTACTATTTACAATAAAATATTAAAGTAAACAGTGGACCATACACCTGCATAAATATTCCACAACTAAATTCAGTGGGCGCCAACTTTCATAACGGACCATGACCAAGACAGCTCTGTAATTTCAGCAACACTTTAATTCAGATGTCAGTATAAGATTTGAGTTTGTTAGGTGTAATGTATTTTTTAAATTATTTTTAAATTGCCAGTAGAACTGAGGTTGGCACAGATTGCTACGTTGTGGCCTTTTGTGTGGGAACCACTGTTCTACAAGACATTTTGTTACAGTTTTCAATCAATAGAAGCATTTCTAAAATATCTCATTATCTTGCAGTGAATTTTGCATCATTAAATTTATAAGGGAGTAATCAAGTTATTATTGGGTCAATCGTGTTTTTAAACTACAGTGCTTTAAATTTCCTATTGCAAAGGTTTCTTACTCTTCATCAAAAGTTGAATGTCTCGTCTCCATTATTAATTGATTATATTATTGATGAGATGCATTGTACGTTATGTAACTAGATCAACTAAACAGAGCTGACAGCATTGTAAACAAACCTTAAGTGCTGCAAAAAGAGCTACTTTGCGCTCAGCTATTGTTCGCTGAAATCATGAAACATTACAAATAATTACATAACTGAAGAACACTGAATAAAAAGTATTAAAAACAGAACTGCTGAAGAAAATAATTTGTCAAATGTACTGACGAAACTCTGGAAGGTACTTTTGCAGACAACTTAGTAGGCTGATAGTACAGACAGAAAAAAATTGCCAATCAATAGTGCATTGTTGAAGCCGATAGCTTGGGAAGTAGTTATGTTGTCACATGGCAGCAGACGGCAAAGCTGTCTTATAGTAAATATCTGAAATCGTTGTCCCTCTCTTTTTCTGTGACTCACATGAATCAGGGTGTAATAGGTGGAGTCCTCTGGTGTGTTGAGGGTCTTTGGCTGCTGGGTCCGGCGGGGGGTCCTTGACTTTCTCTTTTCTGCTGAAAAGTGACAAGGATTGTTAAAAACATCAGACAGTGGTTTGATGTTGTACTGAGCAGTTAAGATGAGCCAAAAAAGCGCTGGGTAATGATTCCTGTTGGAAGCATGCAAATGAATGGACAATGAATGGAAAACTGAAACTCAAACACGTTTACACATCATTAACCTACGATGTTCTCTTCATTGTAGCTTTTTTAATGATTTGTTTTAGGTGTACCCTCAGCCTGCATTTTCTCATTTCCTACATTTCTCAAAATGCCTTTTAACAACTTTTAAAAGGTGTCTATCAATATGGAGAGTTTAGACAGTTTATGATCCTTCTGCATCTGTATTGCGTCATGGCTTACTGAGGCTGATGTTAAAATTTTTTCCTACATTTTCGATATCGAATCAAATAGGAACTACAGTTTGTTCTTTTAAAATGTTATTTTTCTTTACACCGCAACTAGAGCTGCACCAGAAAAATCAGGTAACTTGTACATCTTGTACAATAACAAAAAATATTCTTTAAATACAAGGTACACTTGGAGTAGCTATTTTTAAGGATTATTAATTTCAGTTTAATAGAAAAAGGACAATTTTTCACTCTTTTTTCTTTTTCAAAAGTATTCCTGCGCATTTCTTTTTTTAGAGTACACAGTAGAGCAATAAGAGGAGAGAGAGAGAGAGATGAGGAATGACATTAAACTACGGTCCCTGGCTGGACTTGTTGGGATAGACGGACGACACCTTAAATCTCCCCCTCCAGGCACCAGGGCATCCCAAAGGCTTTCTGTTAAAAACACTGCATCTTACAAGAAAAGCAGCACCACATCTTTTGCCTTTTCATCTTTGAGACATAACATCACCATGTGCTACAATTATTTTTAGTCTGTCCTACCTTAAAGCTGGGGTAGGCAATTTTATTTTGGCATCATTTGGCAAAAGTCCCATAATAATCTTTGAGCATATTGTAATTAAAGTGGTCTGAGAGAAAATTAGAATTCTGCACCTCTTCTTGACTCTGTTTTCAGGCTTCAGAAAATCTAGCCCATGATGGGAGACTTTGGCCAATCACAGGTCATTTTAGAGAGAGAGCGTCCCTTTTTATTGTTCTACAAATGCAGATGTGCGTGCACATTCAGTGAAAGCCTGATTCAATGGTGAAGAAGCCTAGAGAGAAAGCTAATATTCCAGCTTTGGCAACAACTGCCTACATTGCAAAGCAACCAAAAAATGAAGATAGATGTATCAGAAAGAGTCTAAAAGAGAGTCTGACAAAACAACACGATAAAACGTCTCAATATTCAAAGCATTTATGCAATGGAATGGAAAAAAAATGTTGCAAATAGCGGCTGCGGTTGTCAGCGGCTGCAGAAACCCGAATCCAACTCTGCGGGACCGGACAGCCCTGACTACCTGCCAAAGCTGCAAACTTTCTGTTGCTCTTGTCACATAGATTAGACCTGGCACTGCTGCTGGCCACCAGCCCGCTGTAACACTGGTACTGGAGGGTTTGCACAGGCCAACTTCAAGCCAATACAGCCCCGGACCCACTTCTCACTCTTTGCAATGGGGAGCAAGGCTTAGGGATTGTAGGGTGGCTAATGTTAGCTGGCTAATTCTTGTCTCACTTGTGGTCTGATGAACAGAGAGAGACACAGAGCGAGGGGAAGGAGGGGGTGAACAAATGTGCTGTGTGCAAATGTTCAATGAGAAAAGATAACATAAATCAATCACTGGGTTACTGTATGAAATTAGTGCATTTTCCTGTGGTCGCCTGATGGGAGGGGCTTAGGACAGAGAGGGGAGAGCTGCAGGGAGAGGCTGAATTTTCAAATTCTGCCTTTTTTTGTGCCTGTTCCAGAAAAATACATACCACAGCTTTAAATATTGGTAAAGATGGTGATAATATCTGCAGAGACCTGCAACCTGACAATATGATATAAAGCGATCTGATGGAGAATTCTTCCACAGAGGAGATTGAGCAAATGCTACAGAGAAAGCTTAACAGTCAGGTCGTTGTTAGGGGTTTGTCGATGATTGTTGTCACTCTTGTGGCTGACCATCATGATCAAACAGCTCCAGAGCCAGCGGTATCATTACATACATGGCTGGTTGAACAGAGACTATTGAGTGTGATGTGGCACCACACTGACCTCTGACTCTGTTGTACTTATTGAGCTTCCCTCCATACATATTGCAGTTTAACCCTAAGGCCTTTGCAGTTTGAATTTTCCAACAGAGATTATGTGAAACAACCTTTGACACAAACAAAGTGTCCTAAAACTTAGTGACGACGCACATTTGATTTCCTGCACTGTATTGAACATAAAGAGAGAGTTTGTGACCAGCTGAGCAGGTTTTTTCATGCATCACATGCTCCACACTGTGGTGGATGTGTTGCAATCTATCATATCTGTCATTACTGTTACAATATTCCTCTTTTGGCATGTGATTGTAATTGCAATTATGAACATATTACAATGACCTTTGCTTGTTGCTCATTATTAATCACCGTTCATGCAAGAGAGGAAAACACACAGCAATCCATCATGTGCACAAGCTCTCAGGTAACAGAGGTGAAAACTTTGTAATATTGAACAACTCTATCTAAAGGTCATACTGTATTGCTCAAACAACTAAAGCAACCAGTTTCACACACCCTCTTATTAATTCCTGCCATAATTGTTTGAAACGCTCGCTCACAAAACGTGATTAACATTTGACGACCTTTCCCATGAAGAACAATGTGACTGGCATTCCTCTGCTTTCATTGTGTGTGTCACAAATGATTCTGATGAGGTTTATTGTGTCAATGAAATTTACAGCTGAGGACTGTCGATGGAGAAATGACCTAGTGAGGCTGAGAAGCATAATTTAATAGGGAGTTGCAGTAGCCCTTGGAAATAACACAGATAATTTATTCTGCTTTACCTCAGGCACTGTGCTGCTGCGCTGAAGAAAAGCCTGTAAAGGGCAAACATGCCCAGATCAAGGGAACACTCTATCCTAACGGTAACTCTGTGTGGAGTAATGTGTGTAATATGTTTCATTCTTAGGTCTATGTATATTTGACATCAAAATAAAATCAGACAGAAGTAGATCTAAAAGTACAACTGCAACTGCATGTAAGGGAATTTCACTTAATGAAGTAGTTTGACATTTAAGATACATGATTTTTTGCTTTCTTGCCAAGCGTTAGATGAGAAAATAAATACCACTCTTATATCTGCGTAGTATTGAAGCTAAAGCCAGCAGCCTGTTAGCTTAGCTTAGCATTAAGACTGGAAACAGGGTGAAAACAGCCTGGCTCTGTCCAATTGCAACAAAATCTGCCTACCACTGCTATTGGACAATTCCGTAAATTCTCAAAAATAAATTGCATTCAGTGGAAACATTAACAATATTTTTCCTGACTATATCTGTACACAGCATTTACTGTATAGTTTAAGGTTAGGAAAAGATCATGTCTGGGACAACAGCTATAGTTGAGGTATAAGTAAAGGGACTGTTCACCCTCAAATCAACAATCCATATCTTACCTGTAGAGCTATTTATCAGTCTAGATTGCTTTGGTGTGAGTTGCTGAGTGTTGGAGACGTCAACCATAGAGATGTCTGTCCTCTCTCAAATATAATGGAACTAGATGACACACAGCTTGTGATGCTCCTAATGCCAAAAGCATGCATTTAAAAAAACTCAACAGCAATGTCTCTTTTCAGAAATCATGATGCAGTTACTCAAGATAATCTACAGACCTTGTTTTTAGTAGTTTCATGAGGGAACTATTTTCTTCTTATCAAACAACATCCACCAGGAGGATCTACTTTCTGTAAATTTAACTAACTAACTAATGCAGAAGGAAGAAGCATCTACCACGAGTTCACCAATCACCACTGAGCTAGCTAACGCTACAGCTCAGCTGAGGAGGACGACATTAACGTTTATATCTTGCGCTGTCACAAGTAAAAGCCTCTTATCCATGAGTAGATCCACGCTTATTTTTGCATGGTGATATGGTTGGCGGGTCTAGTTCAGTAGAAAGAAAATAGTTCCTTTACTTTTCGGAAAAGAGACATTGCTGTTGAGTTTTTCAAGCATTATTTTTGGCATTTTGAGCACTACAAACCGAGAGCCATTTAGTTCTATTATATTGGAGAGAGGGCAGATATCTCTACAGCCGATATCTCCAACACTTGGCTACTCATATCAAAATAATCTAGACTGATATGAAAGATATCTCTACAAGTTGCTAAGCACTCATCCACCATCCTGACCTTCACACCCTTATGTTTGCCACACAAAGGAAGCACTAATTTCTAAATACTGAGAATTAGACTGACATCATTTAAAAGATATTTTAAGCCAACTCTCTGTAATAAAACCACCAAAGATCAACAGAGTGGCGAAATAATCATGATGTCAGCTAGGGAAAGACAATCATTGGTATTATTACATAATTATTGCATTATTTGCTCAAGACACCTGAACCCACAACAACAATGACATTTCAGCTGCCAGCTCCGTTTTGCAAAGACGGTGAACTTTCAATTTGCTGCCTCCCCCCGCTCAGCACCCCGAAAGCAATTACACCTATCACCTGTGCAAATCAAATTTTATTTTTGATGACACATTGGGTAGAGAAGCGCTTCCTGTGTTGGCACTTGACTTTCCCCGGCTTCCTGATCTAATCGAGCGTCACGAGAGAGAAAAGAGAACGGCGTACGTCGATAACATCACCTTCCTCTGTGAGAAGATGGTAATAAAATCTCTGCTTCTTTCTTTACATAAAGAAAACAAGAACAGTGTGGAAAAAGCTGGCACAAGCCCACACGCCTTTAACTTTGAAATAATAAATACTGAGCAAGCAGCAATGCCTGTCTCAAATCCTTTATATTTACAAAGAATAATGTTTTCTTTTCTGTTCAGTGTAGCAGGAAATGAAACAGTTGCACTCTGACTTATGTGGGTGAATGAACGTCATTTAGCTGTGTGTCAGTGAGGGATGACGTCAGCGCAGCAAAGACCAAAAAAAGACTCAAGTGAAGGATGGATAGACTAAAAGAATAGAAACATGTCCTCCTTAGACAGGCAGCCTGTCTTCCTTAATTACCTAAGCTTCAAAAACAGAACCAAAAATGCACATTAACCTCAGGTCAATCCACGCCAACATTATGAATTACATTTATTGCTTTATAATCTGTTTTTCACAGAGAATAATCTCAATTATCTTACTTGATTGGTGAATCTGGGGAGCATAGCCATTGATTGCTTTTCCTCTCACAAACATGCCATTGCTTTCGGGGTTTGATTGATGGGCCTGGATGATCTCATTCAACTTCTGCTGCAGGGCCAGAAAGTCCTTAGAAGTCTTTGTGATCTGTTGAAGAGATTTGGAAAAGTGGGAGAAAAAGGATGTGTTGGAGAGGTGATTGGGTACAAAATAGGGATGTCAGTTTAGATTAACTTTGCTTTAAAAAGCCTGACACACATTAACTGGCAACTAACAGGTTAATTTTTGAGGGAAAAAACAATGAAAAGCAAAATAAGATACATGAGGCCTTTCCTTTTAGTCCTGTGCTCCATTGACTCAGTGAGCTTTAGCGCTGTATTTCAAAGCACTATTCATTTAAAGAGGGTGAATTTTAAGAGATTTCTGATGGTTTTGCTGACAGACAGATAGTTAGCCAAATTAGCATACAGAAAAGCACATTGGTCACTGCCCACCCTCTGTCTCCACTGGTTAGCTAACGTTAACCCTCGCCAGTCTGCACTCGGCACCACCTGGCTCGGGTGGGAGCCAAGTAAGCTAGCAGTGCTGCTCATTCTGGAGTACTGCTGGTAATGCTGTTGCCATGGCGGGATAATGTTGCTGTGGAAACATAGTTGTCACCCTCTAGTCTAATGGCAGAAATACATGGGACACAGATGTAGCATGACATAGTTACCTGAAGCGGCTATACTGACCACTGTGGCCGTGTTGGCCTGAGCGTTCCTCTCTATTGTCACATGGCTAATCTATACATTCCCCTCTACGCGCAGATCCGTGGCCCTCCAACAGGTAATAAACACACAGAACTGTGGAAAAAACAATAAGGCCTACAATCTGTTAAAAACTGGTAAAAACATGACTTCATTGTAGCAGAGGCACTATGAAGCAGCATAGCATCCTCATGTGTGTCATTTCACATTAAAATAAATCAGTCATATTAATGCATCCTGTAGTTACAAAGACTCAGTAAATCAAATTAGTACCACTTAATGTGGCCTACACTTCCAAACCCTGCACATGGCAAAACCCAGTGCGCACACAGTGAAGCTGGCAGCGACCACACGCAACAGAGATGGAGTCTGTGTAGCAGGAAAAAACCCTGCCTCGCCCTGCCTACTTGACACATTGCGTCCATGTCCCATGCATTTTGGATGCAAGTTCCTTATTTTGAGCCACAAACCGTGTTAAGCATTGTTACCTATGTTAGCACCACCAGGCGTGTGGACAGTGCTTATTGTTCTAACAGAGTTTAACAGTGATGGGGGGAACAGGGGGTTTGCAGCTCAAAAATGAGCCACTTAGTCACTGGGCCATCTTGAGGGAGACATGAGGGTGGGAACAGTGTTTCCACGGTTACGTTGTTGGGTCAGAATGGCATTTCTAGCAGCAGTCATGAAATAAACAGTGCCGCTAGCTAGCTCTCATTCAACACACGTGGTGGGCAGTGCAGAGCGGCCATGGCTAACGTTAGCTTATCAGTATAAACTGGAGAGTGGGCATAATGTTTCCATGTGTTAATGCAGTTAGCTATTGTTTGTCTCCCAACAGATCTGGGTGGTGCGCAGTGCACTGAACTTAAGAGTGTCTAAATTAACCTACAGTATAGATCAAAATGTGTAACCAAATCAAAAATGTTCTCTGCAGTTGTCTGACTAATGTCACCCCTTGTACAAGCTAAAATGATATTATTACCTGTTTGGAGAAGTTCTCTAGTTGTGAAGCTTCTGTCTGCGCTGTTTGCTTGTTGGCCTTCAGGTTCTTCCTGTCCTTGTACCCTCTGAAGTTGCTCTGGATCTTCACTGCGGCCTGCTCTTCCTCCAGTCTTTCCCTTTCAGCATCTGTTTCCTCTTTACGTTCTATCATCACGTCTGTAACATCCAAGGCCTCTTCCTCTGCTTCCTCTTTAGTTTCCTCTTCTGCATCATTGGTAGCTTCTTCCTTTGCTTTGTTTTTCATTTCCCTCTCTGCTTTCAGTTTCTTTCGATCTCTATGGCCTCTGAAGTTACTCTGAAGGACTGTAGCAGCTTTTTCCTCGTCCAGTCCCTCTGGGTTCTCAGCAGAAGCATCCGGCTGGGGTTCTGGCTCCGATTCTTCTGTCTGCACAACCTGTTCTTCTTCATCCTCTTTTGGAGGTTCTGGTGTAACTTCTTTTTCCTTTTTCTTCTTCTTAGGAATCTTTCCTTCCTCCTCGAGTCGTTTGCGCTCCTTGTGACCGCGGAAGTTGCTCTGAAGCACTACGGCTGCTTTGGCCTCATCTGGGTCTTCTGACTTGACATCACTTGAAGAAATATCTGCAGCATCTTGAACTACTGTTGATTCTTCTTCCTTTTCTGTTGCCTCGCTGCTGACTTCCTCTGCTGGTGCTTGTGCTGGAGGCACTTCTTCCTCACCTGTAGGGCTGCTGACTGTGGGCACGTCTTCTTCAACAGTAGGACTTTTTGGTTTCTGTTTTTTAGCTGGGATCTTGCCTTCATCCTGCAACCTCTTCCTCTCTTTGTGACCTCTGAAATTACTCTGGAGGACAGTGGCAGCCTTGGTTTCTTCCTCTACATTAGGAGCCTCTTCCTCTGAAGCTTTTTCCTGACTGCTCTCCTCCTTCTTGTCCTCCTCCTGTTCCTCTTTTACAGCATCTGCTGTTGGTGCGTCCTCAATCACCTCTTCATCTGCCAGTTCCGTGTGTTCGTCATCCTCTGGCACCTGCGTGTGATCACTGTCATCATTCTCCTCTGCTTCATACGTACTTTCCTCCTCATCCTCATTCTCTTCTTGTTTACCACCTGTCTTCTCCCCTTCCTCCTCTTTGCTGGTAGGCTCCTCTTGCTCCTCTGCGTTAGTC
>JAPZEB010000013.1:6494120-6507220 GCA_029783705.1 Chaetodon striatus | reverse complement strand
CAGCTGAACTCCTTTCTGCGCCATTTCACCTCTCAGTAACAACGACTGTCTGAGTTTCACTTTCTCAGAACTGAAAGCAGTTTGAGCTCTGATCTCAACAACATGTGTTTGTGCAGTGAATGGGGCCTGTCAGCTCTCTCACTGCACCACCATGTTGGTTCAAACTGTAGATCTGAAGGGGATGGAACAAGGAAATACACAGACAGAGTGGAGCTGGCTGAGTTTGAGAGCAGGAAGAGGAAGGAGGGGTTATCAAGCTTTGCTTCGAAGAGGAGCAGTTTATACTGTGTGTTTAACACTAGTTTGCTACAGAGCTCATTTCTTAATTTAAAAACACTGGTCACTTCAACATTTCGGAAGTAAACTCTTCCAAGAATCAAATGGTTTGGAGATGACTCCCTAGTTTCCAGAATTAGCTCTCCAAAAACACACTTTGATTAAAGTATTTAATGATTTCAACATTTGAAATACATTGCAAGAAAAATGAGGAAGTCATCCAAATCACTGCTGTAAAAATAATAACATACTCAAATATTTTTGACTGATATGATAAAGCCTTATAAGTATTTTTAAAGGAAACATGTTACATTCAGAAAATACATCTGAGTAAAAGGCATTTTTATTGTTTAATGCATTTAAACAATTAAATAAGTTACATGTTGCAACTTAGAATTCTGTAGGACTTGAATGCACCAGATCATGTGACTCAAAGCATCTTTAGTTCAGATACAGCTATCATTTTGAGTTCCACAACAATCCTGTTTGAAGTTATGTATCTGTATATACATGTGTTAGACAATTCATCGTTCTTCAAACAGGGTTGTCCTTTTCCTTAAAAAGACAAATATACAGTGTTCATTTGAAGGAGTGCATTGATAGTAAGGAACAAAACATTTATTGGGAACAAACCTTCACAAGTTCCGGGGAGACTCATGGGTACCCATAGAACCCACTTTTATTCAGATATTTTTAGGTGAGAGTTCAAGGACCCCTTTGAAAATGCCCATGCCACTTGTTCCCTTGCCGAAATTTAGCCTAATTTTGCCCCCTTCCCAACAAGCTATACCATTAGCTTTGGTAGCTTGTGAGTGTGTGTGTGGTGGTGACATTGTCGAGGATTTTTAAATGGGTTTTCACAGCTTGAGGAAGGTTTAAATTCATAACAAAAAAAGTCATAATTGACCTTGTTTGCAGTGCGAGGTGCCCTGTCAACAGTTTCACTGATGTCTCTTTTATGATGGTTGTCTATGGGGAAATGCTTTCTGGGCCGCAAGAGATTGCTGCAACACCATAAGTGGCCACTAGGAAAAAGTGAAAGCGAGGTTGAGCGGCGTTCCTGGGGGCCCGATCAGGTCGCTTTCACTTCTGGAATGCTGGCATGGTGTCTAAAATCACACACTGCGGCAGACTGCCTTGTTTGGTTCTGTATAAACAAGCAAAGCCAGTGTAACAAAGTTCCTTTGTTGTGGCCCTGTCGCTGGATCTCTGCATAAAAAGGGCTCCATTTCCCAGTCGGATTGTTTCAATTGAGTTCGCTTTAATGTGACATTTAATTCATTTTTTTTTTTACAATTTTGTTGTGAACCACATCATATCATTCTTAAGTCAATTTATTCACACAGACACACACACACACACACACACACAAACCAACTCATGTTTGAAATGACAGTGAGTTCATTACATCCATCATAAAACATGTTACTGTGTTAAGCCTGTAGCTATAACTTAACTCATACTAGATTTTTTTTGGCCAAAATCAACATTTACTACTATAGAAATAAGTCTTGGACTTTTTTGTGATGTGTTGACATTTGCAGATATTTGACATATTGTGGGGTCCTCTTTCTTTTGAGTCACTTCACCTAAACTAAAGAGCTAAAAAAATCTCCAAGTCTTTTCTAACATTATTATTAAAATTATTATTATCTAAATCACAAACAACTAACAAACATTTTCACACAAATTTTCACAAGTTTAGGACTTGGGACTTGTTAGTCTACACCTGGGATTTGATCTGGGACCTGAGTGCAAAGACATGAGACTTACATGTGATTTGCAAAAAAATAAATGGGTCCCACCTCTGGGAAAATATGTTTTGGCTTAAAATACCCAGTTCTGTGGGCACCATCCTGGCAGGAAAAGCAGGGACAAAAAAAAAAAAAACTACAAAAAAGCTGCTGAAAACACATCAAGGATTTGCTAAAACACAGCCATTTTAGTTTGTTGTTGGTCTTAAACAGGGGTTTGCTGCTTAGCAGGTGTGTCACATAGATGAGACGCCATCTTCCCTCCCCTCCAACTCCCAAAGTCGGCTTATATATTATAGGAATATTGACATATCATATAAAACATGGAAATGTAACATTTATGGTTGCAAAAATGAACAACGCAAACATTTTTCTTGCCCTACTCTTGTCCCCAAAGTGCTCCAACTACAAGTGCAAAAGTCTTGTGGTCTGCATTAGACTTCACTCTCTGTTCTCCTAAATTTGGGAATTATGTATAAAAATTATAACCCTTAAACAGAATGCCTGCAACAGGTGAAGTAACTGGAACAGGAATAAGGCATGGAACAAAAGCAAAGGACAAGACACAGACAGTAGATCATGAGAACAAGAGGGGAAAATGTTAACAAAGCTGCACTGAGCAACATACAGTCTGACACTATGGACAGAACAGAGGCTACTGGGGCTGAAGATTTTACTAAACTAAACTAAACTAAAATAAACTAAAATAAAATAAAATTCACACTGCTTAAGATTAAACCACTGGTTTCCAAATGTTTTGGCTTGTGACCCTTTAGAAAAAAGCAGTAGTGGGCTCCACCTGCCTCCTAAGATGTCCATGAGTTGATAGCAGCGCCACTAAAGAGCCATTTCACCCCAAAACTTCTCAGATGGTTTCATTTAAATAACTGTTTGAGGCTTAAATGATTCAATCTTTAAAGACAACAAAAGAAACATTGCTGGACAGCAGCTCAGCAGCACTTTTTGTCTTCTCTCATCTCTCATCTCACAACCCCTCAGTTTTGTCTTGAGACCCTTTTGAGGAGTCCGACCTCTAGATTAAGAGCCACCGAATACTCAGCTCCACCTCAAGCACCTACAACAGTAAAATTCTACTTATACATTTATCTACATTTTCCTGATAATACCTCTTTACTTTCCCTTAAGGATTTTAAATCAAAGACTCTTTGTGGAGCAAAAACAAAACAGAGGACGTGGATTTAGATGATGTACAAATGGGAGCTGGAGAATATTAAACCATGTAAAAGTCAGCAGTTTAACACCAGTCACTGAGTTTCAATCCTGTGTGCTAAAATACAGAGTTAACACAAGGAAAAGAAACACTCTCAGGTCAGTATTAAGATGATTTTATTTTGCTTGTTATAGTCTTGGTACCAGGAAACCACCTCCACACACATCAGTACAGAATAGTATATTTTAGCTGTAATGAACAAGGTTATAAAGAAGAGTTACCAAAATCCATTAAGAACTAAAAAGCTTAGCTCAAGAACAAAGACACCTAGGGGTCACTCAACCTTTGAGTTAATCAACAGATGATTTCAGTGATTCAAGAATTTAACATACACATTTCAGTTATTTTCTACCACACTTACTGACACTGTGTTTCCCATTCATGAAAGCTACTGATATAAAACTATCTGCAAGCTCTTTCACATTTGGTGTACAGTAACATAAAAATTAAAGCCAAAAAAAGAAAAAAAAAATCTCCCAGCTTCCCTCTTAAATGTTTCTCATCTACTTCAGCTCACAGAACTGAGCAGTGGCTCCAGTATAACCACTAAACCAAAGTCCAGCATAGAGAGGCTGAGTGAATGTGGTCTGGACTCTGTGGAGGAGAGTTATGGTGTCAGAGACGCTGTAGAAGGACAGAATACCTGCACTGTGATCCAGGTACACTCCTAATCTGGAAGACCACGGGCCTGTGATGGGAGTTTTGTTGCCGCCATGTATGAATTTATAACTACTGCTGCTGTTACACTCTAACGCCCAAGACTTGTCATTAAATCCAAAGGCGCACTCAGTCATGGACCCTGCTCTGCTGATATTCTTGTACGCCACCGCCACTGTAACTCTTTTCCTGCTCCACTCCACCTCCCAGTAACAACGTCCAGTCAGACTCTCAATACTCAGGACCTGACGCCATCTCATGAATCTGTCTGGGTGACTAGAATATGATTGTTCGTCTCTCATTAATGTTACTCTTTTGTTCCCCTCAGATAACAACAGCTGCGTGTTAACTGTGTTTGGATCCAGTGTGATGTCACATGAATACTGTAAGAATTCAGCTCTGGTCTTGGGCTCTGGTTGTGGATTTGTGGTTAGCATGTCCATTTCAGTCACTGGCTGTGACATGCTTGTCCATTTCTCTTTCAGAACGTCATGTAGTTGATCTCTGACCTCTGACACAGTTGCTGTCACATCCTCAAAGTACAGCAGAGGATGGATTTTGGTGCTGGGTAGCTCTGACGATTCACTGAGACTTGTTAATGAGAAATCATTTTGTAAAAACTGGATGTGATCTTCTGTGTGTAAGAGCTCCTTCAGTGCAGCTTCTTTCTGTTTCAGCTTGGTGATCTCCTGCTCCAGCTTCTCCTGAAGCTCTTCGATTCGACTCACTTCAGTTTTCTGCTGGGATCTGACCTGATGCCTCACATCAGAGCGTCTTTTCTTGGTAAGATGGATTAGATCAGTGAAAATCTTCTCACTTTTCTCCACTGCTTTATCAGCAGAGTGATTAATTTTCTCCATCTCTAGCTGAAGCACTTTCATGTCTTTCTCTGCATTCTGGATTCTCTGCTCAATTTTTTGCAGACTCACCTCGAGCTCTCTCTGCCTCTCAGCCCTCTCTGCTGCAGCTGAGACTGCTAACATGGTGTCTGTCTCCAGGACAGGCCTCGGTGTGAGGCTCTGCCTGCACTGACCACAGCTGTGGCTTTTCTTCAGGTCCTCTTTCTCCAAGAAACCTTTAATACAGTTCATGCAGTAGCTGTGTCCACAGGGAATAGTCACTGGTTCCTTCAGTAGATCCAGGCAGATGGAACAACAGGAAGTCCCATGGTTCAGCTTAACTCTTTTCTGTGCCATTTCACCTCGTGGTAGTGAAGGCCTGTGAGTTTCTCTGAGTAAAAACAAGTCTGTGGTCTGACTCAAAACAGCACTCTGTCCCTTTTGTTCCTGTTCATATGCTAATCTTCACTGAGTGTGGCTCGTCAGCTCCTGCCCTATCACATGTTAATGACACCCATCAGCATGCTTGCACGTCTGTGAGGGGGAAGAGCAAGCAGTGTGCACAGGGTGAAGCTGGCTGTGTTTGTGAGCGGGAAGAGGAGGGGTTATCAGGCTGTCATGCATTCCAGCAGGAAGGAGTTTTCTCTTAAAGGGACAGTGCAAGTTTGACTGTTTCATTGTGCCAGCCCACAGCGGAAGCTGATACTGCAAAGACAAACAATCCATTTTCCAGAGGAGTTCCGGAAAGCACTAAAACATTGACCCAAATTAGTCTGCACCAGGTCTGAACGAGAGATTGTGTAACTAAGAGATATATTTTAAAAAGTTAGTTTTCATCCACCTCGCAATCATCTCTGCTGTTTACCTGTTCTCCGGCCTGTCTGTGATCTTGGATGTGACACGCCAAACAAAAACCCACGCACAGATAGGCGTACTTGTCTGCTGCAGAGCTACTCTTGTCTACTGGCTATGGGGAAGAACCTTATAGCCTATTCTAAAAAACCTGTACATGTGCTACTTTTGATGGAAAAGGGGTGTAAATGCAGCTAGAGCCGAGTGAGTCCCTGCTTATGCTGCTGGAGCACAAACGCACACTGTCACACCTTTCCCTGAGAAAGGGAAATGGTTCCAGAAAGAAAAATGGAAAATGAAAGAAAGCAGGATAACTGAGAAAAAAATCCAAGACAGTGTAAGAGATGCATGGATCAAGAGAGAAAGGTTAGGGGTCTACAGGTAATGCTTATGCAAGTGCCACACCAACAAATTGTTTTCAGTCTTTCAAAAATATTGGTAGAATGGGCTTTACAGGAGAAAGGAAGGAGAATGAGTGAATAAAAGAGACAGATAGTACTAATTATGATAAAAACACAAGGTCGCAAACAATAAATAATAAATACTAAATAATAAAAACAGGTTTGGTAACACCATAGAGTAAGTAGCCCTATTTAGAATTGATATACAGTACTTAAACATTTAAAAAATGATTTTAACATGCTATAATGTAGCTGTTAATAAATGCTCCTCTGCTCTAAACATAAACATTTTACTTTGTGGCATTCACATTGTCTCCATCAGCTTTGTTGGATATTCTGGAATGAAGACAAGTAGAAAATACTTTGTTTTTTAGCTTTGTTTATTAATCATGTAAACCGTCAGTTTGTTTGTTTTCATGCACAGATTGACTTCATCCACTCAACCAGTGTCTGAGCAGTGTACAGCAAGCACTTAATATTCATCAAACATTTAGAGCACTGAGATGTTCATATTTCTGTGCAGAGAAATGTCAGTTTAGTTCAACAGTTAAACATCCATGATGTTGATTAACAGGTGATGTTTACTGGGAAACTACTGGGTTTACAGAACTCAGCAGTGTCTCCTACGGAATCAATTGGTTGAAACCAAAGTCCAGCATAGAGAGGCTGAGTGAATGTGGTCTGGACTCTGTGGAGGAGAGTCATGGTGTCAGAGACGCTGTAGAAGGAAAGAATACCTGCACTGTGATCCAGGTACACTCCCACTCTGTAGGTCTGAGGAGCTGAGATGGGGGTTGCCTTACCTTTGTTACCAAAAGTATAACCGTTTTTGTCACAATGTAACGCCCAAGATTTGTTACTGAATCCAAATTCACATCCACTCCCTGCTCTGCTGATATTCTTGTAGGCAACTGCTACAAAAACTTCTTCCCCTTCCCACTCCACCTCCCAGTAACAACGTCCAGTCAGACTCTCCATACTCAGGACCTGCCATGCATCACTGAATCTGTCTGGGTGACTACAATAAGACTGTTTTTTTCTTATTAATGTTGCTTTTCTGTTTCCTTCAGATAAGATCAACTTTAGGTGTGCTGTGTTTGGATCCAGTGTAATATCATGTGAATATTTTAAGAATCCAGCTCTGGTCTTGGGCTCTGATAGTGAATCTGACAGTAAAACATCCACCTCAGTCACTGTCAGTGAGATGTCTGTCCACTTCTCTCTCAGAACATCCTGTATTTTATCTGTGACTTCTGACACAGCCCCTGACACATCCTCAAAGTAGCGCAGAGGACGGATATTAATGCTGGATGAGTCTGTAGATTCACTGAATTGTGACTGTGAGAGGTAGTTGTGTAGAAACTGGTTGTGATCCTCTGTGTGTGAGAGCTCCTTCAGCTCAGCATCTTTCCTCTTCAGCTCAGTGATCTCCTGCTCCAGCTTCTCCTGAAGCTCTTTTACTCGACTCACTTCAGTTTTCTGCTGAGATCTGACCTGCTGCGTCACATCAGAGCTTCTTTTCTTGATGACTTGGATCAGATCAGTAAACATCCTCTCACTGTCCTCCACTTTTTTATCAGCAGAGCCATTGATAGCCTCCACCTCCTGTAGGAGCAGCTTCACTTCTTTCTCTCTGTCCTGGATTCTTTGCTGGATGTTTTGTCGACTCACCTCGAGCTCTGTCTGCCTCTCAGTCCTTTCTGCTGCAGCTGAGACTGTGTCGTGGCCTTTGTGTTCATCCACAGAGCAGAGATAGCAGATACACTGCTGATCAGTACGGCAGAACATCTTCATCACCTCATCATGACGAGAGCAGATGTTCTCCTTGAGCTTCTTGGTGGGCTCCACCAGCTTGTGTTTTTCAAAGGCAGGGGATTCATAATGAAGCTGGAGGTGTTTCCCACAGTAAGAGATCAGACACACCAGGCAGGACTTTAGGGCTTTCACTTTTCTCCCAGTGCAGACATCACAGGCCACATCTTCAGGTCCAGCATAGCAGTGATCGGCAGGAGCAGCTTTGAGTCCAGTCTTCTTTAGTTCCTCCACTAAAAATGCTAACATTGTGTTTTTCACCAGGACAGGCCTCGGGCTGAAAGTCTGTCTGCACTGAGGGCAGCTGTGGATTTTCTTTTCATCCTCTTCATCCCAGAAACTTTTAATACAGTTCATGCAGTAGCTGTGTCCACAGGTAATAGCCACTGGATCCTTCAATAGATCCAGACAGATCGAACAAGAGAAGGCTTCCCGGTCCAGCTGAACTCCTTTCTGCGCCATTACACCTCTCAGTGACAACAACTGTCTGAGTTTCACTTTCTCAAAGATGAAACTAGTTTGAGCTCTGATCCGACAACATGTTTCTGCAGCTCCTCTTCTACACCACATGCTGGTTACACCCATCTTCAAACTGTAGATCTAATGGGGAGGGAACCAGGAAATGTATGGGCAGAGTGACGCATGCTCTGATTGAGAGCAGGAAGAGGTGGGAAGGGTTTTCAAGCTTTAACTCATTCCAGTAAGAGGAGAGGTTTGAGAGATACTGTGTGTTTAACACTTCTTTACAACAGAGCTCATGTCTCATTTAAAAACACAGGTTACTTCTGCTTTTAGGAGGTAAACCCTTCCTGAAATCAGAGGACTTGGAGATTGCTCCAGTGGTTTTAAAATTTCTGAATTGTCCTGTAATTAAGTTTAATAAAACTTTGTATTGTTTACAATAACTCAAATACAGTACATAAAGGATATCAATAAGAGGTGCATTTGATGTTACATGCATTTTACTAACTAGAATTCTCGACTAGTGGTTTTATTCCTTCGCCAACTGGTCAAGTTGTAGTTTCCATTCATGCCTATCCAGACTCATAATATAATATATGTGGTGAAGACTTTAAAGGAATTTAATAAAAGGTTTTAAGTGTTTTTTTTTTTTTTTGGTGAAATGGAAGTTGACACTATATTGATATGTATGCGCATACAGAGGACTGATAGAGAGTTTCCCCACAGGTGCAATGACAGTCACCTGAAGCTCAATATCAGCACAACCAATGAGTTTATGGTAGGCCAATCTCAGAAGCCATCACTTATCAGTCTGAAGATAAGCCCTTGGGGGTATAGAACGATATTTGAGGGGTTCCAGTGTAGCCAGAAGATATCTGGATAACAGGTAAATCCAGATCCCTGGGCCAAAGGCAGTACATTTCATTTAAATATTGGGGGAGACACATATGAAACAGGGGCTTTTGAGTTTTCTGCCAGAAAATTTTGAAAATGAAGCACTTCTTCCGTTCAGTGATTTTTTTTTTTTATGTACCAATGTTATGCCTTTACTGCATCAATTTAGGGTGTATATGTCTGAAATTCAGTCAAAATAAAAAGCTTTTGCTACTTTTACATTTAATTGGGGGTGGGGACAAATGCATATGTTTTAAATATTAAGGTGGATGTGTTTCCTGCATCGCTCTTAAATCTAAGCTTATGACTGGGCCAAGACTTCCTTATCTGTAGGCCAGTCATTCAGGGATTTTTTTTTTACTCTGTTTTCATATACATACACACACAAACCTATACATGCATTAAATTGAGAGATGTTAGAGCCTTTCCAAGGCAGCCCTGAGCATTTGGGGGTTCATGCCTTGCTCAAGGCACCTCTCCAGCTACCAGTCTGTACTCCATACTTGAGCTAGCGACCCTCCGGTTACTAAGCTAAGTTCCTATAGACTGAGCTACTGCAGCCCCTGACTCTGACTTGACTCTGATGTTAAACCTGGTAGCAAATGTTGAGTGATGTTAGCCTTGTGATGCAAACTGTTAGCCCAGGCACAGAGCTACGGTTCCACGGCAGAATAGTGTCATGATAAACACTGTGTATTGAGAAATGGAGTCTTCATGTTTCTACAGTTGGCTGTGTTTTGGCACTACTGAACTTTACCACCAGCAACTGCATTTTAAAATGTGTGGCAATAACTTTGTTGCACATTATTCATTCACTCAGCGCAGACTCCAGGCGTGACAGTGAGTTAATATTATCTTTAGTACACTGGCAGTGACTGGGGAGGGATTGTTTTCTATTGTACTGTATGTGTATTGCTTTTAAAATGGTGTGTTCTTTTTCCTTTTATGTCTTTTTTTTCTCTTTTACCCTGATCTATGATTACTCAGTCCATGCTTCTTTGGATACATTGATGCCAGTTGCTGTTGATGCATACTAGTGCTTACCTCACATTCCTGCAATGACCATTCAGCATTGCACTTTTTACATTAAAAAATCACAATAAAAAATGTGTGGCATTTATCCTGCCAATGCAGAATGCCCTATCTTGTAATGTTAATGAAAGTGGAAAATAATTTATGTATTTGCTCCCTTATTTGGATTTGCTCAAAATTTTAATGGGTTCTTGTTTCATGTAATCTGGTAAATAGTTTTTTGTTGTTTTTTTTGTTATCTTGCTGACTAACAAACCAACAAACAAACAAACCAAAACATAACCTCCATGGTAGAGGTAATATATAATAACCCTAATAATACTACTTATATATCATTTAACCTACAACTCCTTATACAAATACAACCATTACTATCCATACGATCCATATCACACATCAGTTGATTATCTCAAACACCAAGCTGGAGTCACCAAAACAAGCTAACTTAAAAGCAACTTTTACCGCTTGGGGTGCTTAAAAATAATAACCAGAGTCTTACTACATTACCTGGTCTGTATTGTATGACACCATGGACTGGTAGGCGATGTCAGCCACAGCGAAGATGTGTGGTGGGTTAGCTGTCCGCTTCGCTCCTATGTACATCTTGGTGTACTATAAAGAGAAGAGGGTTGATAATGAAAAGAGAAGGAAAATTTAAAACATGCATCTGAATGTATTGGTGGATACCATAATGTAGATGTTACAGTATGTGGAAGAAAATAAACTGGCTATTTTGCATAACAAGTGAAATTTCATTCTGGAAAACTGTCCATACAGTAAATTATATTGTGTTCTTGGAGGAGAGAAATGAAAAGTAGCGACAAACTTGAGGCAAAAAAAAACATGATGACTGAGAGGAAAATAGAGTCAGTGAGGTATGGCAGAGGCAGGGAATGTGTGTGTGTGTGTGTGTGATGTGTGCGCAGGTGAGGCTAAATGGGATGCAGCCAACTGAAGAACTGCAGAGGCACTAATGAGATATTCTTGGCTACATTCAGTGCTTTATTGACCAAATGTACGAGCACAGGTGCATAAAAAAACACACAAAGGCCTATATATGCACAGACCTGAGGGGTGTATATCTCCATCTTATGGAAAGGATTGACTGCGATGAGGATGTCTCCCACATACGTGTAGATTTGATCTCGTCCATAGCGACTCTGAAGCTGCTCTGTGACCGTGTTCTGAAAAAGATTCACACAACAGGTAGAAAATGTTTCCTAAACAAACTGTCACGGCACATTATGAGCGATTAACAAGCGGTGCTTTAGCTTGTGTCCTGACTCAAGTCAAGGCATGTGATGCCTGTTACGTGAATGCATTATCTGCGTGTCGTACGGTGATTAATTCTCCTGTATTCACACTGCCACGACAGGTACATCAACAACAACAGCACAGGACTGCCTCCCTCATACCAGAAGACCTGCTCATATTGAAGGATGGGTGGAAATATCCGCTGGCAACAGAGACTGATTGTATCATTCAATACATCAATGCAGCACTCAGATATGATAAATTGTTCCAAATGTTATTTGTGCAAAATATGATGCCATGCTTTCTGTACTCAAAGCACAAATGATCAGGGAGAAATTATGCTAAATGTTGTAGTTAACAGTGTGTGTGTACCAAGCATGCCATTCAGCATTCAGTTGACAGGGTTCCCCTATCAAAACACTACACACTGTGTACTTCTGGCATGGTAACGCTCTACTATAAATATGTCCTGTGGAGCTCAAGAGCCTGCACCCCACACTACACTTCCTTCAGTCCTTGGCAATAGACCCACTAAATGTGAAGTTGATTGGATGAGAGGTTGTTGGGAATATCGAAGGACAGATATAAAGACAGAGTTTTTTTTTTAGATGTAAATGTAATCATTGAAGCTGATATAAAAATAAATAACTAGTTGTCAAAACACTGTCATTAAAAGGCCCATTTAGTAGCTGTTCTGAAGCTTTTCACCGCATCACACTATCCTCATCAGCAGATGAAGATTGCTAAGTTGTCATGAAATGTAGATGTTACTTTTTTTCTGAGCTGAAATTGACAGTTCAGTGAAAGATAGTTTATTACAATTAAAAGCTCTGAAAGGATACAAAATGGACCTTGTGGTGAGATTATATGAATAAAGTGCAGCCTAAAAAAGTTATGTTTTACCACAATAGAGAATGAAACGATGCCCTTTGTCATGAGTTCTACTGTTTTTGACAGTATTATTGGTATTATTTACACTATTTTGTCTTTTTGGCTCAGTGTCTGCTGTCAGAATGACTCCACTCATGATGATAGCCAAGTATTGTTGTTCTGTTATTGAGACATATCATTGAACAGACTGTCAACTTTCTTACCTCATCTAGAACTTCAAGGGTGGCGAGGTCATCCACCTCATCTGGGTCAGTCTGTGTCTTCATGTGGCCTCCTCTTTTAGTATGAATGCGTTCATGCCTATAACTCACAGAATCCCCAACCAGCTTTCACTGAGCAATGTATGTGATGTTTACATGACAGTATAAGTAATCTAAATTCAATGCATTATGAGCACATACTGTAGCAGTGCACAGTGCTGGTATTTGCTAAGGCAAAATGGTACATCTCTTCACTTAAAGCAAACCCTAAACAATGTAAATATAATCAAAGCTTTGACTGGATAAAAATCTAAATGTAAATACAGTACTCCATAGCCTTAATGCTGAACCATCAGTATGCAGTCCCCTTTCTCCTGCCAGACTCCTGAGACCAAATGGAGGTTTCACTAGATGTAGGAGGCCAGAAACAAACTGAAATGAACTAAAACCGCATCTTAATATATGTTTAATCTGCCTCTTCAGCCCCATTTCAACTGACCACCTCACACGCACCAATATCTTTCTTTGTTTCTCTGTAAAACACC
>JAPZEB010000013.1:6430042-6441755 GCA_029783705.1 Chaetodon striatus | reverse complement strand
TTAATGAATACTGACAAGCACTGACAGACTACCAGGCACATTTTATTACATAATTATTTCGAAATTCGCATTATTTATTTAATTTATTATTAACATATTTAAATAGACTTTATTGATATATTTCGATGGCGGCGGCGCCCCTGCGCCCCTATGAACGGACCGCCGCTGGTTATAACATAGCTAACAATGCTAAAGGGGTTTTGCAGCTCACCAGGAAGAGCTAAGAGGAGACCAGAGGGTGAGCACAGTGTTTCCACAGCAACACTGTTGGATTGGGACGAATGAGCGGCACTGCTACTTAGCTAGCTCCGACCTAGGTGGTGCACAGTGCAGTGAATGGAGAGTAGCAAAATTAATCTATAGAGCAAGATGTATCCAGAGGATAACATGTTAAAGCAGATGCTTTCAACCTTGTCACCCTCATTTGAACAGAAATATTCCAGGTTTGAACAGGTAACACAATGTGTTCCTTAGCAAGCATTTAATACAAGATAAATATTCCAAGCCAACATTTCTTAAGAAATTATTAATAATCATTCCTATTTGAAGCCAAAGTCTCATTTAGAAGCATACTGACTCTTCCATGGTTTTATCCGTCATCATTCAAGGGCCTCCAGGCTCAAAAATGTAAAACAATATGGCACCTCTAATAGTTCTATATAGCACTGTTTGATAAAGGTGCTTTATAGCACCTGTAAAGCATTGGTTCCACATAGCACCAAAGCAGGTCCCCCTATGACTACAAGCCGAAGAAACACTTTTAGGTACTGTTTAGCACCATTTTTGTTTAGAGTGGAGTATGTCCCAGTTGTGTGCATACGTCATGCAACAGTATATGCACCTTTTGAGGGCAGCTGCAGTACATACTGAAAGTAAAAACAAAAAGTGTGCAATTTTGAACGCAATATGAGCCTTTCGACAAACTACTCACACTCCTGAGAGAAACAGAAAATGATTTGCTTACTGCATGTACTTAAGAAAAGACTGACAACTACAGATTTTATGAAGTTGAAGCAAAGTTTAATCACCATTAAGTTATACTGGGATGGAAAATGCATATTTATCATAGTGTAAATGTCATGCACCATTACTTTACTAAAATATGTCTTTAAAATATGGAAACAGTAGCAGCAAAACTAACACAACTTTAATATCAGGGTTGTGCAAGAGCTTGAGTAAAATTAGTGCAGCATATTTACAAAAGTCTCTGCCTCTCTTTGCCACGTATAAAATATTGGATGAAACCCATGTGCCAAATGTGTGACGTGTTACATAAGCGGTTAATAGGCTTAATTTCCTGACAGGTAACCTACATACTGCTCTGCTGCACTGTGAGCTTCTCACCCACTGATCAGCCGCTAGTTTCAACACTGTGAAGAATCATCCTCTCTGAGTGACACCATACCCATGAGATATCTCATCTTATGAAACACATAAGATGGCGGCATGATCAAATAATCCTCCTCACGCACTGTACGGAACTGTACGTCCTTCCACTTTGATGTGCTTATTTTAATCATCTCATTTCATGCATGTTTTGTGTCTGAGAAAAGCATGATAATTAAGATATATTTAATCAAAATTAGGCTTTTCAGTGACGTTTTGGTAAGAAAATGATGCGTTCAGTAATGATAATGATGTAAATTTTTTAAACCTAAAACAAATACATCATTTGGTGTCTCAAATACACAAAAACACATACTTATGTAATCTGACCAGGAGCACAAAGACCTTTATGCAACTTCTCTATCGAAGCTACACAGCTTTTGTATTATGATCATGTAAAAATTTCAAATAATTGCTCAAATGAAAATTCAAAGTCACTTGAAGACATTAACACAACAACTGAGCCAAACACTTACATGTACAATTAGCTTTAGAAAGATTTAATGAACAGAGGTGTCTTACCTGAAATTAAAGTAGCTGTTTTCAGACATGTTTTCAGACCTACTCTGCCGACAAGTCATTTGTGAAATGTGTTAGGATTCAGAACAGTGTGAGGGGTTGAGGACAATTATGTTGTTGAAAATTAAGTGGCTTTGGAATGACAAGTCATTCAGTCTCTTCTAGCCCACTCGTTGAACTCTGCCTGCATTGTTATTATAAATATCTCTGCACCGTGAATGTTCTTTCTCTCTCTAAACTGAAATAATAAATATATCCATATGAAAACATAACTAAACGTGGGTTATATCATTGTTAGATGCTGCATTTACAATTCGATAAATATGTGTATAAAATGCTATAAAGATAAATTCAAGTATCATTTCTTGGTGAAACTGACTTTGACTGATAAATGGTCTTGAAATAAAAACTTGATTGGACTAGCAGGACAGCACTTCCTTCATCCCCTTAGGCCAAAGTGTTAACTTTACATAGGGGATAAATATTTGCACGACCTGCTCATCTAATTGCTTTAAACAGCAGTTTTGCTGCAGTGGTGGCACACTGAGTTTGAAGGACAAGCAGCAGTTCATGAAGGTTGATTGATCAATTGATAAGGGAATTGATTAACACAGTCTCTCCTCTCTTTGTGTGTGTGCACGTGTGGGAATCGATATGAGCCTCGAATCGCTTCCGACGTCATCAACGCCCCACCAACTGGACCCTGCTCTGTCCTGCACCGCCATTACAAGGTTAATTTTCGCTTGACTGACTTCACTGCGGTTGTATTTGTGTTTTATTTCCCAACAGTCTTCAATTTTGAGGTCACAGAAAGGAAAACATGCATAGAAATATCACGTATCTCCCATGTACACTGACCAATATGGGCTGAATGGTGTCACTCAAACCCTCGACTCAAACGCCTTTTCTTGTCTGCCCATTTGTACACTGCGGCTAAAACAATTCATACAAACAGTATAACACTATGCCATTGTCCCCTCCCTCTCCCTGTACTAATGATATGGTCATACTCCAGAGCGCTGAGTGAAATAATGGCACAGTGTCGGACACAATCAGGCGAAATCAGAGATCACTTCAAGGAGATTTAAGGAGGGACGCTCTGATTGTTGATGCCTCTGTGATGCAGATCAGTGGATGGCTGGCTGGCTCTGCAGCACCCGAGTCGACTCTGTCTGTGAAGACTGATTGAATAAGGCTACTGATGAGGCTATTGTGGCCGTAGGTACGTGGTGTGAATGCCTGACAGGCCCGTGGCTGTCGTCAATGACTGGCTGCCATTGTGACAGTCCACTGGGCCGTGACTTCCCCAGCTGTGGTATATAGCATATCATGAGCCACTTAAATGAGTATTGGGATTGTGCAGTTGATAAAAGGATCATTAGGATATCATTGGCATGACCATATTCATGCATGAAGCTGTGTTGAATTTAGCTGACCTTTTTATTTTTCCTTACTTATTAAAATGTTTATATGAGCATTTTGGGAAGCTTTGTGTTTGGGACACTTTACTGCTGCTTTGTATTCTCATCCATTTTCCTTTTAAAAGAAATAGTGCAGAGGACAATGCAGTCAAAAGCATTTCACCCTGTTTGCTTATTATTTAAGCTATGTGGAGGCAAAAATGCCTTGAGGTGAAACTGAAAAAAAGAAATACATCTTTGCATAAATTCATTCAGTTTAATGCAGCGGTGAGGAACACAAGCTAATCTAACTGTGGAGGCATAGCAATAGATTATGAGCCTAGGTTTGCATGTGATGTTAATGAATGTATTGCAGGTTGTGTGATGTGAGTCGGCTCAATGACAGTGTATTTATAGCAGCCTTTGATATACAAAAAATGAATTCTCATTTAGACGTCCGTAATTGCGGATCTTAACAACACAGGGCTTCTTTGAGACATTTGTTCACAGCACCCTCTGCAGCTCTGCAGATGTTAAATTCACCTGCTCAAGGGCAGTGACATAACCTAATGTGGTTATCTGATTATTTGTGGTTACTATCTGTGTTCTAGGACAAAAACTACTGTGTTTATACTGAAGGAATTCCAAATCCATTTTTGAATGCAAAACATTAACAAGAATAATGCCTAATTTTCATATAGCTCTGTTACATGCAAGTCAACCAGAGGTTCATTCATTCCTATAAGAACCTGATGAGCTTGTGAAACTCCTCCTTCTGTTTTTATTTTGGTCCAGAATTTGCCTTGAACACGTAGAAAATTTTAACTGCGGCAGATTTTGGACAGATTATATTCACTGCCACTAAGCCCCCAGGAACAGCCCCAGGCTTTGAGGCTAAATTTACACAGTGGCCAAAAGTGGAATTACACCATCTGGTAATGGTCACGTGATGCCATGGAGCCCAAGTGACTTTCTCTCATAGACTTATATTGTGAAAAAAAAGTCAGTAGATACATTTTTTTGTGCGTCACAACTCCCCCCCAGAATGACTCAGTATCAGGTTGTGATCTATTTGGTCCGATAAGATTTCAGATGTCTGGAAGAGCCGCATAATTATATCATTTTATCCCAACCTCCAACGCTGTATCCAGGTGTCTTTATACATCCAAGCCTGCCACAGGAAGCTAGCATAAAAGCGAATATGCTAACAGATTAATGGATGTAATAGCTCTATTCATACATTTTTTCTCTAAGTGACAAGTTTGAAGGTATGTTTTAGCTTGCTAACATTGGTTGCATGCTAGCTGTGTAAAAATCCATGCATTGTGGATCACACGTCTTTTGACAAAATAGCTAACAAAACCAGCGACACACCTGAAAGGCAATCTCCTCTTATTTTTTTGCAGTACCTTCCATTGAACACTAGGGGTGTACTCAGTGTACCATACAGAAATAAGGACACAAAACAAGCAGTGCTTTGCCTGCTTTGAGCTAAGTGCAGGGGTGCACTGTCAGGAGAGGTAAATGAGACCAATGTTTGGGGCCCTACAAAGAATCTGGGAAAAGTGGCCCCCAATGGCTACTCATATTGGTACATTTTGCAATGGCATCATAAGCCGCCTTACACCTTCCCTACTGTAAAGGTGCTATACAGTGCACAGCCACTTTCCCAAAACCCCTTAAGCAGGGCTCCTTCCATCGTATGACCTTGTTAGGCCTCCATGGGCTTCTAGGAATACCACCGGCCAAATGTTAATGTCTAAATGCTATGTTTAATGTGTTAGTAAGCTAACATTTGCTAATTAGCACTAAACACACCATCTAGCTGAAGCTGAGGGAAAATTCATTAAAGGTCTAGTGTGTAGGATTTCGGGGCAGCCACTGGCAGAAATGGAATATAATATAATATGTATGTATAATATGTATAGGGAGTGAGTGCTTGTCTATGGAGATCGCCATGTTGCACCTCCATGCTTCTACAGTACCCCAAAATGGACAAATCAACACTGGCTCCTGCATTAGCCACCATAGTTAACAGTCCTTCTGCAACAAAAGCATCAGAAAACACAGATTTTTTTTTTCATGGAACTATTTCATTCAGTGTTTTCACTGGTTTAAATCACTGGGTCTATTTGTTTTGGAGTGGAAGAGACCTCTTCGAATAATTCGGCTCCTGATAAAAACCTCCTGAACGTCTCAATCTTAAGTTATCATAGAAAAAAGGTGACACATTAGCAGGTGCTGGGCTAGCATGTCATTCCCAATATGCCAAAGAGCATCGAATTTGTAACGTGAAACTGCTTTATTCGGTGTTTTTACTGGTTTAAATCACCAGGTCTGTGTGTTCTGGAGAGGAAGAGACTTCTGCAGACAATTTGGCTCTTGGTAAAAACCTCCTGATGAACACAAAAGGAATCCTAATTAGGAGAAGTTTTAGCTGGTTGCAATATGCAATCATCACCACTAGATGCCACAAAATCCCCCTAAATTTAACACACCGGACCTTTAATTTTGTGGTACATTTTTTGTAATGGTATGTAATATTGGACAAACTAAAATCGATCCAATGTTGGCCCTACATAAAAAGTTAATCACCAATCATGAAAATGACATTACAATTCACCCTGAGATAAATGTTTTCATATGTGGCAAATTTCAAGGCAATTGAATAGTTTTCGAGACCAAAACAAAACCATGTAAAAATTTCATTAAATGTATTAAAAAAAACAACAACCCACAAATGTCAAACTTCTGTTGGTGCAAGATGGAAAGTCAGCCACGCCATAACTGTGTTTAAAGAAATCTTCTTGCACTAGTAGTTTAGCAAGTAAGTGCATTAAATGCATAAAATACAACAGGAACAACAAACTGCTTTTGACCTTTCCCCGCCCACTCTTCTGCCATCCCACATAAGTACAATCAGCAGGGTTCATGACATGATGCTGAGTAGTCCCAACAGTGACTCATCATCAAAGAGTTTGTCCTCTTCCACAGTGGAGAGGAGTTGTATAACTTGCTGATGATGCAAATGCCCTCTTAGTATTCACTTCTCTGCCCAGATTTTAGGAGCACATGTGTCTTTGTGTTTTCATCTTTGCATCCCTGGAAGTCCTAATAAAAGTCTGTTGTTTTCAGGGGCTGAAAAGTTTACAATGAAAAAGAAGCACTGCATCAGCTTGTGCTAGATTAACAGTTTCCAAAATATTTGTAAAATATCTGTTGACTTTTCATATAGTTCACTTTGAGTTTTCCCCTCCTCAGCTTATTTTGTAGTGCTGGAATTCCCTGATGGAGCGAACATATTGAACACTCCGATTAAACTGAATCGGCTTTTGCTCCATATGGCTGCAGTACATGGATTTCCATGTTCGGCAGCACTGCCAAGTTTAGCTTAGATTCACAGCTGCAAGCAAATACACCCACCTCTCATGCAGTCATCCAGCATGTGGTCACACCACAAAAAATCTGCCAGAACACTGCAGAGTGTGCAAAGATAGTGTGTTTTGTTCTAAAAACCTCAATATTCTAAAAGTCCGTAAAAAGGAGGGGATGTACAGGGGGAACCTGCAATGTGTGAGGACAACAGACAGATTCATTGGGAAACCCAGCACTGTGTAATTAGCATCTGTTATCATAATAGAGGTCAAGTAGAAGACAATACAAAGAAAAGCCCAGCTTCTCCTAATCTGACAGAATCCCTCCTTCCCAAAATTGAAAAAAAATACAACCAGGCAAGACCTCAGATCATTTGCAGAGACAGTGTGTGGCATGCAATCACCATCATATTCCCAGGCATATCTTTCTCACAAAACTCCCACTTCTATTGGGCAATACAGGACTATTATCGTGACAGATAGTGAAAGCATTTCCCCTACAGCCAAACCTCCCATCTGTCTGTGTTTCCAGATAATATGACAGCTCTGATCTGCAGTTAATGGCCGGTAGCATTTTAGTCATCCCACTCCTCCGCTTTTCTTTTTTTCTTTACATTCACTTTCTTTCTGTCACTAACCCTGCAAGAGACGACCTGCAGAACTGTGACCGATTCAGCCGAGTCAAACAACCTGCTGAAATACATCAGGAAATAGACACCACCGCTGAGATGATGCCTACTCATAAATACTAGGGTGTTTGGTCACTCTTAAAACATGACGGACAAACTCCAAATCATCCCTGCTTATCAGGAAGTATTCTGTAACATACTGTGAGGCATCCTGAGCTGTGTGTCTGCCCGTATTCATTTTCCTTTTCTGTGCCAAAGATGTCTGATTTTGTCCTGCGTCACTGGACGAACAACCAACAGGGTTTGAGGGTGGGGTTGGGTGGGTTTCTTCATTCTGTCATGTTGCGTATATTTCTACGTCACATAACATCATCTCCTCTGTGTCCAGAAAATGATGCATTCTGGGATGAAGCTGTCATGAGTTTGCTCGTTTCTGGGGAGGAGAGATAGAGAGAGAGAAAAAAACCTTATTTAAAGATAGATGCCTACACAGTCTCCAGTGGTGGAGGAAGTATTCAGATCCTTTACATTAGTAAAACTACTAATACCAAACTGTGAAAATGCTCTGTTAGAAATAAATGTTTCAAAGTATGCAAGTAGAATCAGGAAAATGTACTTAACATATCAAAAGTAAAAGTAGTGAATGCAGAAAAATGTCCACTGTGGTCGATGTACTATATACTATATATCTTTATACACATTATGTACTATATATTTTATCCTTGAATTATTATTACTCATACACAGTGTTGGGGAAGCTACTCTGAAAGCATAGCTCTGCATGCTACCACTGGAGAAATCTAGTTTGTTTATCCAAAGCTACTCAGGAAAAGTAGTTCAAACAACGTCAAAGCAAAACACAAAAAAGCCACATTCCAGCAAAAAATGCCACTCAAGGATTATGTGTTTGGTAGTGTGTGCAAGAGTCAATGATACCAGTTTTGTACCAAAATTTGTGTGTGTATGTGGGTTTTTTAAACACGAGAAAATCCTCCAAAAATAGGCTAAGACTCCTTTCATATTGTCAGTAGCCTAGGGCTGTGTACACATCTCTGCTGCAGATGAGCATGCCTTTATGGTTTTTTTTTAATCATACTAGTATTTCACGTTTTATGTCAGGGACAGGCCCAGAAAACAGGTTAGTAAACAGTATAAAGCAGCACGGAGGCCAATGAAAATGTTACAGTGGTCATTTCTTTTTATATATTTCCTACTTCAGAATCTCTCTCAAACTCTGTGCCAACTCATTTATAATGATGTGTGAGTGCTGCTCGGACACAGACAGACAGTATTTTATGGTAGTATGTCATTACATCTTGCTGGTAAAGGGGCTAAATTTAGCATGTCACCGGGGTTGTATTTCCATCAGTGCCAATCGGAGCTGGAACCGACAAATACCAGAGACTACTGCAGAGTAAATTATTCCAGGTGTGAATGCTGATTGTTACCATTACATACAAAAGCCAGATGTAAGAAGGTGTTAGTAGTTGGGTTTTATTTTGGCGAAGCGGGAAAGAGGTTTTAGTGTGTGTTTGCATCTGGATGCAGCTAATCTCACAAACTACTGCACCAATCAGCCTAATGTTTTGTATGCACATGCAGGACAGTATACTTAAGGATCCCTTTTGTTTGCAATGGTTCACAACTGTTGAAAAACCTATTTTACTGACTATTTTATATCATCATTAACTGCTGACTCCTCATTTCTCTTAACTGGCTGGGAGGGGCCGCAGGTTATCCAGAAATCAGCTCGGTTAAAAACAATAAGCCTTACCGTCTCATTGACACAAGGTTGCTCACACATCATCCAACAGCATGCAGCCAAATCAGGTGCCTCTCAGCACAAGGTCAGGTGCTGTCTAAGGGAGAAGTCAGGACTTGAACATATTGATCAATGTACAGCCCTGAATTGTGCAACAGTTGCAACACTACTGTGTCTTCAGGAAGAGAACAAAGACAAACAGGCACACACAAATATAGTCAAGCTACAACAGGTGAGCAGTTGTCATTGGATAATTGGTTTAAAAGGATTTTAAATCTATTGGACAATCCACAAGTAGGAGTTGCCTTTATCAAAACCACACCCCATGCACTACAATCTCACCAGGAACACAAGAAAAACAGTAGTTAGAAAACAAATTCAGTTTTTAATTTAATAAAGAGCTTTAATTTTAATAAAGAGCTTGACTTTGTTAAGAGTATGAATCCAATAATGAGTTAACAATGTCACCACCTCTAGGTAAACCCGGGCACAGTGATGGGCAATAGCATAGTTCAGGTTTTCTGTGCATATTGCAGGTTTATGTTAAACACGTGTGCTGCAGTTTATGACAGATTTAAGGAAAACATTCTTTTCTTTTTATGGCCCAAAATTATTTGTATTTTCAGCGATTAACTACACAAAAAATGGTAAAAAAGTAATTCAACTGCTTGAATCAATAGGTAAATACGAATGCAGTGGGTCTACCAGCAAGCTGCTGTAAAATATAGTTCAACTACTTGTCAATAGCGTCGCAGCGGGGGAAAGTGGGACTGATTACCCAAGGCACCAATGGGGGTCCCTTAAAAAGGCCAACTTAAAATTGGCTAAATAAGTAGGTTGAAAGACTGAACTTGACATATATGAGAAGAAAAATAGTTAGGCTCTCTGAGGCCTCTCTCACCACTTAGAGGCCCAAAATGGTTTAGTTCGCCCCTACACTATGATTCCTCTCAAACACAGCTTGAGCTGACTGAGTGACTGCTCATGCTTTTCGAGCACCAACATATAGTCATGCCTTTCCCCAAGAAAGGAAAAACTGGGGTCCAATAAAAGAAAAGGAAGGAAAGGGAAAGAAATGAGAATGACTTTGTTGAAAAAAAAAAACGTAAGGTGCATGAGAGTGATGGAAGAGAAGAGAGGTGGGGGGCCACAGAGACTGCTTACACATAGGGCCAAGAATGTGGTGCCACGCCCCTGCTAGTAGTTTACATACATGTAGTTCACCACTCCCCAACGCTCCCCATCATGCATTAATGTAAAAAACAGGATTTGACTGTTGGATGCCAAAAAAACATTACCTTGAATGTGTAAAATCTTAAAGGTTGTTCAAATTTTGCACAATTAAAATATTTACCTCTAAAATGTAGAAGTAGTACAGATTCCCACACATTTTTACCAATGAGTTTTCAAAACTTTTCCATAACATTTTGCTTCATTTCCATGACTTTAAGTAGTTTAAAATAGTCTGTTTGGACACCTCTCCCACAGCAAGTGATTTGAAGTAGGGCACATTTTCAAATGTGGAGCGATACACACATTTTGTTCCCCTACAACGCAACAAAACATTTTTTATTGTTCTAGTGCACAGTCTCCATCCAGTGCAGCTTGGGTCTCCTTCCTGAAGTCATGTATCACATTCATGCATGTTGTCCAAAAGCCATACATTATTTAACACCACTTTCCAAAACATTTGTGGATTCGCAAACTGCTGGTGCTTGCTAACTTAACTTGCACGTTGGATATGTGCACCGCCGACTAGCTGCACACGTTAATTAGTATCATGTGCTGCTAGTGACGTTTAAACAATCACGTATGCTAGATATGTTTTAAGATTATTATGAACATTTTCTAAACAACAGCAGAACAATTTATTCAACCAAACCATTTCCAAGCTTGGAAAATAGTTTTTTTTAATTCCATAACATTTCCAGGAATTTCATGACTGTGGGAACCCTGCTAAAAGTATGAAGTGACACGAGATAAAGACAACCAAATAAAGTACTAGTACTTAAGATTTTGACTCGAGTACTTAAGTTAATGTACTTTGTTACAAACCTTTTGTCTTGGTCAGAAAATAAATTCATAAAATAACCTACCATACAATATACACGATGTACTATTGTACAACAACCTTTTAGAGCCTGCAGCATACAACCATTTATCATTTTTTGCTCTTTCATCTCCCCTGAGGCACCCCTGTCAGTCTGAGGACACCTGGGGGGTACAACCAAAAAAACAGTCAGTGCCTCTGACCCTGAAAAGAGAGGTCGTACCAGCTTTACATATTTCCTCCAGTGCAAAGAGACGAGGCCATGCAAGTGCTGCACAGAGAAATAGATCAACTTTAGTGTAGAGGCTCAGCCATAGAGCTTCAGATCAGAGCTGATTATTGTACCGTAAACGGGCTGGCAATTGCTCATGGATGTACCTCATATGTTGTTGCTGAGTGCAGCCATCTTGTCTCTCTAGGAATGAAATCACGCTCAAGGCAAATCATGACTATGGCAGCATGATGTCCCCACCCCACCCCCCCACCCCTCCCACCACTGCTGGCTCTATCGAAGGGGCTGTCTCTAGTCGAATGTGCTCCGAGGGGGGAGATGAGGTTTGGTTTATAGGGTCCTGTTTGCTGGATTCACGCCC
>JAPZEB010000013.1:6394293-6420464 GCA_029783705.1 Chaetodon striatus | reverse complement strand
TAAATCATTCAGATGATACACAATTACATATATATACATAAAGCCACAAGAAGCTACAATTTACATATGTTAAATTAAATAAAAAAATAAATAAATTAAAAAAAAGACAAAACTGAAGTTTTTGTTCTTGGCCCCAAACACCCCAGAAACTCTCTATCTGAAGATATAGTTTCTCTGGATGGCATTGCTCTGGCCTCTAGCACTACCGTAAGAAACCTCGGACTAAAATTTGACCAAGATTTGTCTTTTACCTTCCATATAAAACAAACTTCACAGACTACGTTCTTTCATTTGCGTAATATTGGAAAAAATTCTGCACTATCCTGTCCCAAAAAGATGCAGAAAAATTGCCCCATGCGTCTGTTGCCTCTGGGCTGGATTACTACAATTCCCTATTATCAGGTTGCTCTATTAAGTCTTTAAAAACTCTCCAGCTGATCCAGAGTGTGGCGGCATGTGTACTGACAGGAAGGGGGCTAACCGTTTGAATGCATGTGTCTTAAACTGATGGTGACTTGTCTTGAGTGATGACGTTTAAAAGCAGCGGGCTGATCCATGGCTAAAGTCCCTCACTATTTTTTTTTCCATCACACAGCATGGCAGGTAAAAGAAGTTTACTTTTGTATGTTTACTTTTACATTTGTTGAAGGTGAGCTGTTTGCAGAGGTGCTATAACAGCCTATTGTCTGCAGCTCTTCATCAAACATCTCACTATATGCTGTCACTATGGCTCACTATGACTTTTACTTTGCCCCTACCTCCCAAGTAATTTGTTTTTATTGAAGAATAGCCGCTAATAAAGTTCCAATAATTCAGTGATAAACGCATTTCTTTTCACAAAAAGTCTTTACAGTAAAAGTCCACTGTTATTTTGGTATATAAAAGCCTTTATTGAGGCAGCAAAAAAAAAAAAAGAAAAAAAAAAAGACTTTTAAAAGCGTCTTTCTCTCTGGTTTTCTGCACAGACATGAGTTAAATGTCACAGCACACCCTTTCATCAGGGGTAGAAGGAATAGTCAGGAGTTGGGTGCAACTGGCAAAACATCTCCAATACCTGCTTAGAGGTAGTTGGGCACACTGTTGGCCCTGCTCCAGAGATGGTTCATCTTCGGCATGTTTAAACTGACACAGGAAACACAAAGCAGCGCAGCACGGTTTGACTTGGTGCGACCAAAAGTCCCACTGGAAAAGTCATATTTGTGTACAATGGACAAATTAGCGAAAAGGCCTGCTGAGCACCAGTGTCAGCATCCGGCCTTCATCTGCAAATGTCACTTAAAACACTACAGCCTACAGCTAAGGTGTTCATTCTAACAATATTGGCAAACCATTAAACAATGTAAATACTGTGTACAATATTTGGTGTTGTCATGACTGAATAAACAATTTCAATTTCAATTTCAATTTCAATTTATTATTCAACAGAATGGAAACTGCATACTGTATCTGGGAAAATATCACAATATTTGAACACTGGGCCCTATGCCAGCATGTATATATCCCATACATAAGTATCACACAATGAATAAGCATCAAAAACTGCAGGTACTCCTTGGTTTAAAAGCTAGGTTATGGAGGCATTTCGGCTATAAGGTTAAAGGGAGAAAGGACCTGTACAAGAGCTACACTGTATGCAAGTAAATTTATCTATGTCAGATGAATTTATTTACTTGCATACACACCTATTATTATCATTATTATTATCAGTTTTTTTCTGTTATGGGTTACTACAAATACAGTATTCAATGTTTGTTGTTGTTGTGTCCACTGTCCTGAGGCATTCTGTAAACAATTAAAAAACAAAAAAGAAAATAACAGTTGATAAAAGATGCATAATGACTACAAAGGGATGTAAAACAATGCAAAAGAACAGAAAACAGGTAAAACCACAAAGGTTGTGTGTTTTGCTCCTCATTAGGAGAGGTGGTTGGCTCTTTTGTGTAATTTTGCCCAGGGCCCTTGTGTTTCATACTCCACCTGCACTGTATACATTGTGACTTTACAAAGTCAACATAAGGTTTGTATAAGAATGAAGCCTGAGTGCCTGGACCTGTTTCAGTACTGAGGCTCTGCAGCACACTGACACATGATGGCTTTCTTCCCTCACCAGATCTGCAGAGGTTTTTCCTCCTCAGCTATCAGGAATGCTGTTATTAAGCATGTAACAGTCATCGGAGGTGGACAGATGGGTGCAGGAATTGCACAGGTAAGAGATGAATTGCCTTTCATCACTGTTTATCCATGCAGCTAGCTAGCAAATAGCTTCATTATATTTAGTTCTTTAGTTCTTCACTAGTGAAGCAGCTGCTCTTTGACATTTTAATTTGTGACTTTTCCAGTGTGAACATGGTGGGGGAAAGTGCACTGGCAACTGTGCACATTTGTTTGAATGTGACCACAAATTCAGGAAGCATCAATCTTTTCTATCTGTGATGGAGGGAAGCAAATGAGATTATTATTGGTATTGTGTAAGTGTTATATTTATACATAAAAAAAGTTTTTTGCGTGTTAAAGTTCATTTTCAGCATGTCAGGTACATTGACTGTTGTATAAAAGCATATTTATCCAGGTCTAAAAATGTGCACTATTCATGTTGGTGGTTTGCCAGTGTATAAAACTATGTGAATCAGTTATTTAAAGATTGGACCGCGGACATTTTTCCCCCCAAAAATGGTGGCTATGGGGCAAAGTGAGCCAAATGCTGTGGGGTAAATTGAGTCAGTGCTCCAACTTACACTACCATAAGGCACTAAAGTTAAATAAAGTCTCTGAAATATAAAATGGTATATCAATATTATATTACACAACTGGTGGTTTATCATACTTAAAACCTTGTAGAAAAGCTATCATGACAAGAACCTACCAAAGTGGAATCAAGTGGGGCATCACACTCCTTGTAGAGATGCAGAGAGCAGCCATTTATGCCAAGTAGGACAGGGTGATATAACGGCTACATACTAAAAATCTGTATATTTTTAGGCAAGATATGAATTTAGACAACACCATTAATATCGATATAGGGTCAGGTTGTGTGACATAACAGATACCAGTGTGTATCTCTCCTCTCTCACACTTTCTGAACAGCTCTGCCCCACACACTCACTCACAAGCTCTCCAGCAACACCTAGAGAGACACAGAGCAATGTTAAAGTTTTGTGTCCTGTGCTGCAAACCTTAAAACCTCCAGTGCTATGTGCAGAAGTATTATTGTACAGCCCTGCTATTTATTTTATAGAATTTTTCATTTACATGTTGTGCAGCTGTATCTTTTCAAACAGGAAACAAATCCCTGTCTTTGCATTATATTTTGATCACAGTCTCTTTTTATAAAAATGCTTGTGACATCTCAAACGTGGCTTTGACTTACAACTGAACACATGTAGCCCATATATATCGTGTATCACCAGTCAGCGTCGAATATCAAGATATGAGTTTTTGTCTATATCATCCAGTCCTAATGCCAAGGGTGGAGGCCACATCTCAAAGGCTGTCTTTTTTCGTCTTACTCCCAAGTGTACCTGTTTATCTTGAATGAATTTCTTTCTCAAAGGTTGCAGCATCAACTGGCCACTCGGTGGCGCTGGTGGACATAAATGATGACATCCTCAAAAAGGCTGTCGAAGGAATTGAAGGGAAACTTAAAAGAGTGGTGAAGAAGAAGTTTGCTGATAAGCCAGAGGTGAGACACAGTCGATCGCCAGACAAAACCACAGCAAACAGTGAGAGAGTGAAGTGTGAGTTGTCAAGGGGACATGTTGCATTTTTGTTTGTTTCAGGCAGGTGAGGAGTTCATCCAGAAAGTCCTGCAGAATGTGTCAACATCAACAGATGCTGAATCTGTAGTTCAGGACACGGATCTTGTGGTGGAGGCCATTGTGGAAAATCTAAAAATCAAACAGGATCTCTTTGGTCAGCTTGACAAGCTGGCACCAGCGTAAGCACTGTCCCATTTCTGTGTCAGTTATACATTTATAAAGGAGTCAGATTAGAGGCTGATTGTTGTTTCCTCTGGGTTTTTATGGTGCTGTATGAATGTTGTTACTGAAAACATGTTTCTACTGCAGGTATCAGTATTTAGGAACACAGAATAAATTATGTTATTTCCAAATCCTAGACTACTTGGGCCAGATGCTTAAAATTTGATGTAGATTCATGGCTAACACTGTGTACACACACAAAGGCAGACATATGCACACGCATTCTTTTCCTTAGATTCATAAAGCCATGCGTATGCCTGATTCTGCTTTGTAAATCTCAGTCATTGTGACGCTGGCTGCATGTGCACGAGCCTCATTCCATACCCACAGTTTGACACAAATAGATGTAGATGTAGATGCTGTGTTCACATGGAGTCAGGCAGACAGACACCAAACAGGATATCATGTTAGTACATGAGAGCCGTTAAATTGGGTAAAGCCAGCAGAAAATACTGGCAACAGTTATAGTAGAAGGCACTGCTGTTCAAAATTAAGATATATTTAACTTTTCGCCGTTGTCAGAGACAAAATTTACCATCGAACACAATGAAGCTCCCCCGCACAAGGGGAAAACATGGGCGATCTGGACAATTACTGGACATTACTAGAATAATTACATATATTAAAAATCACAAAATTATTTTCTTTAATATAAGTATTTTTTTGTAAATAATACAATGTCACCATTGCAACATACTGCAACATGTTTGTTTTTCCTGTGCCACCCAGACGGTGTTCTGCGTCTTCTGCCTACCATCTGCCTGAGTCAACTGATAGCAGCATTAAACTTGCATTTGCATAGCAACACCTCCTCCTAGAACTATCAGTGAAAAATACAGCAAAAAAAAGTGCCATTTCACAGACTATGACACTTCGCGAGGTTCCCCAGTAGTGCCAGAGCTGTCATCATTACGCACTGCTGTAGCTACAGTATTTGTAGTGTCAGTACCACTAATTCATCACACTTCATGCACACTATCATCGCAATAAAAACTCAAACGTCATCATTGTTAAATGTCAAAAGGATGATCAATGATTTATTCACATTTAATAACAAGCAGTCAAATTGGCAAACAACTTAAAAGTGATGCTATCCATTTCTCAAGCTAAATTCAATATCCCTTGTATCAACCACAGCAAAGGCGCACCGCACATTCTTACTTTATAAATACCAGTTTATGTGTGGGAAAAGTTGAAGTATGGTTGTTGTGCTTGCACATCGTTTATGCAACTGACCCTGGAAGAAGAGGGCATACAGTGGATTACATTTGGTGGTCTTCATAAAGGACAATGAAATGGAAAGTTCTGAATGTCACATGTGTGCCTTTGATATTAACAGCTGTCTGTACTATGTTTTATGTTCTGTTTTCTGCACATGTTTTAGACACACCATCTTTGCCAGCAACACATCTGCCATTCCTATCACTGACATTGCTAGCTCCACCAGCAGGCTGGATCGATTCGGCGGCCTTCACTTTTACCATCCGGTCACTAGCATGAAGCTCATAGAGGTACGGCTCCAGAAAAAAAAAAAAGAACAGTGTGTTTACTTTTGTTTATTTGTTTGTGTGGATAAAAGGGACAATACAGATACATATTGTTTACTACTAAGAGGTAATAAAACAGATGTAACTGGGGTGCAACTAACAATCATTTTATCATTGCCCATTAATCTCTTGATTGTTTTCTTAAATAACTGATTAGTTGTTGTGGACTATAAAATGACTCAAAGTGGTGAGAAATGTTGATCAGTATTTCACAAAGACCAAGATGAAACTATATGTAAAACTAGCGCTTAGTCTGGTAGCTCCATGCTAACATATTATGGGAATTGCCGTTAACGCACTACTGGATATTAGCGTTGTGATACTATCATTCTAACAAACAATCCGTTTTACTTCATTTTGTTCAGCAAGATTTTTTCACAAATAAATGATGATTTTTGAAGCCTAAATGCAATTGTCATTAGTCAAAGGCTAATGTTAGGCTATAAATGAACTACACCACAGTCACCCCTACAGCTCGGCTGTAAAGCCGTGCTTGGCATGATGACGGTCTGTAGTATCATTTAGCCACTTGTTAGCAACCACTGTTTTTTAAGACAGTGTGCACTGTGCCACAAGAAGTTAGCATAAAACATATTAGTGAAGAGTTTGATAAATGTAACACAGCTCTATTTATATATTATTTCTGAATGAAATATTCAATGTTAAGTTAGCTAACACTGGCTACACACCTGACGGGCAAAAACTCCCAACGTATTTGTTGTCATGACTTATTGGTCCTGCTGTTGTCTGTAAAAAAACACCCAAAAATAACTTGCCTGCCATTTCTGTGATGGCATTTCCATCCATTTCTACAAAGACGCTTTTCCTTGCATTGAACACTAGGGGCGTACTCTCTATACTTTACGCAAACAGAAACACAAAACAAAACTATGTGTAAACTAGCTGTTACTCTTGTCATCGTATTGATCACTTGATTACAGCCTACAGATTATGTGGGAAATATACGACTTGTAGTGCGTTATTTTTTGTAGGTATACGTACAAAACACTTGCAGTAATGTGCATAGAGCAAACAACCTTACCATCTGTCCTGAGCTGACGTCAACTTGTCTCAAAAGAATGAAGAAAAACCCTGGAAACAGAGTATTCAGAAAAGTCTGAGGTTTTTGCTCACAGCAATTAGTGTTTTATACATTTACCTCATTATTTGAAACTTTGACCATATTTAATATGAACTTCTGAAATTGAAACATTTTATATATGACCTTATCAGGAAACACCTGGGAACACCTAGAATCAAAGTTGCTTAAGTATCAATCTTTCACAGGTCATCGCAACCTCAGAAAAAAGCCAATAGACTTTAGATTCCCTCCACAACTTCAGCAAAACGCTTGGAAAAACACCAGTGTCCTGCAAGGTAAGATTTGCTGTATTATGCCATTACAAATATAGTCTCTTAAAAATATTACAGCCCACTCAGCAGCATCCAACATCTCTTTAATCAGGATACACCTGGATTCATTGGAACCCGCCTAATTTTTCCCTTCCTGATAGAGTGCATACGGCTGCATGAGAGAGGTATGTACATGAGCAATATCAATATAAAATTGCCATGGTTTGCTTATTGGAATTGTTAACCATGAAAAAGTATACCTTACTTCTTTGGGATTTTAAGCTGGAACACAAGACTGTAAACTAACCTGTCATTTTGAGAGGAATTGAAAGTCAGCTTTTTCTTTGTTGTAACAGATTTGTTCGTAGGACTTATTGAGCTAAATAAAATAGCAGAACAGAGGTTAGGGCCTTTTAATGAATAAGTCAAGAGTTTACATACAGGTAATAATAAAACATACTTTTAGTATCCATATAAAATATTCACAGGCAGTAGAAGACTAACACTTAAAACCCCCATTGTTTATTGTTTTCCTGTTCAAAGTAGCTCGACAGTGTTTAGCCTATGGCCCACTGACGAAAGCCCTTGCATTTGCAGTACTATGAACTGGGTGTCTGTGGCAACATCTCCATTAAAAAAACATAAGCGGCCCACAGTTATTACACACACACACACACACACACACACATACACACACCATCTAACTCTATCACCTCGCCAACTGCAGTGCTCATAAAATGAGCTAATATAATGAAGAATTTACCCGCCTGGTATGTGGAAGCGCCTTAATGTTGTAAATTGTTACACAAGCAGTTGCCTCCATAATCTACAATTTATAAGAATCAGATAATTTATATAATATCTAATATATCTTTTTATTATTACTATTTATTATCAGTGCGTTTTCTTGCCAGATTTGCTTGTGGCTCAGGAAAAAAAACAGACCAGATGCCAAAACTATTACTGTGACATGGAGCTCAGCGCTGCACTGTGTCCAGTGTGAACCTGGCATTAGTCTGCCAACAAACACACTGCAATTACCGCTTATCAACACAGGTGATAAGCGGTAATTGCAGGAGGAGAAGGAAGTGGAGATCATCGAGATTGTAACTTTAATTTCACCTATTAGATAAAAAAATAAAATCAAAATTTATAATTTAACTCAATTGGGCTTGAATGACACGCAGAAAATCAGGAAGTCTGTCAGTTTCTGCAGTGTCCGAGGAGCAGGGGCAAAGAAATAAAAATTAAAACTGCACCAGCTGCATTTGGTGGGTCACCAGCGAATATCAAGTTTTCTAGGATGTAGAGCAGCCTACAGTATATGGCATTGCATTACATTTTCTCCAGTGGGAGAGCTCCATGGTACTATTTTCTTGTAAACATTTACCCATGCTTTAAAAAACACATGTACACACACTACATTTGGCGGAAACAGGTTATAATTTACAATTAGGTGTGAATATATCCTGGCTCTACACACCACCTCTCACCCTCTGAACTATGCTGGGTTACAAACACCATTAAATATGAAGGCTCTCATTTAGTACCACTGACCCAAAACTACAAACTATTTTGTAGTTTTGGGTTGATTTCTGCAGCTTTGCATGGTTACTGTTTTGTTTTGCTGTTTTCTCCCTCAGGTCATGGATCCACAGAGGACATTGATACAGTCTTGAAACTTGGTTTTGGCCATCCCATGGGACCCTTTGCACTCATGGATTACATAGGAACTGACACCCTAAAGTCCATCATGGATGGTGAGTAAAATTAAGTGGAAAATATTTTGGGTGCAACAATTCATCTATCTACATCGATTTAGCAATTCAATGATCAACGATCCAATATCATCAATGCAAAGTGAAAATATCAATCCATATCATTATCTTTAAGATATGGCTTTATCTTGAAAGTCTGTGTCACCGTCAAACAGCGCCAGGCAGATGATGACAAGCAGCCAAGAGAAAGACGATGAGAATAACATTATTTACTTAGGAATAAATCAGTAGAGTGGAAATATTTTGGATTTCAGAGAAAAAAAAGGTCAACTATTACTATTTTCTCTCTCAACCTCCATTTTGTAATCTGCAGCATCAAATCACTGCATCTCAAATTGGATACTTCTGTACTTACACTTGCTATTTGAAGTCCATAAGTGTGTTCACACTGAAAACTACTGCAAAATACAGTGCACTATGAATACCTGGATGGCGCACTAATAACGGTCAAATAGTTGAGTGTAATACATTAGACATTTTTTACCCTCAATGTTGCCCACATAGCAAAGACGGGACCACAAACACATTTCAAACTTGTGAAATGTTAGCCGACTACCACGGTGAAAGGGAAAGCATTGCACAAATATACATGTGTGTATGACGCTGACTAAAGGCATATAAATTGATGTTACCATCCAGTAATCAGATAAGAAATACTCTTGCTTTATCAAAGAGCAATAGTAAATATAAAAAAAAGAGAAAATAACACAGGTCTTTCAAATGAAAATCTAATTGGTTTCCTTTTTATAAAAATCTCCATTTTTATTGGTTTAAGTGCAACAATAATTAGGCTCCAACTGCTGCTTACACCACCTGACATTTTGCCTTTTGGAGTGTTTTATGCATCGCTGTAAGAGGAGTACTGTGGGTGTGTGCGTGTGTATAACTATCATAATAATACCATAAATGAAGCTAAGGCTTTCACAATTGACTGCAGCATTTTATTTTCTTTGGTTATGTCCCTAACTTAGCTTAGTCCAACCAGCAAACAAATTTATTAATGTTGTTCAAAGGCAAAAACTTTTTTGGAGTCAGAGTTGTAACATTTCAATTCTGGACTTTTACTTGTAACAGAGTATTTTTACAGTGTGATATTAGTACTTTTACTGAAGCAAAGGATCTCAATACTTCCTCCCCCACAGGATATGACTTTAATTTTTAAGTGTGTGATAACATGAAACTACTGCAAGGAAGGAGAAACCGAAATAATTTACATGACCTTATAAATTCGATTTAAAACCCTATTTCTTTTTGTTTGCACATCTAGGTCTTCATGCAGCGTATCCTGACCACACAGTCTTTAACCCGAGTGAACTGCTCAACAAGAAGGTTGCAGAGGGCAAGTTGGGCATGAAGGCAGGAGAGGGATTTTACAAGTACAAGTAATTTACTCTGAAATCAAGCCATCCAAAACTGATAAGAAACAAAAAGAAACAGTGCTTGGGCCTTCTATTATTACAAACTCGTCACTTTAACTTGTAACTTTGTCTTTGATTGCCTTTGTGGGCTCTAGTTCTCAGTTTTTATTTTGTTTTTACTTCTCTGTTTATTTGAATTAGTTTCTGTTTTTGTGCTGCAACACCTAAATTTCTCATTGGATCTTATCTTATAAAGACTGTCCTTTGTCTGTCATTCCATTATCTCACACATGTCCACTGAATGATTCTTTTGTGTGTAAAGACATTAAATCTAACAGATCTTTATTAAATACTTGTGTCTGGTGTCTTTTCTTGTTGTCTGTGTGAAAGGTGTTGACTGATGTGCAGATACACAAACAGACTTTGGTGATATTTATGTTGAACATAAAATGTGAATGCTTCTTATATCTGCTAACATAGTCAAATTAATAATTAGAATCCAACAATATCACTTGAGCTGAAAGACAAAGCTTTTACTGGAGTTACCGTAGAATACCCAATAGAAATTAGGCACTCGGAAAGCGCAGACCTCTGCCAAGGCCAAATGCACCAGTTGTGTAGTGTTAGCTGATAATGTGAGTGCACTTCTAGGTGATTGGTAGGTTACTGAGGAGGAAGCAGCCAGATAAAGAGGGGGGTATACCCCATATACCTGCATATACCCTTCATAACACCACTGCAAATATCCTATCTTGCAGTTCTGAACGTGCATTACATGACATTCAGAGCACATACATACACGGTATATCAGCAACCACTATTTGCTTTGCAAAGATATAGTGAAGTTATGGCGCACTGAGCAGAGAATGAAGTCACCCCCCCCTCTGTACGTGTTGTAATCTGAGCTTCTCTGTTCTTTGTTTTGGTACCTAGTGGGGGTTTAATGATAAATCAGTCTGGTTGACGATGATGAGCCACTATCATTGTTGCAAAGTTAAGATATCTATCTATATCATCATCTTTAAGTTACGCCTTTATTTTGAAATTTCAATGACTTGTCTATGTCACTGTCAAACAATAGCACCACGCAAATAACTACAAGCAACCAAAAGAAAGACAGATATTTACTTTATATTTTGGATTTCAGGGTAAATGCGGGTCAACAGACAAGGCATGTCATGTGCCACTGAAATACTCAGGAAACACGACAAATTTGGACGGGTTTCTCACTGCACCCCTAGCGGCCAGCAACTCTGCCATACGTGCATCTTAGTGCATGTGAGTCCTCCCTGCCTTATACAAAGGTATGAGCATGGCTGTGTGAGCACACCACACTGATAATGCCGTCCCAACCCACGGTGGCAGAAAAAACAAACCAAACTAAATCATGATCTGCTTAGTGGAGGTAACAATGGCATACTGCTGCAGAAAAGCAGCACAGTGTATGAAAGTGCTCTCACCAGACATGGCACTGCTGGGTGTGTTGTCCTGAACAGCATCGGCTGAAGCGCCCGTTTGAAAGCTCTCCCACTTGATGATCCGGAGGTCGTCTTGTTCCTGCTTTAGCCAGACCGGAGAGGTGAGCCTGTCTTTGCACCTCACAGAGCTGGAGTCAATCTCTACGCAGGGGGAATAACCCGACGGCTCCTGCTGCCACACAGACGACATCTCTTCAAACCTGGGAGAGTAGCAGAGGAGACTTATATGGGACCTGTAACCAAGAATGTTCACATGTACCGAATCATTAAAGATTTAACATCCCAAAGAGAGGCAATGTTAGAATTCTGAACTCATACTTGGTGCTCCTTTTGCTCACATTACATTCTGGGTATTTTTATTATTCTCACTGAACTAAAAACTATCCTACAATCTCCTGTATTTTATGTATTTGAAAAATATTGTGTGGATTTATAAAAAGCTGCTAAGTCAAGACCAAACTTGAACTATTTCACTGTAATGACAAAAAACTTGTGATTTTTTCACTACACAGCATATTTGAATTCTATCGATTGTATGAAGTTTATACTATTTGAAGTACATGAATAATATACGGCTGCCCCTTTAATGTCAGAGACTTGAATCATCAGTCGGAGACCTAACAGCTGTGGTGAATTAACAGCTCACAGATACTTAATATGACACAGTTTCTGGCTTTTGTTTGATATCTAGTGCTGGGGGAAAATAGTTGTTGCACATTTCTGATCCGTCATCAGCGCTGTTAGCTTGTTTACTATATTACGCAAATGCTGCTGTCACAGTGAACATCCTGCTGAGCTGCGGTCAAACTTTATAACTTAATGTGGGGAAAAAACAGAATCACTGAATATTCATATTGAACAGCCGAATCAGATATGACTGACAACATGCTGCGTTGGTTACAGTCCTAGTATAATAATCACATACAAAGAAATGCAGACAAGAGGAGATCTTTAATAAAATATTCATTATGTAATTATGAGACGCTATGACAAAAGTATGAGAAACAGATATGTAAAATTAAAACATAGCTCATCGCGCTTTGGTGCACAAGTAACACCTGCATAAGAATTTATTGCTTGAATAATTGCATCATGATTGAATAAACTAATGACAATGGGTCCAGGCAAAACATAATTGCAGCAAAGAGCATGAAGAAGAATAAAAAAGAGGTGCAGTAACGGAGGAAGTATTCAGATCTTTGAAATACTTTAGTACAACAACTAACAGTGAAACAACTATGTAAGCTGATATCTCCTATCCTGTGAGAACTGAATCAAAATATATATTTGGTTATTTAAAAATTGCAGTGATCAACCAGAACTCACAACGTGCTACTTATCTGCAAAAATAAACACAAAAATTGCAGTGCTTTTGATAACAAAGGCTCTGGTAAAAGTTTTCAGTAGGCTAAGTTAATTCGTATATGAATTTCTGCATGACAAAAGACATGAATTCGTGCATGTGACACTTATGAGTTATGAGAAATGCATATGATTAACAGCAACTGACTACTGCATATCTGAATACAAGAACACTACCCTAGTCAATTCAATGACTGATCTTTTTATCATTATAATAACAGAATTTATATTCAACATGTTCATGTTCTCCTGTTTTTAAATTACCATGTTGAATATTGTCATCTTCACTAACTGCGTTCAACGTTAGCTTTCCATGACATCATCAGGTTTGTGGCCCTTCAGTTCATGTGGTGCACTTTTTTATTAAAGATTAACAAACAATCCCTCTATTAATCCAGCGTACCTTTGTACTTTATAACTTAATAATGGCACACGCCTGATAGGGACCGAGTCATTTATTAATCCTTACTGAGCCTCATGAGTTCATGATGTATGAAGCATTAATACATTCATCAGAACATGATGAATCATGCATTAGTTAAGCATTAATTAAGAATAAGCAGGGAACCACAGTTTTTGCACTTACATTTTAATTTTATTTTAGAAATAGCCTTCAAAATTTTATTCTATGTACAGAAATGTTGTTTTTCCTTTTGATTCAGAATTTCCATTTCCCTATACATTAATATATAGGGTCTTGTGCTGTACACATGATTGTGAATAACACCATGATGTCTCTTTTTTTTTTTAGTAATTTAAGTCAAAGTTATTCAAGTTTATTTGGCTAGAATTTCTCATTCAGTCAAACCTCTCCAAAAAAAGGCAAAAGGCAACATGCTCACCTAGTACATAGCTTATCACTGGTATAAACTCGTGCTTTATTTAGGCTAAAATATAATAACAACAGGAATCCATGATGGATTCATTAACACATCATGTATTTTATTATTTACATGTTTTTGTAACCCTATTATTTGTTGTTACCAAATATCGTTTATATTGGCTGCAGAATGTCTGTACAAAGAGAGGTGATGCGTTCAGGTGCATAATATCTGGATGCACTATTAAAGTACAGTAGTTTATCTTCTTGTTTTTGTTGCAGGAAGTAACATCACTGTTTTACTCCACGTCTCCATGGAGATGATGATGGACTCCGCTATTTTTTAACAAGTGTAAGCTGCAGCACCTAAACACACCATGCTGCAGTGATAAATCTGGCCTCAACACCTGACACAATGTGTGAACATGGGAATTACTCTCACGGAAGTAAACTACCACAGCCTATGTAGACATTTGACATTTTTCAGTGCTAGGGCATGAGGGGAAAATGCAAATAAAGTGCCATAATTCAAGGTTGAAGTCAGCAGGCCTTTTATCTGTATCATTACAGATTTATTATAGGAATATAAAGGTGTTTTAATTGCAAAGGATTTTTAAATAAGCATATTGGACATGACATAAGTTACAAACCTCATAAAACACACAAAGGTATCATGTTTGGTAGGCTAAAGGAACAACCATTTCTCCTTGCAGTGGTTTTAATTAGCTTCCACCAAGATGGATGCTAATGACTGTAATTACCAGCAAAAAGGGGGAAAAAGGAGCAACAAAGCCAATGAAACACACAGAACAACGTACCTTCAAAAAAGTCCAGCGGATAAAGCCGGTGTCGGAGGTGTTGCTGTGTTTGTGTCGCTGAAAGCTTAAGTCTCACCTCGTTTAAAAATGCCTCGTTTTTCATAAATATAAACAGAGACGAGTGAAAATGCGAGACTACAGTACAACATGCATGTCTGAGAGAGGGGCGGCGACAGAGAGCACTGACGCCTCTCTAACATTACGCTGCCTTCAGGGGCTCGACGGAAAGTCGTACTTTTTAGGTCTATATGAAACTGTTGGATAAAGATCTTTTACTTAAGTCAAGTAGCATTTCCACTGGGTACATATTGTGTTACAGATATGAATCCTGTATCTATAATGACAATAAATGGTCGTAACAGACCTTATTTTCAGCATTAAACATGAGTTAAGAATATATTATAGTGGATTATAATTATGGATGCATTCAATAATGTTGCACAGATTAAGGTGGAGCTAGTCATCTACTTTATAGTTTTTCTTAATATACACTGTAATAATATATTATATTATATTAGTTAATATATATTTGAAGTTGAAGTATAGAAAACTGAAATACTTAAGATCAAGTATCAGCACTTGAGTAAATGTACTTAGTGACATCCTATCACTGAAATTAAAGGAAGTGTGTTGTATGTAAATATTGTTTTTAAAATTATTGCTAATAAATAGGGGGTCATTTTTAAACCTTGTGCAACTGTGTATCCCTCAAAATAATTCAAGAAACTGTAAGCACCTACATTACAGAGTGTTGGGCTAAAAGCAACTGACTTTTAAAAAATAAATTTGCAAATAAAGACAGATGTCACTGTAAAATAAAAGAATAATGAACCACAGACCTTTAACAAAAGAATCGCCATTACAAACTCGTGCTGAGCAGCCAAACATATTTAGAACCACAGACTGTAGGCCATAGTACAGTAGTGTCTATATTAGTGGACATACTAAAATTTTCAAACGTACCTCAGGCTTTTTCTTTCTTTTTTGTCTGTTTTTATTGGAATAAATAGCCATATATTCTTCTTTTATTGCTTTTGATTTTGGTTGTGTTGGCACGGTTGTAATTGTTCTCCCTCAATGTGTTGTCCCGAAGCTATAAAGAATATAAATACATTAAAATTAAAGGCTTAATTTGGGGGAACTTTGTATAAAAGTAGGCACAATAGAGTATAATCTATATAACATATTTAAGAGAGGGACTGCTGTTGTACTGAATATCCACAAGGCTGTGATTCGGTGGCGAAGATAATCAAAGCTGTGCTGATATTCAGAACAATAACATGACCTCGAGTGTGATTTAGTGTTTATACAACAGCTCTACAGCCGCCATTTATAAGTTAACAGTAGAAAGGGGCAACAGATAATCATTTGTTTCTGTATTTAATGATATATTTGACTCCGCCAACACAAAAGGTCCTGCCACTGAACCAGGACTGAGGTGTTGCCAAGCAACACATTAGCATTCGTGCACACTAGCTTGCTACTTTGTGTATGCTAGGTCCACATGTTACTGCTTGCCAACTCCTTTGTTTCATGTACATGTGTCTGTATGTTTCCATTTATTGTACGACCAGTGAAATAAGAGTATGGTGACACTCCCATTGGGGGATAAAGTGTGATGCCGATGAGTTCACAGTATGTTAGCAGATAATATGCTGTTACATCTTCCATCCATTTTCTAACCGCTTATCCTCTTGAGGGTCGCGGGGGGCTGGAGCCTATCCCAGCTGACATTGGACAGGAGGCAGGGTACACCCTGGACAGGTCGCCAGACAGGGCTGACACATAGAAACAGATTAATTAACAACTGATTAACCTATACCCAACCTGCATGTCTTTGGACTGTGAGAGGAAGCTGGAGTACCCGGTGAACATGTAAACACCACACAGAAATGCTCCCTCCTGGGATTGAACTAGAAACCCTCTTGCTTTGAGGCGACAGTGCTAACCACTACACCACCTTGCAGTTGACATATGCCATCACAATATTAATATTCCTAAACTGGCACGTGGAGCAGCCAAACATGGTAGAGACCCACAGCACAGTAATTCATATGCTTGTGGAGATCCTAAAATATTCAAATATTCAAAGGCTTTTAAAAATGTTTTCTTTTATTTGTTGGTGGATTTTTTTCCCACTTTTGACATACCATGTATTATTTTACTGCTATTTAATTTTAGCTGAGTCTGTATTTTTTGTATGTACCTCATCACCACTAAAAGTTCTCCCTCAATGTGTTTCTCTGAAGTTTTAAATAAAAAGAAAATAGATTAAATGAAATGAAATGAAAGGCTAGATTTGGGGGAAATTTGTACAATATAGGCACAATAGATAATAATGTTTATATTCATATATACATTTATTTGATGGAATGATGGATATAGACATGGGCAAGCTAGAATACTAGCTAAATAATCTGAATGACCTGTAACTTCTCAACCCCCCCCCCCATGGTGCTACCTTATAAAAACATCACTCCAATTCGGTTCGGGGAAGCACAATTAATAATAATTAAAAATATCAGGTGTCCTGTTATTCCTTCCCACTCTTCTTGGGTTTTTCAATGAAAATGTGCATTTTTCCGACAGTACCTCAATGCAGCACATCAGCGATGACAGGCTTTAAGGGGGCGTGTCCCCTCATAGAAGTGATTGAAACATCCTTCACTACAGTCTTCACTGGACAGCTAGTGAATGTTTGATGTAGCTGTCATAGGAATCATACTGACCTAAAAGGTTGCCATGACAACTGCATCATTATGCTTAAGGAAATATGTGACAGCTAATGAAAACATATTATGAATTCACAAAAAACGTTCATGTAGTTTTCTGGACACTGAATCCAAACTTCTTTTGTTATTTTAAAATGTTCTTTTTGTCAATTCCAGATCTACATACACTGATAGTAATTAAATGAATAATTAACACCAGACATGCTGACGTTACAGGGAACTTTATTTGCAGTTTAACTAAAATTCTTTGGCTATAGAGAGACATACACTAGTCCTACAGCTCCAGCTGATGCCCTGGTTGATGCTGTCACTGTCTCACTTCAGTATCTACTCAGCTTGTTGCAAAATGTTTACAATAGTGGTACTTTTTAACAAATCTCAGCTGCCTTATAGAGACGCACAAATGACATTGGACTGTCCAGATGTTAAAGGTTTCTTCTCTTATACCCTCTGGCCTACCTAAAACAGTAAACTAAATGATATATATTAAACACTCTACTGTGTTAGTTGCAAAATACAAAAAAATATATAACAAGGTGAGGTGTATTTGGATTTGTCAAGTTTTTCTAGTTGTTGTAAAGGATAAAAACATACTGAAAATCAATATATAGTTTCTTTCAATAGGCAACTGATGAAATATATATTCATAAAATCCATTCATATAACATTGCATAACCTTCATGACACCAGCTAGTATTCCTTCATGACAAACGTTCACATTTCTTCATTCTTAGCACAAACTTCAAGCCACATGGAGTGATTGCATTAGTAACAGCAGTGATCAGTCACTGAGCTTTGCAGGCATGGAGGGTGAAAGATATAGAACAAAGTCAAACTTGACTAAAGAATTATTTGATCTATAACAGTGAAATACTTGTACTGTGGTGATAATGTAACACTAGTGTTTCATTACAGTAAATGCAGCAGCAGAAAGACTTCTTTTTGCCAGTGTACAAACATGTCTTATGTTTACAATGTGATTATCTTGTCAAGCCTCACACCACCTGATCGAATCACACTCTGTAATTGCATCAGTGTGATGACAGTCGGCTTCTGGAAATGTATAAATCTTGGTGCTTGTTTACAGTGACAAAGAATAAACATATCACTGTGTAAATGCTGGTAAAGATATTCAGAACTGGAGCTAGAGTTGACTAAGAAATGGGCAGTAATTGACAGACACAGATGAGTAGCTCCAGTTCAATTTCGTAATTAATGTCTGTGGAAAACGTTTAAAAAGAGAGCCACGCAAATTCACAGAGTTTGAACAAGACATAAGCCAGGTTAATTATTCTATCACTTCCACCCTGCTGCTCCCTACATAATGTCACATGGAGAGACTGAGTTGTATTAGTGTGTTAAGACAGAAAACAGCAGTGCCCTCAGTATAAATATACTCTGCTGTCTCTGCCTCTGCTGTCCACGTCCACCCTGCCTAACTCCCAGGCTTTCAGTGGCAGATCGCCAGGAGGAGACGTTTGAAGTCGCCGCTGCACTCGTCCTTCAGGGCTTCCTTCAGAGAAACGTCGTACTTCTCTAAGTACATGTCTTTTATGGTCTCCAAATCGTACTGTTGAAAAAAAGATTAAGAAAAAAATAGAATTACAGCCTTGTGGTTAGATGCCTCCACCAACCACTTAAGTTGCAGTTACAGTTTACATCCATGTCTGTGAAAACATGGACGCTTTGCACACATCTCCCCCCAGCAGCAGAGGATCTATACAATCAGCACAGTCAAGAGACCTCGACCTTTAACCACCAAATGATCTGATTTGAAGAAATTCCCTCAAACTGTTCTTGAGATTATACATTTACTAAACTGAGATGAATGCAAGGTCACAGTGACCTTGACTTTTGACTATGAAATCAAATTATTTTATTGTTGAGTCCAAGTGAACATTTGTGCCAAATTATAAAAGAATCTCTCAAGGTGTTCTTGAGATAGGGTCCTTCGCAAGAATGAGACTGACAGGTCACAGTAACCTTGACCTTTGACCTATGACCACTAAAATCTAAGCAATTCATCATTCAGTCCAAGTGAACACTTGTACTACATTTCAAGAAATTCTATCGAGGCTTTCTTAAGATATCCCCTTCTAGAGAATGGGACAGATGGACAACCTGGTAACATAATGCCACAGGCCGTGGCTATCAGCAGCACAGAGGCATAAAGACATCGGAGATAAAGCAATCATGAGTTAGTTAGTGCGTTTACATTATATGAGGTATCCTGGTTACAGCCGGCATTCTGCACTAATGTGTCAATGACTTAATTTTTTATATTCTCCTTTGTAAGATTATATATGATTTAATTTTAACTTATCTGCACAGTTGTTTTTCCCTCTCCTTTACCATCTGTTCACACCAACTATAGAGGTGCAACTTAGCTTAGGTGCAACTTTTCGCTGTGTAAAATACTCATGAAACTCCATCAAAAAATATAAAACATACAGTTTGAGAAACGTGGATTTTGTATTTGGGGCAAAGGATTAGATAAACTACATTTCTCCTGGAGAGGTACAACTTCTTAGGCACGTAGATATTAGCTACGACTTCTGACAAGGAAAATACTGAATACACAATGAGGTGCATTCTTGTATTGAAAACTAAAAAAAAACAAAAAAAAAAACACCTTGAAACTAATTTAAAGGTCCAGTGTGAAGGATTTAGGGAGGTATATTGGCAGAAACGGAATATGATATAATATGTATGTTTTAATGCAAATTGTCATGTTTTTTGTGTCTTAGAATGAGTTGTTTGTATCCACATAAGGAGCAGTTCTTTGGAGATCGCCATGTTGCACCACAATGTTTCTACAGTAGCCCAGAATGGACAAACTGGCTCTAGATAGGGCTATTTGCATATTCTCAATAGCCACTGAAGTTGGCTTAACGACGAATGTTGGCAAAACACTGAAGCTGCTTTATTCGGTGTTTTTACCTGTTTAAATCCCCAGGTCTGTGTGTTTTGGAGGTAGAGAGACCTCTGCTGACAATTTGGCTCCTGATAAAAATCTCCTGAATAATGAACACTAAAGGAATTCTAACCAGGAGAAGTTGTTGTTTTCAATCTGCTACCTTCACCGCAAGATGCCGGTAAATCCCCATAAATCTTGCACACTGGGCCTTTAAGTCAAAGTCAGAGTGAAACTGAAACCAGGTAGCTTCTACAAGTCTAAATAACTCAGTGTTCACAGCTAAATATTTAACTATTCTTAAATGTAGGTTTTCCAATTGTTCTTTTCCTTTAACACCTGTTTAAACTAAATATTGCAGTACCGCAACTTTGCATTTTTGCTGTATGAAACCTTTATGACACGCGATAGAACAAATGTCATGTACATACTGTGGAAGTAACACAGATTTTGGACAATGTGCTTTTACACACTGGAAGAACGTTTATTAAAAAAAAACGAACTGCTTGGCAACCAGACCAGGCCTCAAATTGAAACTGGCCTTTACTTGTCAAAATGTGTAGCCATGCCAGGCTAGTCAAAGAGACTGGACAACAGCAAAAAAAGGCCAGAAAGTGCCATCTCACATCAATAATAAACTTAAAAAAAGTATGCCATTGTGTCAAAATAAGGTTGAGGAGGCTGAAATCTCTGATTATTAACAAGATTTTACAGTCACCAGGTTACCATATTTCTCCCAGTAACCCAGCAGTCAAGAAATTAAATCTTGACAAAATGGCTTAAAGTGGTGACTAAGCAGAAGAACATCATAACATCTTACACTGAAATCTGTCACAGAAAACACAGACATTTTGGTTTCCTCAGTACTATTGAGCAATACCTTGCTTATCCCACAAAGAGAAAACAACACCAACTTTCAATATTTAGTTTCAGTGCAATTACCTCAGAGCGACACACAATGATGCGAATGAGGGTGTCCTCGTCAGTGCCTGCTCCTTTCATCGCATCGTGCAGACGTCTGGCAAAATAGAGCTGAGGGTTCTTAGCAACTCTCACTGAGAGGAGGAAAGAAAAGCGCTCATTAAATTCTACTGCTGTTTACCCCCATACAAGCTGTTTATTCAACACTACGCTTCTCCTCTGGCACTGTCTATATGTACACACAATTATCATATTCCAACTCTTTGGGGGTTTTCATGTAACCTGATATTAGTAATCACCTGGCTTATTCTTTATGTGTCATCTTTCTTGGACATAAAACTGATTACAGGCCTAACTTCAGGTCGTACATGTTTACTGTATTACATTATTTAACTCTATGTATTTCATACTAACCAAGAGCTTTGTAGCATTTCTTCAGCGTCCCAGAGGTCTCACTCTCAATGGCATCCAGGATTTCAGTTCCAGAGAGCTATGGAGAGAAAATGACAAGTTGAATCTAAGCACTGGCAACGACCTTAAAGTGGTAACGTTTCATTATCCTGGTCAACAATGTCCTCCTAACCCTAAAGTTGTAAATGTTAGGGACATTTTAAAGGGCCAACTATGGAAGCCCATTTCTGCTGCAGTGATGATTAAAAAAAGATCCTGTAAGTCATTTTAATGACAAAATTTCTCAAATAATGAGTAACATATCCCAAAATAACGACTTGTGTCTCAAAAAAATGAGAAGCTTTCTGAAAATAATGACTTAGTATGTCAAAGTTAAAAGTTAGCACCTAAAAATAATGACAACCGAAACAAAGTCATTATTTTCAGGATGTTTCTCATTATTTTTATATTTTTTGCTGTCAGGTGACACCAGTCTGATTTTTTTAAGGGTAATGTTGACATAGAAATCCATTTTTTTGTCAATCAGATCCAGGGAGCAAACCATGCTGTGCCGATTTGTGTTTCCTTTGTCGGTTTAAACTTTTCAAGCCACGCCAGAGATGGACCATCTCTGGAGTCGGGCCAAAAGGGCGCCTAATCGCTTCCAACCAGGTAGTGGTGACGTCTTGCCGACTGCAGCAAACCCCTGACCCCCTTAAACAAGCGTGCTGTGACATTTAACTCGTGTCTGTGCAGGAGACCAGAGAGAAAGACATTTTTAAAAGTCTCTGTGTGTTCAGCTCTCTGTACTTCTGTAGCTTCTAACTAAATCTCTGTAGTTCAGAGTTTAGTTTCTCTCCTGTGTCCCTGTTTCTACTTTAGATATCTGCTTTATTCAAGTGTTTCATGCTGGCCTTCAGCTGTACAGTTGTGTTAAGTTACTCTCGATGAGAACCCATTTCCTTATCTTGCTGCCTCACAATAAAGGCTTTCACCTGACAACATAACAGGGGACTTTTATTGTGGAGAATTTTGGGGAAATTAAATGTGTTTATCACAGAATTGGCCAAATTGTTAGCAGCTATTATTCCATATTTTTAGGTGAAAAGAACAGCGCAGGTCAGATCACAGTTGTTAGATGATACATAAAATTAAACGAAATAAACAAAAAAATACCAAAAGAAATTAAAATAAAATGATAATAATAATAAGTTAATTTAATGTTGAAATCCTCTGACCGCTGACTTTGTGTGTCAGCTCTGTCTTCTGCACCAGCTGGAATATGAGTGCCACTTTAACCTTGTGTGTTACAAACAGGCACATTAACTGGGGAGATATGCTGGTCAACATTATAAGAATAAGCAAAAAAAATCATTTAAATTGTTATTACCAAACTACCTTTGTTTTAAAATATAATATCTTACTTTACATGTATGAAACGTACCAAAATGATCACTTTAAATGTGCTGCCTAACCAAATTACGGTGGGTTGGGTCAGTATAGCATGTGTGTTTCGGACCAGAAGTGAGGTCTTGAAAATCAGACCCAAAAAGGAATCTTATGAGAAGATAACATTGGTATCTTAAAATAATGAAAACATTCTCAAAATAAAATAATGACTTGGTTTTGTTTATTTTGAGGCACTAGTTTGTTATTTGGGGATACTAAGTCATTATTCTGAGGAAAGCTTCTCATTATTTTGAGATATAAGTCATTATTTTGGGATAAGCCTGTCATTATTTTGAGAAAGATTCTCATTATTTCCAGAAAGTTTCTCATTATAATGACTACAGGATCTTTTTTCCCATTTTATTGGCAGAAATGGGCTACCATACCCAAGGAAGTGTCGGTAAGTCTGTCTGCATGTGCATGAGTACCAACAACTGTTCTCAAGGGTAATGTAAGACACCAGCCCTGATCAATTCACATGCTAGCTGAAGATGAAACGTCAGGTCATATATACTGATATGTAATATCACTGCAGCTATCTATGGACAGTGTGACACCAAAACCTACCTGCTCATATATCTTGAAGGTGACCTGTAGCTGCAGGTAATTCCTGGAGGCCAGGATGAAGCTGAAAGTGGACTCATCCGTCCCAAAACAACCCTCACCTGCCTGAATCATATACAGAAAATATTAATATTGTTCAGGATTAATGACTCTGCAATGAACTTATTGAGAATATAGCATTCCAGAAAGTGTACCTCAAACAGGCTGGTCGCATCTTGTTCGGCCAGAGCCTCATCCACCTCGTAACTCTCGTCTCTGTTGCCCTGCAGGACGAAGAGTAAGATGACTTTTGCTGTGTCGTGAGGCCTTTAAGTCAGACTGAAGCAACTGTATCTGGCCTCCGTTTTACCAATGAGAGGTTGTCTGGACAGTAGCCAATGTGTGTGTGTGTCTGTGTGTGTGTGTGTGTAGGGAATGATTGGGCACAGGGAGTGCAAGCTCGATTTCAGTCCCACAGCAGACGGAGGAATTCAGTTACAGGAATGGAGTACAAACTCAGGGCCACTTACTTCCAAGAGAGCCATGAGCAGGTTTCTTACGTCCCCGCTTGTGTCTCCCTCAATATCTGCTTCAAGATCACGCTCATGCACTGAAACACAAACAAAAAAGGGTAAAATAAAACGACAAGTCACACTATTTATATTACATCTCAGTATTTAAAGGAAAAAACCACCCCTCGATAGTCTTGTACCATCAAACACAAGTTTGTCATATTGAGTCTGTTTTTAGTTTGGTGTACCACCTTTCCCTTAACCAGCTTTTTAACTACTTCAGTTAACAATTATCCGACATTGCTGAGTCTGACCTGATTTCCTTCTCAAAACACTGTGACTGCAGTGCATTTTAGTTTAAAGAGAAAACGCCCCCTGAATTAAGAACTCCAATATGTTATGTCCATGGCCTAGGAAAGTTCAATCAATATTTTTAAACATGAGCTACTCTCTCTCTGAACCAAATATGGAGTGTGGGCTGGTAGCTGGAGAGGTGCCAGGTGGCCCTCTGGCCACTGCTGAGGTGCCCCTGAGCAAGGCACTGAACCCCCAACTGCTTGGGGTGCCTATCCAAGGCAGCCCCCTCGCTCTGATATCTCTCCATTTAAAGCATGTATAGGTCCTGTTTGTGTGTGTGTGTGTGTGTGTGTGTGTGTATTCTGGGCCTGTGTGTATATGACAACAGAATGAAAAAAATATATTTATATTCTTCCCTTGGGAGTATATCTTTCCAATTTATTGTCTATGGAGCAGCTCCACTTTTTATACTTGACATCATAAATTTGAGTTTTGACACAGTTTTTGGATTTGGGAGAGTTGCTCATGTTTATTATTATCTTTAGACTGTCCTAGACCATATAAATAACATGTAAACATTGTGAAAATGGGTATACTTCCCCTTTAATGACACCACCAGTTAGTATCTTAGCCTTTTCGATGATGGATTCCTGCCTGTATCACTAAGAATGATGAGTCTAGAAAGCATTCTCATTCTCAGACAGTGACATCACATCTTAATACTTTTAGATACCTGAGAAAGTTCTGCAACCAAATACAATTAATAGTGATTATAAAAATAAAAAAAATGAGCTCCCTTAAACAAGACCAAAGGTACTGTAAAATGAATTAGTACAGTGACAACCAAGCTTGATTCACAGAAGTGTAAGACTTGGGTTTGGTCTGACCTGAGTCAACAACGCACACACTTGTGTCTAAAACATCAGCTAACAACACGCTTGCTAAACAAAATCCCTTCTTAGCTATCTCGCTCTTGCAGACAGCAAGGCTACCAACATACAACAGTAGCTGAAAACAACCAGCTAACAACCTGATAAGCTAACCAGCATGTAAGCACAGGCACCTCCAGTATCTCTGCCCCAGTCACTCATTCACTCTATTATTATGATTAATTATTAACGTCTTAAACTGAATCTCTGATAGAAAACGACAATGAGAAACTGTTATATTTAAAATATATCTGGAGGGATTACAGCCATCCTTTCACACATGGCAAATGTCCCTGGTGTGATGGTAAAGAAGATGTTGGTATATAATCAGCTAACAGCACTGGTATCATAGTGGACAGGAAGTTACAGCAGGATGGGCCTTGACTAAACAGTGCGTGACTGTACATTAGATGGCTAAAGAGACAGAAATAGTACAGCATGTTACGCATCCAAATGACTCACACTCAGTCATTTCCTCCAGGGTTCATAATACCAGGAAGGGAAATTGTGACATTCATAGCGGGGTGAAAAGTTTAACAACCACACGGTATGATTTTTATGCCACAAAAGACATCTACAGCCTTATGACACCAACATGGATGGGATGGATGAGTGGACATGGAATGTTAAAGTTAGTTTTGCAAGAAGGCTTACCTTGAAAGTAGCATTCCTTGAACATGGCGATGTCCTGTGGGAAACAATGAATAAAACAGTTAGAATATTCCACATCAAAACACATGAAAATCATTAATTGGAAAAGACTGTTGAAGTAGTAATGCTTAAAGGAGCAGTGTGTAGGATTTTGCCGCATTTAGCTGTGAGGATTTCAGATTACAACCAACTGAAACTTCTCTCCTGTGCCAAGCGTGAACTCATAGTTCAAATTACTTCAGGAGGTTTTTACCTGCCGGTAAATTATCTGAAGAGGTCTTCTTCCTCTTCAAAACAAACGGACCAGGTGATTTAAACCAGTAAAAACACCAAATAAAGCAG